>JAJGRW010001119.1:527897-570830 GCA_025461045.1 Carex parvula
AAATACTGATGTAGCTATTGACGCATGAAAATCTAGCATTGTTCTACCACGAAAATAAGTCATGTGCACCCATGAAAATATATAACTTGTTCAAGGCTGACCTCTTTAAAGAGAAAAGATATATATCATTATTATTCATGCAATAAAGTCTTTAATACGAATAAAAATAAAGTTCAATACCGATTAATCGTGACTGATGATGTCTTTTCATTAATAATATCATTATTAATTATTAACCTGTCACAGCATTTGATTAGAAATAATAGCACTAATAACAGGAGTAGTAAAATTGAGAGGCTTTACACACACCTGATCGAAATGTAACAACTAAGTTTCCTACGTAGTATTATTTATTTTACAATAATTAGAACTTTATTTGCGATTAGAATTAGTCAAATTAATAGAGATGCAAAAACCATTGGGCACACAAATTTCAATTTATACTGCTGCGAAAAGAAAAAACACAGTTATGACGGTACTCTGTCGCGAAAAGTGCCTCGCTATAAGTGCCTACTTTTCGCAACGATACTTTTCGCGACGGAGTTCCCTCGCGATAAGTGCCTACTTTGTTGTTGTGGCTGCTAGAGGTGTTTACCAGTTCAGCTCAGTTAAAACCGAAATAAAATAAGTAAATTTTTTTGTTTTCAAATATACAATTGAAACAAATTATCAACTGAAATAAAACTGAACTAAACAGACCGAATTAAAATTTCGGTTTGTTCAGTTGAACCAAAATAATTAAGAAGATTAATAAAAAAATAAGCACTTTTTTTGTTAATTTTTTGAATTTTTTATAGGCTCAAAAGAATTATTTATTTCAATACACTTAGGATACAAAAAATCTTTTCGGTCAGTTTGGTCTAACCGGTTTTATAGTTTTCTAAATCGAACCGAATCAAACAATTAAACTGATTTAAAATGAATTGAACTAAAATCTTTTCGGTCGGTTTGGTCTCAGTTCGGTTTAAAACCAATTAAACGGAACTTGATGAACACCCATAGCTGCAGTTTACAAAAAATTGGTGTGCAAGCTAGGTTTGCAATACGCATGGTTTGCAAATTTGGTGTGCAAGGCGGATTTAATTCTCGTCCATATATATATTTTCAAATTTTTAAGTTTGCGCAATGGATACAGAATTAAGTAATGAATCATGATTGCCGGGTAGTAAACATTCAAATCTATATTTTATAAAGAAAGTAAGTTTTCACTTTTCAGACTCTTTAATTAATAATGTCATATCACCCGTGTTAGTCGTCTTCCGTCGATCTAATCATGCTTATATCTTCTTATTTGTACTGATACGACCGCACATATATATATGTTGTTATGTTTCTCTTCATTATTTTAAAATAACAGTTTTAATTTTAGTTTATATATGTTTCTCTTCATTATTTATACTGATATATAGGACGGCTCATATATATGTTGCTTATGTCTTCTTATTTTAAAATTGTACTTTTAAATATATATATATAGAGAGAGAGAGAGAGAGTAGGGTTAAAATGCACCATTGGTTTTGTGCTCCAATCATGCTCCACATTCTTATTTTAATTTTCAAAGTCCGAACAGTCAATCGAACTGTTCACCATGATTTTTGTATTAAAATGTGCTTGGAGACCAAATTTTATATTTTTTAGAATTTTTTACTAATTTTTTAGATAGGTACAAAATCACTGCTTTAAGAAGATTCTGGACCATCCAAAACAGTGATTTTGTAACTATCTAAAAAAATAATAAATTTTTTTCAAAAAATATAAATTTTGTCTCTAAACACATTTTAATATGAAGATCATATTGAGCGGTTCGGATCGATTGTTTGAACTTTGAAAATGGAGTAAAAGACATGGAGCATGATTGGAGTACAAAACCAATAGTGCATTTTAACCCTACTCATATATATATATAGAGAGAGAGAGAGAGAGACACACACACACACTTTTTTCAGTGCAAAGATCGAAAAAAAATCACATTTTGTTAATTTGTATGTTTTCTGCATGATTAGGTTGCCAGTTGAAAACCTACACAAATTTGAAGGTTTGCAGGAGTCAGGCTCTCCTCTTTAAACTGAAAAATTATGTTTATTTTTGTATTAGATCTTGTAATTTTCAAGTACAAATATATATTCTTTAACCTTTATCATAAAATTAAAAATTACAATGACAGTATATATACCAGTAATAATGTATATAGAAATCTGGTGTAATTGATCAAAGGGTTCTCAAACCGAATTATGAACTCTGTACCAAAATAAAATGCGTCAATCACCTTTGGTGTCAACGTGTCATTACGTGATTTGCCCACTTTAAGTGGTCCCATATATGTTGGATTCTACAAGCAGACGTAGCATACACATCAGCAAATGAGGGAACCATTCGAGTAGCATTAAACTAGACCGCAGGGGCAACATACCACCATGCTTCTTAAGGAAACCTAACACTCACCGATGCATAGTCCATGCAGTGCCTATTTCTCTCTCTCTCTCTCTCTCTCTCTCTCTCTCTCTGTTGATCAGGAATTAAAGGTTAGTGCTAATTAGTAATTATCTCTCTAGCTAGCTAGGCAGAAACCACATTTTTATTTCTTTCTTTTTTCGAATGTTTGTTTCCCACAGTTCCGAAAATAGATCTAGATATAAAATTATCCATATATATGTTCTAGCTACTATTTTATCTACAAGTTTTACTAGATTTCCTTGTAATTGTTTACCAATTTTAGCTGGTCTTTTTTTCAGAAAAAATAACAGATCAGCTCTCTATATTTGATCTACTGGATCTTACACTACTCTTGCTCATGATCTAGCTCTATATATATATATTAGCTACTGATACTCCTGTCTTACTTTTTCTTCAAATTGTTTTGATATTTGTTGAACATGTTTTATCGATCTAGATCTGGTTTTTCTCGTAAGATCTTTGACCAATTTCTGGTCTGGACAAAATTTTGAAGCTTTTTCGTTTATATGAGAAGGCAGTGTGATCAGTTCCTTCTCTAGCTTTTTTTTTTTTTTTTTCTTTTTGCTGGGGTTCTAGTTCTGAGGTTCTCTTTTGAAAAGATGCTTAATTAATTCCAGCTGAATTCAACCATGACCTCTATTGATCTCTCTCAACAACCAAGACAAAGCTCTTCTCTTTGTTTATCTGCTGATGTTTTTCTCCAAATTTCTGAATAGTAGGTTAAGCTTTAGTTTTGCTTTAATTTAACAAGTACTACATCTGGTAATTGAAAACAAATAGAATTTATGGTTTGTTCTGACAGTATTAATCTAAAAGACTAAAACTTTTTCCTTTTCTAAATCTAAATTTCTTATCGTATCCACGATGTTTTTTTCCTCTGAAGAAATTCTATTATCATGCTCATCATCAATAAGATAACCTAGATCTCACAAGATTAATTATCTTCTTCTCTAAGAAAATACAGTATCTTTTGTTGTAAAAAAGTGGTTATATCACCTATCTCCATTTCTTTTTGGAGATATAGTAAGTGAAGAAAATACTGTACTAATTTATAGCTGAATTAGTATATACAGTAATTTGCACCATTTTCCTCATCATCTATGACAATATATGATCTAATTAAAATTTCATCCCAATATAATTAAATTTTTCTAATATCATTTCCATAATATATAATTTTGTTGCTACTTTTAGGCAGGAAGAACGAACTAACTAGTCAGATGGGGAGGGGAAAGATAGAGATCAAGCGAATTGAAAACACGACAAACCGCCAAGTCACCTTTTGCAAGAGGCGCAACGGACTGCTGAAGAAGGCATATGAACTGTCAGTGTTGTGTGATGCTGAGGTGGCACTGGTTATCTTCTCCAGTCGTGGTCGCCTCTATGAATACTCCAATAACAAGTAAACTAACAGCTTGATTTTATAGTTATTTTATGCCAATTTTTTCTGATAATTAATTAGTAATGAACTCTTGTTTAAATTTCATGGGACATATATGAACATATATGAATTTGTTTTTCATTGAACCAACTCCATATCCATGGCCATATGTGAATGGCCAATTGACAAGGAGCAAAGAAACATAGGAAAAAATATACCCTTATAAATTTTATGAATAAATCACTATCAGAATTTTTCATTCTGTTTAACCCAATTTTCTTTGTTTTTCTCAAGAACAGATCTGAATTATTGTTATAGAAAAATCCGAAAATGGCAATTTTGTACATGTTTCTTTGCATATATATGATTGTAGAGAATTTGATAAAGAACGCGTGCATTTTTTTTTTTCATTGTTCTAATATTTACTGAAATTGAACCTAGGTCGATCGACGTTTATATTGAATAATATCTTATGTTAAGTGATCAATTAAAGATGATGAATAGACCAATATATGAAATAGAAAAAAATAAAAATAAATAAAGTGAATCCATTTGAAATTTTTTGTCTTGATTAAAGTTATTTATAATTTATAAACAAACTTTTCCTTTATTAACGAGGTCCCATCCAATTTATGGGTAGCACATAGTATCCAAGATCAACTAATTATCTCATTGCTCCATTTATTGTATTGTTAAATATATAGTACAGTGTTATCATGCTACCAAATAGCAGAATTCTGTCAAGCTAATGGCAATTAGTTATATTCCAAATATTATAATTATATTTATTAGCATATTATAGCCAAGTACCTGGTCATTTTTCCAATTACATATGGTAAAAGAAAGAGTTCTGGTAAAACCATATTTGGCACCTATTTAGACAATTTTAGAAAGTAAGATAATGAATTCATCTGCATGACTGCATCTCTTTGGACTATTCTCTTGTCTGTTTTTATGTGTATATTTCTTTTTTCTAAAGTCACTGAGACCCTGAAAGACCTTCTCTTTGATGGGTCATATATTAGTTCAAGCAATATTGTCACATCAAACTTCTCCAGTTGGAGATGCTGTGAGGTTTTCCCTTGCTGTGTTATATATTGACCTGATGATCTCATGATCTCTTTCACACACTCAGAAACGATATAATATCACCTGACCAGAAAAAATGCATTGGAAAATACATTTCTTTGCATGATTTTGGAAAACAGCAACAAGAGTTTTCAGTTTCCATTTTCATGCAACTCATGCATGACATCACCGCTCACATCTCTCTCCTGAGCAATGTCTGACATGGTATCTAGTTGGAACATTTTAACAGTAAAAAAGGGTCTTTTCAGTTTTCAGTCAGTATGTAATGGATTAATTGGTATAATAAATAGTTACAAAGTTTTCTATCATGAAAAAAAAAAATTTATGTTTTTATTCTTTCAGTGTTTCCTTTCTGTTGTAATATGCAAGTTAAAATCCTTTTCCCCTAGGCCTTCCTCTTGTTCCAGTGTAATGATGATTTCTGGAGAGAGAGAAAGAGAGAGAGATCTGCTGCTTCAATATATATGTACCATCAACCATCAAATTGAGAATTTAACCTTATATTTTTGTCGAGATAGAGAGAGAGAGAGAAGTTTAATCATTATTTTCCAGTATTTCTATTACCCTAAAAAATACGTTTTAAAAAAAACTTTCTATATAATATATATTATGTATTCATGTTATTACTTAATTAATTAGAGAGAGTAAGAGAGAGAGGGGTAAGAGACCTCTTCTTTTTACGTACTGACCATTCAACAGTATACCCTTGCTTTCTCCAAAGCAACTCACAGTTCTACTTGTCTTTAGCATCTCTGGCAACACTTTGGAGAGAGAGAGAAAGCACTTCTATTTCCTAGGTAGAAAGGGTTAAAACCAGTGAAGTCATATTTGCTATTTTTATGTTAGCTTTTCCTGTTTTGCATTGAGATCCCATTTAAGCGCTGTTACTATGTTAGTGCAACATTTCAGACAGTCAGCACTAAATGCATATTATAGGGCTAACTACTCCATGTTGTTACTTATTTTTGTCTTCCATTATAAAATAAAATAGCTAAATATTTGCTCAGACAATATCACTTTTAAATTTCACAGTGCAAATGTTGTTTGGATTATAAGTTGGAATATTAATTGTTGGAGGAAATAGTGCCAATTTTACTATTTCTATATTTTTCTGGATTAGCTAATTCAATGTTGTTCTCAGTGCTTGAAATTCTTTTTGAATTTCATCTCAGCCAAAATTTCATCATTAATTTACCAAGTAGTACTTAAGGATCCAAACATAACCTAGTTTTTGTTTGGTTGGGACAATTTTGACAATTGTCATTCCCCCATTGAAATTCGAATTTTGAAATGTGATTTATATTTACATCATGCACACAAAAATATAGAATTTAGTACTTCTTTTATTTCATCAAATGATTTAAAATTTATAACAATTTATGTTTAACATTTTAATTGAACATCAAATAACACTAAAATTATAATTCTCTTTATAATTTTCTAGCAAGTTCATCCGTCAGCTCTCAAGGTGTGTTTGGGTGGTTGTGTTAGAGAGAGAGAAGATGAGAGAGAGGGGGAGCGAAAAGAGATTAATATGAGATTTGCATATAATATTGCCTTCCTCTTCAAATATATTTACCCAACTCTTCTTACAAAGAAACCATTATAATATATTTCTTAGTACCATATATATATATATATATTTTTTGTTGTTTGTACAATCGAAATGATTTGCCATGTATAGTTAGATCACGTCTAATGGACGCCGGCTTGCCTTTAATTAGTTAGTATGTAAATTCTGTTTTTTTTATGAAGAACAAGGTAAGAACTAAGAACAATTAACGAAGTTTTCTTAATGTTCTTAATCAATAATTATGTATGATTTAGCTCACTCTATTAAAATATAAGTTTTTGGCATATAGATTTATACGCCAAAACTATATATAATAACTATATATATAGAGCTGGGCTATGGTGAGTTGTGAAGTAAGAAGTCATTTTTACTTCACGCTCATATTTTTATTTTGAAAATTCAAATAACCAATCTGAACCGCTCAACATGTTATCTATATTGAAATGTGCTTGGAGACTAAATTTTACATGTTTTGGAATTTGTTTACTATTTATTAAGCCACTTTGAAAATCGCTGATCCGGTGGTCCAGAAATTTTTACTGTTTTTTACTGTTTACAGTGGATCAGCGATTTTCAAAGTGGCTTAATAAATAGTAAAAAAATTTCAAAAAAATGTAAAATTTAGTCTCCAAGCACATTTCAATTTAGAGAACATATTGAGCGGTTCGGATCGGTTGTTTGGATTTTCAAAATGAAAATATGGCGTGATGTTTTACTTCACAACTCACTACCATAGTCTATCTATCTATGTATGTATGTATGTATGTATGTATGTATGTATGTATGTATGTATGTATGTATGTATGTACCTGTCTTTTTCTCCATTATTTAGAACTCTTGAACTCCATTTAATTAGAAAACCGTTACTATATTAACCACAAGAGGGTTATGTTTAATTTCAACTTTTTTTTGTTTTTGTTAAAGCAGTAACATAAGGCAAAGCATAGAGAGGTATAAGAAGGCACATGCGAACACTTCAGGCTCCACATCAGCTGTTGAAGTCAACACTCTGGTATTTAATTTGTTCAAATTCTCCAACCTATTTGAAATCATTTAATTTATTACTTAAAATGGTTTCGTGCAATTAATACCCCTTTTAGGACATAAAATACATTTTCTTCTTCCCTAAGCATGAAGTAACAAAAATTTGTATGTTTATGAGAAATAGACTAAATGAAAAGATAAAATATAGATAGAAGTTCAATTCTTTATGAATATCTATATATTTTTTCTTTTCCTCATTTTGTGTCATTTTTCTTCTTACGAAGAAGTATACTTTCATTTATGTTTTTCTTTATTTTTTAGCAATACTACCAGCAAGAGACTGCAAAGATGAGACATGAGATACAGGTCCTTGATACTAGAAACGAGTAAGCATTATCATAGTATTGTCTAATTATAATATTCTCAAATTTAAAATTTTAAGATTAGGAATATCTTTCAATAATGTATGACAAGTTGCTAATTAAATTATAAAAATCCAGGCATTTTATGGGTAACTGCCTTGGTAACCTGTCTCCAAAGGAGCTGAAGCATCTGGAATCAAAGATTGAGAGGGCCATCAGCCGCATTCGCAATAAAAAGGTACTACATTTATTTCAACGGAAACGAATCTGCTGAAATTCTCACTGGTGAACAATGTTCCTGAAATCTCTGTTTTTCTGAATCCAGCCGTCAAGCTGTTTTTAGATGCGTGCACAGAAAAATTAACTGTTTCGAAATACGTGCATAGAAAAAGTTGGACGGCTGGATTTCAGAAATTTTAGGAACACTGTTCACGAATGATGGATTTCAGCAGATTTCAATTCTATTTCAACTAGCTGAATATGATCATCAATTTTGGATGTTTATTTCCATAGATTACATACAAAATAAGTCGTCTTTGTTTTGTTATTACTTAATATAAATCACAAGTACTTACAAATATATGAGAATCAAAACTAGCAACTAAAAATTATTAACTAGTAATTAAAGATCTATACATTTAGTAGAAAGCTTGAATGTATTACGGCAGTTTTGAAAAACAATTAAACCCATGGTAGCTTTTGGGATTACATATTGTGCTGAAAGAACATTGATTAATGTTTTATCTATTTCCATTGACAGTATGAGTTGCTTATGGATCAAATTGACAAAGCAAGTACAAGGGTACCATTTTCAACTTCTATATATATATAACCAATTACTTCTACCAGTTCTTCCATTTTTTTTTTTTTTTTTTCATTAATGTATCTAATGTGGTGCTTTTTGTTTTGATTGATAAAGGAGAAAGAACTACAGAACGAAAATATGGGATTGAGATATAAGGTAGAAGTCCCAGCAATCATCTTTGCAACTTTTTCTCATTTTACTCTAAAATTATAACTTAGATTCTATTATCACTTTATCATCAGTTCATTATTTCTTGCATAATTCTGTTTTCTTTTTAGAACACTTTTTTTTTGTGTTTCAAATCAATTATGTAACTTACATGCATGGGTGTTTCACCATGCAAAGCATGTTAATTAGGACTCCTAATAGGATAAAAAATAGTATATTAATTGTTTTCCATAATCCACATGCAATCATATTTACCCCAGTAAATGAGTGAAATTATTCTTAAATATGTAACTGACAGCTATCTTCAATTATATTTCAAGCTTAATCTGCATTGCGCGCGTGTGCCTTACTGATACTCAAATTCTCTTTCTTTCAGTTACAGCACGCCGAACAAAGCGGGATGGTGTCAGGTGGGTCTGAGCTGGACCCACTCCATACATTCAACTCAAGAGGTAATTACTATCAGGTCGAAATGCTGGAGCCGGGCCCACATGGATACTCGCATGGCCAGGATCAAACTGCACTTCATCTCGGCTATGACATGAAGGCCAATACCTCTGGCAAAAACCTCCTCTAATTAATTCAGCTGCATGCATATGTCCTGCTGCTGTGTGTGCTTGTGAAGTGCTTCTTTTGTTGTTATAATATTAATACTATGCATTCCAATACAGCCTAAGACTAAGTGCTGTAACCGCGTGTTGTTTTTACTTTTTAGCATTATGAGTTCATTGAAATGCATGCATATGGTATTGCATGCATGAGGAACTGGAACTTAATTATCTATGATTTGTGTGAACGTTGCGAACTAAGTTTGTTTCCGCTTGCTATATATATATATATTATTATATATATGTAAACTGTATTGGTGTGTGCATGCTGTGCCACAGTTATTGTGGTAGGCATTAAATATATATATATAAGCTTGAAATAGTACTAGATACAAATTTATGATATATGTTTTTTAGTAGGTGATATTTATTTATACTTATTTTCTTTAAACCAAATAAATAAGTACAAGAGTTCACTGATCAAAGGAAATGGAGATATTGATCCATTGTAGGGACCAATATGCGCTATATATGCATATATAGTACCGGAGCCTCACTTTATACATATGATTATTATATAACAGGAGTTTGCAACATATATGCACCAAGCTTGGATATCCTCTAGTCTGTTATCAAGTGTGTAAGAGCCAGGCCATTGAGAAATAGTTTGTGGATCGCTCATAGATCGATCGAGATAAATAAAAATATTAATCATCAGATTGAATCACATCCTAATTTTCGTTGCTAATTAAATTTATAGCATATATAGTGTGTTTAAATATACTACGTACTCTGATATTTTGCTATAAGCTGGAATTTTTTGGGCATAGCAACAAAGACAGTTGTCTTTTAGGAAGAAAAAACGAATGCATGAAATAACAAAGAGGAGGATCGGGTGCCACCATTACCAATATTACCCACTGTTTATTTTATCATTTTTTATGATCCAATTTTTAATTCTTGTTACCAATGCTATTCTTATTTTTTATGTTATCGCACTATTTTTTTATATCTTATAAAACACTTAGTATGATTTTTTTGTGTTTTAATGTTTTCTGGCGAATAACAAATTTGAAAACAAACAAAAAAATGAGAAAGTGAAATGTGTAAATAAGACTATAATTTTTCCAAAAAGGGTTATATAATTTTGGGAAAATCTATTATAGAGTTTTTCCTTGGAACCAAAATAAATAAGAAATTAATTTCAAGGAAAATGTATTAAGAAGCATTGTCTCAAATAAAACTTCGGTTAAAGATGGTCGAATTCAATAAAAATAAATAAAAAAATAAAACAATTAATCGCAGTAAAATTACCCTCGGCACACTTTCTTTTAATCCCAAAATAGAAAAATGTAATATTCATAATCTTAAGATAAAAATAAATAGATTTTAAGACAAAAAAAAAATCTCGAGTGATGCTACGAAACTATAAATGATATATATACCTTATATTCTAGGAAATAAATCTGCTGTTATTCCTTGGAAATAACAGGAAGCTATTATTCCAATCTCAACTGTTGATTTTCGTTGAAATTCGTGCATGAAAAAACTTTATTGAAATTTATGCATGGAAATATTTGAACGACTGAGATCGGAATAACAGCTTCATGTTATTCCCAAGAAATAACAGCATATTTATTTCCTATATTCTAAGGATCCTTTCCATAAAATATAAATCAATTGAGTTTGTTCAACAAAGGAAAAGTAGTAAACATATAATTAGTGGATGTTTGGGCTGATAACTGTAGCAATGAAAATTAGTACTCCAATTAAGCTCCCTTTAAGAGTTATTAGCAGGCTGAACCGGCCCATATAACTAATCTTGTAATTAAAGCCCAAAATTAACTATTTGCAATTAGTGATTAGAATTTCAAACGCTACTGTCAATTGTTTAATTCACTTGAGAAAAATATTCTCATACTTTTTCCTTGAAGTTGACTTTTGACCATTATATTATAATTTATAACCATAAATAAATTTTGACCATTTCGATGTTTACTTGGCAATCGCATCCTTGTCATTTAATTATATCACATCACATCAATTCACAACAAAAATATCTCAGTAATTTCACCTTGATTCCCTTGATTGAGAAAGCAAATCTCAATCTATACCAAATCTACTATGATAAAATTATCTCATGGTACGCCTCAATTTCAACTATTGTGTACAGAAATAAGATGTCAGTTGCTTACTTATTTCACTGCTCATATTTTATACTGGAGGGATCTACTTACAATATTTATAAGTTACAACATTTTATAACAATTCGGTTTTGCAATTTTAAAAGTCCAAACAGTCGATCCAAATTGTTCAACATGATATCTATATTAAAATGTGCTTGGCAATCAAATTTTATATTTATTTTTGAATTTTTTTACTATTTATTAAGTATTTTACAAAACTGTTGTTTTTCATTGGTCTAGAATTGTCTAAAAATAGCAGTTTTGTAAAATACTTAATAAATAGTAAAAAAAATTAAAAAAATATAAAATTGGATCTCCAAACATATTTTGATATAGATATCATGTTGAACGGTTTCACTAGTGGAAAAACACACATCAGGAACAGTTAAAAACACGCATCAGGGACGGACCTAGAGGCGACACTGACCCAGCTGTTACAGATAGTAGAACTAATCAGGAACGGTTAAATAACCGACACTAAATCCCATAATCAGGAACGGTTGTTTGATATAGCCGATACTGATATGGACAATCAGGAACGGTTGTTTGTTATTAGCCGATACTGATGTTGATAATCAGGAACGGCCTTTAAGAACAACCGATACTGATTTTGACAATCATGAACGGCCTTTTAATAAACAACCGTTACTGTTCTTATATATATATATATATATATATATATATATATATATATAGAGGAGGGTTCCAATGCCTCAATTTTTCATGCCTCCACCATGCCTCCATTTTTAAAACTTAAAAGTCAAAATAAAACCGTTGGATATGATCTACATCATTTTATCTATGTGCTCATAAAAAATTATCACATTTTGATTTTGTTTTATGTGAATCAATAAGTTGAAAAATCAACGTCTAGAAATTATCCACATTAGTACGTTTTTTACAAGCTCTTGATGACAACCAAAACAAAATTGAAATATCATAATTTTTTACACGTACATAGATTAAATGATATAGATCATATCCAACGGTTTTATTTTGACTTTTAAGTTTTAAATTTTGAGTTATTAAAGTTTTAAAAAATGGAGGCATGGTGGAGGCATGAAAAATTGAGGCATTTGAACCCTCCTCATATATATATATATATATATATATTGCAAAATGTGGGTATTCGCATGAGCTAATTCAAATATCACATTTAGATCAATAATTAATATGCCACAATCACAAACAAAAGACATCAAACAAGTTAATTGCCATAAAAAAATATCCAAATTTAATTTCATATATCCACAAAACACAAAAGACACAAAATTATCCAAGTTAATTGTCATAAAAAATCTATTTACTTGACTTAAATTAAAAATGCTTCTCTTTCTTACAACCTATAACTAATATGAAGGATAGTACCACCCGAGAAGAAATGCCATTCAATTGATGAGACCTATTCAACGTAATCAACCTCACATTGCCACTTCACCCAATTTGCATTTTTGGCTTCTCTGCCTTCCTCTCTCTTTTCTGTTACTTTAAACAAATAGAAATGTGTACTTAATTGAGTAAAATAGATTAAAAGATGATAGGGTATGGAGATTGATGTGTAATCACATCCCTTAGCAGCTGACAGTTTATCGGTTTCTGGTAAGACTGACTTCAGGAGTCATTTCCCAAAGATTGGCTATATCAAATTTGCATTTATTTTTATGAACATGCATGTCAAGGTGTTTATTACATGCTCGAGAAGTTTCAGATCCATTGAAGGTCCAGAGCTATGTCAAATAAGTGATTTTATAAGAGGGTATTTGCTGGTATTTTCTGAGTTTAGCTGTTGTCAGCCAATCTTTAAAAATTCATTCTGGACAATCTACAAAGCCAATTTTTTTGTTCTTTTTATGGAAATGTAAAGAAAGTCTAAACTACATGCTTGACAAGTTTCAGGATTTTTGTAGTTTTCTAACTATTTTTAACAGATGCTTGGATGCAGGGGCAGATTGGTAAAAGATGCAGAAAACAGCATTTTTTTGTATTTTCAGAAAGCAAACTTTAAAAATAGCTAGTAAATCATAGAAAAATGCTATGAATGTAAAATTTAGGTCTAAAGTGTGTGTTTTTGAGTCCTCTATCTGACTGTTCAAATAAATTTTTGGTTTGGACTTCTGATCAGCCTGCACTGGCTGATCTGTCACAGAAGGTCATTTGGGGTTTTTGAGGTACCAGTAGGGGCTGATCTAGCAAGTCTAATATGTAAACCTTGAGATCTTCCAAATTGACAACCAGTATCATAGGCTGATCTAGCTAGTAACAGAGAATAAGAGTCAAAGTTGAGATCGATGAGTTATTAATTTTACACATACACACACATGCATACATACACAGACCTGTATACCCTTGGAAATACGGTATCGAGGCATTACTGTTGACAAAGAGCGGATGTAGTACAACACAGCTGCAGCAAAACCACAGCCGGGTCGTGTGCCGACCTTTTCTTTCAACTTATCGGTGCATAGCTCAGCATCACAGGCAACCTCGAGCACTTGGAGCATCCAGGCCTTTGACTGCTGGTTAAGGTGGCCCGAGCGGATCACGTCCTGCAGCACTGCATCCATGCTCAGCAACTCGTCCCGGATGAACTGGATGTCGCTGCTTCCTATTTCACACATGATCATGGTCTTAAATCAATAGTTTGGTCTTAAATCCATTTCTTTTTCCAGTAAGAACAACTTAAAGAGAAAAGGGGGAACATTTACCGGGTCGGATTCAGTAAGATTATCTGAGTCTTCAAAACCCTCCATGTCAGGAATATCATCGTCTTCCTCTCATATTATATATAGTTAAGATTAAAAGCACTAACTACAACTCCTACTTGCAATTGCAAGACACAAATGAAAGCCTTGCACAAAACTTGACGGCTTCTGAAAATTGACCAAGTATTAGTACAAATAATATTACCAAGCTTGATTACAATGAATCAAGTGCACCATTCTAGCAAATTTCTTCTTCTTATTGAAGAACACCTTCGATACATACCTGAGAACTGGAGAATTCGATGAAGCAAGTGACAAATCAAGATTACAATTTCCTTCTTTTCTCGCATTAGGTAATGAAATCCAATAATTCATTTCATCTGTTCTCATAGAAAAGCAAAAACAAAACAACGAAATTCTGATAAAACAACAGTTCCAAGAGAAACCCAACCAAATGGGAAGGAAAAAGATAGCAGCACAAACCGAGATTGGCCTGGCGCATGGTACCGGAAGAGTCGCCTCGCCTCATGGCCTCGAGGTGCCTTGCCTCACGGCCTCACGGCAAGCACCGAGTAGTTGCCTCGCCTCACGGCCAGTACCGGACGAGTCACCTCACCTCACGAATCGTGGTGCTCGCCTCACGGATCGTAGTTGCCTTGCCTCAATTAGTGCTCAAGTCGAGGCGCCCCTTTCTTTCTCCCCTCAAAATCGCGTGAACGGATCGGAGTGAGCATGAGAAAGGCAGCGGCGTAGTGCTCAGGTCGAGATGCCCCTTTCTTTCTCCCCTCAAAATCACGAGAACGGAGTGAGCACGAGAAAGACAGCGGCGTAATTTGAGGAATAGTTCAACCCTAATGGGAGAATTTGAGGAATGTAAAAATGTGAGCGGGAATGAAAAATGAATAGCGCTAAAATAATATCAAGAACGATTAAATAAATGGCCGTTCCTAAATCAACCAGGAACGGTTATTTTAAACAACCGATACTAATATAGGACATATCAGGGTCGGTTAAATAAAAGGCCGTTTCTAAAACTATTAGGAACGGTTGTTTTAAAGAGCCGATACTAATAACACACAATTAGGAACGGTTCTTTGTAAAGAGCTGTTCCTGATTCGGCCAGCACTATCAAGAACGGTCTTTAAAATACAACTGTTCCTGATAAGCACAATCAAGGTCAGCTGTTTAATATGCCCGTTCCTGATATATATCAGTATCGGTTTAATGTTAAATCCGACACTGATGGGCCGATACTAATTGTACTTTTTCCACTAGTGTTTGGATCGACTATTTAGCCTTTTAAAATCGTAATACCGAATTGTTAAATGTAAAATTTGATCTCCAAACATATTTTAATATAGAAATCATGTTGAACGATTTGGATCGACTGTTTAGCCTTTTAAAATCGTAATACCGAATTGTTGTAAGATGTTGTAACTTACAAATGTTGTAAGTGGATCTCTCCTCTTTTCATTTGAAAGCTTAAGTTATGGTATAATATATCAAGAGAAATAAGATGTTGAAAAATAAATCTCTACCTATGACATTAGACTCTACATACAGAATAAGTGTTGTGGCATAAGTTCATTTGTCTTGAGAAGTGAAATAATTACTTCATATTAACTCAGATTTTACTTCGATTTTAGTCCTCATTTGACTGTTTAAGTGTGAAAGAATTTAATCCATCTCTTATTCCATTATCAAATATGGTTAAAAAAATTAACAAATTCACTTTAAGTAAACATCATCTAAGGAGCCCATCAATCTCGCAAATCACGTGGCACTCTTTAATTATAGTAATTATCATGAAATGTGATAATTGCTCATTTAATTTACAACGAACAAAATTATTAAATGGTGTATTTTAAATGTCCACGTTTGGCATAAACATTTTAAAATCAAATGAAGTAATGTTATATATTATATTTTTGGGACCGCCTAGCTCTCCCCCGTGATCAATCCCCCATTTGATCCCCCGAGTTTGGATAAGGCTTAAAATAGAGGGGGACCACAACTGCCTCCGCTAAAAACAAAAGAAAACGCGTTAAAAACATAGAAAACGCGTTATTAATGGGCGGGGGACCACATAACCGAAAACGAAAACGCGTTATTAACTGGGGGGACCGCATAACAGTCATCCATTTTATGAATTGGCGGTAAAGTATTCATCTATGACACAACAAGTATTCATCCAGATATGCGCATGTATTCACTTTTGCAATAGAAGCATATTAGGATTCATTACAACATTCATTACGCGTTTTTAAGTGGGGGACCGCACAACCGACAAAAGAAAACGCGTTATTAAGTGGGGGGACCGCATAACCGACAAAAGAAAACGCGTTATTAACGGGCGGGGACCACATAACCGAAAACGAAAACGCGTTATTAACTGGGGGGACCGCATAACAGTCATTCATTTTATGAATTGGCGGTAAAGTATTCATCTATGACGCAACAAGTATTCATCCAGCTATGCACAGGTATTCACGTTTGCAATATAAGCATATTGGGATTCATTACAACATTCATTACGCGTTTTCTTTTGAAACGGACAGGGGGAGGGACCACATGCAAGTAGCGAAACCGGAAATACATAAACAAGTAATAACACGATTATAATGCAAAAGGTGAATACTTACCACGAGAAGGATGAATATAACATATCAAACTATATCACATCAACAATATTAACATCAATTCATATCTGTTACCAAAACTGTTTCATATCACATCAGTGAGTAACCTAAATTGCAAATTTAAACTCATTCCTCTCATCAGTAAGTATCCTACATGCAAGCAGAACACGCTCAGCACTGATCATTTCCTACAAAAATTAAACACAAAAAATTGTCAGTTAGTAAATGAAATTTTAATAAAAGAAATTAAAAGTATACATCCCAATTGCAACAAGTATTCATCCAGTAAGTGTGAAGTATATATCCCAGTAATAAGAGAAATTACAAAAACGAAAAAGAGTATACATCCCAAGTGTAACAAGTATTCATCCATTAAATCTAAAGTATACATTTCAAAAATACCCAAGTTATACATTCCAGTAATACCCAGTACTATTTATACAGTAAAAACCCAAGTGAAACAAAGCATTCATCCATGAACTGTAAAGTATATATCCAGTAATACTCAGTATTTATCCCAAGGGTAACAAGTATTCATCCATTAATCCTAAAGTATACATCCCAACAATACCCATGTTATACATCCCAGTAATACCCACAGTATTCATCCATTAATCCTAAAGTATACATCCCAACAATACCCATGTTATACATCCCAGTAATACCCAGTAATATTTACCAATTAAAAACAAGTAATATTAAAGTATTATAGTATACATCCCAAGTGAAATAAGTATTCATCCATTAGCTGTAAAGTATATATCCAGTAATACTCAATAATACCCAGTAAAACAAGTGAATCAAGTATTTATCCAGTAATATTCAAATTACAGAAAGCTAACAAATTTATATAATATTAACCTGATTGAAATCGAGCGGGACCTTGCGCGTCAAACAGTCAATACACCGCAGTACAAATATTGCACAATCCTGCGAAGATTGCTGAGGAGTTTCCATCCAGGATAGCTGTACGTCCATCCATGACTCTTTTCCTATATTTTGTATAAAAACAAGAAAATTTATAAAGGTTTTCATACCTAATACAAGCTTACTGAAAAAAAAGTAACACATAAACACCTTAAAAACATGAATATAAAGTAAGATACAAGTGCTTACCAAGCCTCCAGGAGAGAAAGTACTTCACCCAGTGCAGATAGTTGATGTGTGGCTCAAGATAGTATTGGTTCGATGAAGGGTTAAGGGAGTTGTACATCTGGATCTTTTGATTCTTCAAATCAAAAGCAGCTAATATCCAATGCTTTCGACCAACTAATGGTACGAACAACCATCTGCACTTCTCGAATTGGGGTGAAAATAATTCTCTCTGTCGACGGTACACAATATCCAATTTGATTGAATGGTGCCATTTCCTACAATATTACAATAAATAAAATAAACAAACCAATATTTAATTATTTCAAAATTTATAAAAATATACTTTTTATATTTTTAAAAACTCACAATACAATCATTCGTCAAGTAGAACCACTCTTCATCAACTGGAGTCTCCAGTTGCATTATGAAGAGTGCTATATCAACAGCCTGCACAAATATTAATTCATGTCAAGATTAGTACTTATCCAAGAATCTAGTTAATACACAAAGAATTCATCTATTGATACCAAAGTATTCATCTATTGATGGAAAAGTATTCATTCATGAATACCAAAGTATTCATCCATGAACACCAATAATTGTACTTTGGTATCAATACTTTGGTATTCATTCATTGATTAATACACAAGTATTCATCAAAGTATTCATCCATGGAGACTAAAGTATTTATGCAGTTAATACACATTTGATACACAAGTATTGATCTATTGATACCAAGTATTCATTCATGAAAACAAAAATATTCTTCAATATAATTGACAGCCTGCACAAAGTAAAATTTTTCATACCTCAGAGCCAACTTGGTTCTTGGAAAACAGAAGGTCTCGGAATTGATCAATTGTCATAAATAATCCAGACTGGGTGTTTTTAAAGGGATAGTCCTCATCACCAATTTCAAACTGAAAGTATTTCTTCACCCATGAATCCAACACATTACTCACTTCAACGCTAACCAAATCCCGATTGTCATAAGACCAATTCTTGTCTGGCAGCGAGACTTTCCCGGTACAACTCTCAAATGTGGGATCCACGAAAATACTGTCAGAAAAAAAATCCCAATCTGGACAATTTAATTTAAATGGAACCTCATCAAATTCAGTATATTTGTCTCCGTACTTGGCAATGATACATGGAATCCATTCACTGGATGGTACAGCAACTTTCGCAACATCGTGGACAAAAGGTTCTCCGCGAAAAGCTGGTTTCGGTTCATTAGCCCCTCTTTTAGGCATGGTTCTTCGGATTGGAACCCTCTTCTTCCTTCTACCAGCTATTTTCTTCTTAGGTTTCGGTTTCTGTTGCTCTGGCTCTTGGGAGCTAATTTCAATCACGTTGGTTTCAGTTTCAGGGACTGGTTTTCGGCCTCTTTTCCTGCCTTGTCCTCTTTCATAAACAAACTTAGCTCCCAAGACCTTAGGTCTGGATTTTAAATCGCTTTTTTGGACGTCCAATTTCTCTTTCTCTTTGGTTTTATCATCTGTTGGAATTTGGACTTCCGGTGAGAAACCGAGGCTAAACGAGGGACCATCCAGATCACCAAGATTACATACTGCTTATTTCTCTTCAACTACTTCAACTTTCTTTCCTACAATTTCTACAAATATGCATACTGTTACATTCAAAATATAAAACTGGATAACAAAGTATGAACTGCAAAAAAATATGACAAAACTAAAATATTAATACCTTCTTTCTCTATTCCTTGTTTCTCATCAGCTTCTTGCCCTCCTTTTGATTTTTCTTTTTCTTTATAGTGAGCAATAACATCTTGTATAATTTTATCAATCTTTGGATCTTGGGATTCATCTTCCTGTGTAGTAAACCCATGAGTATCTTCTTCAGAAAGTACGTTCTCCTCCACAGCTTGAGGTTGTTTTGTTTCATTCTTTGATTTCTTCACAGGTGCATCTCGACCAACCGATGGTGTTGGTGTCACAGTTTCGCCAAATAAAACTTTCTTCTTCAGAGGACTGGCAGGAGTCTCCTTGATTTCAGCAGCCTGGCATAACAGCCTCAAAGAGCTCCTAGTGTTAACAACACTCTTCTTTTGCCCAGCTACAAAAAAAAAAAAAAAAAAGGTATAAATCCCAGTTGTAACAAGTATTCATCCAGTAACTGTAAAGTATACATCTTAGCAATATAGAATTCCAAAAAGGAAAAAGAAGTAACAAATATTTAGCAATTATAGTATACACACAAAGTGAAACAAGTATTCACCATTCATATCAAAGTATTCATCCAGTAATACTAAAGTATTTAACACAAAAGAAATAGATGAAAATACTAAAAGTTTAATAGATGAATACTCACAAGGTACATTATCTTGTACATTGGCAGACTTGCTTAACAGCTTCAAAGAGCTCCTAGTGTTAACACCAACCTTCTTTTGTCCAGCTACAAAAAACAAAAGTATACATTCAAGTTGTAACAAGTATTCATCCAAGAACAATCAAGTATTCACCATAAAAATTAATAGATGCAAAAAATCTTACCATCAGGAGAAAATTTAGCATCTCCAGAAACAGCACCTTCAGAAGGTACTTTACCTTCCAGCTTAGCATCAACGGCTATGGAAATACCAATTGTTAAAAAGATAATTCACAAAATTTCTACAACAAAACGATTCAGTTTTCTTAAATTTGAATGTAAATATTCAAATGAACAAAAATTTATAAATCTTACACTTTGATTTCTTCTTCTGCTCATGACCAGAAGTTCCCTTCTCTGTTCCCTCAATAGCTTTGACAGCTGTCCCACGAAAATAACAAAAGAAAGAAAAAATTAAAGTCAATTATTGGTACAAAGTCAGGTGCTAATCACTAAAAATATCAAGTTTCATATGTATGTATTCATACAGAGAAGTTAAATACAAAATAAAATACTTTAAATTAAATTATATAAAACATAAGTGATCGAAATAATCGCTTCGATATGTGATACTGTCTTTCCGAATGAGAAGCCTGCGCCAAAAGCTTCTGTTCAGACGCTGGTGACAAAAGCGGAATACCACTAGAATCTTGTATATATTTCAGATCCTCAAACCGATGCTTGGCTGCCCTTTGAACCAGCTCACTGGAGACATTGAAGTTGAAAAGGCAGTAAACAGGTGCCATTTCGGTTATCAACTTCAGAAAATGACTGTGTTTGGGTTTTCGCAATTGCACGTTGTTTGACAGCACAGAGAACTGGTCGCTTGCAACAAAACCCTTCTCCTTATTGAGTAACTCAGCAGGTTCCCATTTCAGCTCAGAGGTATCAATATCACCCACCAGGACATTGTCAAGCACTTTGTTCAATGAGGATCTCCTCCAGCAGACATTCAATTTGTGATCCAGAAATCTTGGAATGTGGCCAGTGAATTTCCTATTGTTCGGAATCTTCACGTGCTCAAAAAACCAGCCCTAAATAAAATAGAAACAAAAAAACAATCTTACTAAGTATTGATTCAAAACATAATAAGTATTTATCCAAAATGCAGAATGTATTCATCCCAATTGTAAGAAGTATTTATCTCAAATGTTGACAGTATTCATTCATCCGACCTAAAATATAAGAAGTATTCATCCAAAATACAGAAAGTATTCACTCCCGTTGTAAGAAGTATTTATGCCAAATGTTGACAGTATTCATTTGTAGGACCAATAATATAAGAAGTATTCATCCAAAATGCAGAAAGTATTCATCCCAATTGTAAGAAGTATTTATCACCAAATGTTGACAGTATTCATTTATACGACCTATACTATAAAAGTATTCAGCCACAAAGTAAGAAGTATTTATCCCAAATGCTAACAGTATTCATTTAAACGACCTAAAGTAGTATAGACATATACACTTGAAAGTATTTAAAATTTTTTTATTAAAACTTACAATGAGTGCAAGTGCACAACCAGGGAGTGTTCCTGACTCTTTCTTCCCTGTCTTCCTCTTTGTACCCTCCTCTTCTTCTTCTGCCATACTTGTACTTCGGTTGTCCCTTTGCAACCGACACCAAGCGGCATTGTTTGGAATGTTCTCCATAAGCACACGGTGCACTGCCTCTGCCCAATTGTAATCTTTCAAACTGTCGATCTCAGCAGCATAGTGGAACATATGCTGTGGAACTTTTCCACAAGATTGGGGGAATAGTACCATTGTGAACAGGTACATATCATTCCATTTGACTTCAAATGTCGCCGCCTGAGGGGAGGACCACTAACCCTCCCCTTCTTCATCTGCACCACCTCTCCACCAACACCAAGGCCCATCACCAACCCGACTTCTTGAGGAGTAAATTCCAGTTTTTTTCCCTTAAAAACAAATGCACCTTCCTTGTCTTCCCAATGCAAGAGAATGCTATGCAAAACAGGGTTGTTTGCATGCGTTTTGTGTGGAAATGCAAACAAATGAAGAAAGGGAGTATTGGCTAGACGGGCTTTGTGAACAGGCTTCAAATTGGGCAACACATTACTGTGGAAGAAAAGTATAGCTGCATCAATATTACATCTGTTCTTTATGCATGAATCAGATGTCCTTGGTTTTCCAATACGTTGACCTACAAGGAAAAAATTACGTAGAGTTGTAAAATATTGATTTGAATTGAGTATGATATTCAATAATGGATGTAAAGTATTCATCCAGTAACTGTAAAGTAACATTAAGCTATTAGAGTATTCATCCCAAGCGACATAAGTATTCATCCATCAACTGTAGAGTATTGATCCATTAAGTGTAAAGTATTCATCTGAATTGCGTAGGATATTCACTACTGGACAACAAGTACAGATCTATTACAAAATACAAATGTATAAGTACACATTTATGAAATTACCTTTCTTGCGACCTGGTTGGGCTCCCCTACGCCGTTTTGCTGATGGGACATCTTTCACCTCTTCTTCTGAAGATGATTCTTCTTCTTTATATTGTTCTGAAAAATTATATTCATCCATCAAATGTAAAGTATTTATCCCTTAAGTGTAAAGTATTCATCTGAATTGAGTAGGATATTCACTACTGGACAACAAGTACAAATCTATTACAAAATACAAATGTATAAGTACACATTTATGAAATTACCTTTCTTGTGACCTGGTTGGGCTCCCCTACGCCGTTTTGCTGGTGGGACATCTTTCACCTCTTCTTCTGAAGATGATTCTTCTTCTTCTTTATATTCTTCTGAAGAATTATCTACACATTTTGAAGATATTTGAAAAATTATATTGCTGTCTAAGTTGATCACAACAATAATCTACTAAAGAAGATCCAAAATTAATAAAGAAAAAATAATTTTCAGCTCATTTGTTAAGTTTCAAGACTAAATTCTAAATATTAACAAAACAACTTATTATTTACTAACATAGATAGTATTCATCCAACTTAGCTATTTGTATTCACCACAAGACAACAACCAAACTTTGGAACAGCAGACATATAATTTATAGAAGTAAATTCATGAAAATACCTTCCTTGTGACCTCGTCAGGCTCTCGTATGCAGTTGTACTACTGGTGCACCTTCTTCTTGAGAACTTTCTTCGATATCTTTCGAACTTTCATGCAGCTCTGCTGATTTGATTGGAGATTGAGGTTTCTTTGGAGATTGAAGTTGTTCTGTTAAAAAATACAAGCAAAATAATATGTTATTAAAAAAGTTAGTAACATATATAGTATTAATTTCTTTCATGTATGTATTCACTCATCAAACAAGCAATATTCATCAAACCTTCAGAGATCTTCTCAAGATCTTCATCCAACTGTGTTGCTTGGATTGAAGATTGACTTGGCGATTCATGTTGTTCTGTTAAAAAATAAAAGCAATAATAAAAGTTAGTAACATATAGAGTACTTATTTTGTTAACATGTATGTATTCACTCATCAATAAAAAAATATTCATCACACCTTTAGAGATATTCACAGAATCATCATCCAACTGTGCTGGTGGGATTAGAGATCCACTTGGCGATTCATGTTGTTCTGTTAAAAAATAAAAACAATAATAATATGTTATTCAAAAAGTTACTGACATATAGAGTATTAGTTTCTTAACATGTATGTATTCACTCATCAAAACAAAAAATAATCATCAAACCTTCAGAGATCTTCTCAAGATAATCATCCACCTGTGCTGGTTGGACTGGAGATTGAGTTGACAATTCATGTTGTTCTGTTAAAAAATAAAAGCAATAATAATATGTTATTCAAAAATTTAGTAACATATAAAGTATTAATTTCTTAACATGTTGGTATTCACTCATCAATGAAAGAATATTCATCACACCTTGAGAGATCTTCACAGAATCATCATCCAACTGTGCTGGTGGGATTGGAGATCCACTTGGCGATTCATGTTGTTCTGTTAAAAAATAAAAACAATAATAATATGTTATTCAAAAAGTTACTGACATATAAAGTATTAATTTCTTAACATGTTGGTATTCACTCATCAATGAAACAATATTCATCAAACCTTCAGATATCTTCTCAAGATAATCATCCACCTGTGCTGGTTGGACTGGAGATTGAGTTGACAATTCATGTTGTTCTGTTAAAAAATAAAAGCAATAATAATATGTTATTCAAAAATTTAGTAACATATAAAGTATTAATTTCTTAACATGTTGGTATTCACTCATCAATGAAAGAATATTCATCACACCTTAAGAGATCTTCACAGAATCATCATCCAACTGTGCTGGTGGGATTGGAGATCCACTTGGCGATTCATGTTGTTCTGTTAAAAAATAAAAACAATAATAATATGTTATTCAAAAAGTTACTGACATATAAAGTATTAATTTCTTAACATGTTGGTATTCACTCATCAATGAAAGAATATTCATCAAACCTTCAGATATCTTCTCAAGATAATCATCCACTTGTGCTGGTTGGACTGGAGATTGAGTTGACAATTCATGTTGTTCTGTTAAAAAATAAAAGCAATAATAATATGTTATTCAAAAATTTAGTAACATATAAAGTATTAATTTCTTAACATGTTGGTATTCACTCATCAATGAAAGAATATTCATCACACCTTGAGAGATCATCACAGAATCATCATCCAACTGTGCTGGTGGGATTGGAGATTGAGCTTTCTTTGGCGATTCATCTTGTCCTGCTAAACAATAAACAGTTAGTAACATATATTGTTAAAAATAAAAACAATAAACAGTTAGATACATCAAAAGAGATATTTAGCTATTAATATCAAACTATATAACATCAAAAGTATACATTCCAGCTACAACAAAGTATTCATCCAGTAACTAAACTATATGCATCCATTACTATCATTGGATCCAAGCATAATCAAGTATTCACTCTACATCCCAGTTAATTAGATGAAAAAAAGCTTACCATCAGCTTCAGAAGGTACATTATCTTGTACCATATCATCTCCAGATGTTTTCACAACATCTTCAGGGACACTGGTTTGTTGACCGTCTGCTTCGAGTTGTTCAGTGATTTGTTCACCTTCACCTTGGAGTTGTTTACAAAAAATAATCAAAATTCATCTCTAATATAACATCTAATATAACAGTGTGTTCATCTAACAAAGAAGTATTCATCTCTAATAAGTACTGAATAGTGCATTTAAACTAAACTATTCATCTCTAGCAACAGTGTGCTCATCTGTATGTATTCACTCATCAAACAAAACTATTCATCTCTAGCAACAGTGTGCTCATCTGAATAGTGCATTTAAACTAAACTATTCATCTCTAGCAACAGTGTGCTCATCTGTGATCTAACATTAAACTAAACTACTAAATAACAGAAATAGTGTGTTCAAACTAAACTAAACTAAACTAAACTAAATAACAGTAAAATTAAACTAAACTAAACTAAATAACAGCAACATAACAAAGAACAGAGGCAGTGTTCATCTGCCATTTCATACCGATTACCAGTAACAAAAATCATCACAACAACATAGCAAGATAAATGAAGCAAACCGGTACCAGTACGCATTACTTAATTAAAATACTGAATACTTCAGTTAAGTTGGATGAATACCTCGAGAATCAGCGATTGTTACATTTCCTTCTTCATTTCCACTGATTTGCGGTGCAGATGCCTCAGGCAGCACCGATTCTTCACTTTGAGGCAGCACAACTTCTTCACTTTGAGCCAGCACCGCTTCTTCGGTTTGAGGCAGCACCGCCTGTTCATTTTCACCGATTTGCTCCATTTCCACAGATAAAGAATGTCGCCGGAGGGGAGAAAGATTCGCTATCAGATGAACTCTCTCTCTCAATCACCGAGTGTGCGATTACGATTACGTGAAGTGGATGAACTCTCTCTCTCAATCGCCGAGTGTGCGATTGCGAATCCGTAAGGTCGGTGAACTCACTCTCTTTCTTTTTCAAAATCGATGCTAAAACCCTATCGTCGGCGGAATGTTCGATTGCGAGAGTACGATGGACTGAAGTGTGCGACTTCGTCAAGAGGAGTGAATATTTTGTCACGTAGTGAATTTTAATTTTTCATTTTAATTTTCATTTGCAAGATCAGTGAAATATATCATATGGAACGGGTTCATCAAAATGAAAAGACGTTAATGGAAAGGGGCTATGAAACGAAGTGGCGCAACTCTTATATATATATTTCAAATCCATGTGGTGGGACCATTTAATTTGAACACCATCTCCATTTCACTGGAGGGATGCTTGATTTTATAATAATTTCATATTTTATTGTGTTTATTATATTCACTCAATATCAATAATATATTGACTCAATATTCATATAATATTCACTATGCATGTCGCCGCATAAAGTATATAATATGGGACCATATAAGGTGGGACCATTTCAACGAACCAACATCTCCATTTCACTGAAGGGATGCTTGATATTAAATTAAATTAAGTATGTTATGTATTTTATTGTACTAGATGAAAAAGTAATTTTATTGTGTAATATTAAATAATTTTTCATAATGTGAAATATTTTCATTGAACCTATCATGGATTAACACTAATTTTATTCTGTAAAAATGTGTTAACTTTTTATTCATATAATAACAATGACATAATCCGGGCTATGTGAACAGTTTAATGTTCCAAGTCAATACTTGTTTGTCCATGGATGAATACTTCGATGAACACTGTTCACTTCAACATTTATTTGTGCACCAAAAATTCTTTAAATGTAATAAAAGTATATATTCATCTCTTCACATAAAACAACAAGTAAAAAATAAAACAACAAAAATTTCGAATTATATTGAGCACGAATTGCTAATTGTAATACATCTGAACCGTACAATATGAGATCTCACAAAGAAACAAGCAACCTTTCAATGTAATAGTATTGTATTCATCTATGTAATCTCAAGTATTTACTATCGACACTGAAGTATTCATCAATGAAATACTAATGTTTTTATGCAAAAATAAAAATTAAAAAATGATAATCTGTACAAAGTTATGTTTCTATATTTATAAACAAAAAGAATTAGTTCTCCTTTTTCTTCATATTCTTTTGCTTGTCCAACAACTTCTTTATGGCAACATCCATTTTGCTCTTGTAAGCAATTTTTTTTTGTCGTCCCCTCCGATTTAATTTTTTAGGTGGTAGTAGAGGTTTAGAAGGTGGACAATTAACTAATGAAGTCCCATCAATTTGTTCTGCAACTGTCGTAGATTTCTGAAAACCATCAAGCAATGTCTCACCTGCAAAGAAGTATTCATCCATTAAAATGAAAGTGTTCATCCCACAATGCAATATAAAGATTCACAATCACTGGTATTAGTACATGAATTATTATTGTAAAATTGTATTCATCCTTTCATCACAAGTATTCACACTATCAGAATGATGTACTAATCTGTGTAGAAATTAATATAAATGTATACCTCCTGCCGCCGAAACATCTTGTTGCTTTTCTTTTCCTGTGGTAGACTTTTTTTCTTTCTTACTATAGGTGTCATTCCAGAAACTCCAGAAGTATCAATAACATTCACATTCGGTTGGCCACCAGCTAAACTTGATTTCACAAAACTCGAAAGTATCAATACGTATTCACCACTAATGCAATAAGTATTCACTTTCAATGTCAGAAATATTTACTACTAAACCTGAAGTGAAAGAAATAAGATATTGAAACAGAAAGAAAATGACTATTATTGACAAACCTGCTATGTTTTTTCTCAACTCATGTAAACCATTCAACACCATAGTATGATACTCATCATTCACACTTCCAATGTTTAGCAGATCTTGAATTATTGGATTTGTTGACATGGTCAACTCATACAGCCTACAAACACACAAAGGAAAACAGATACAACTTAGAGTGAAGTATTCAACCTTATAATTGTAAGTATTCAACCATAGCATAAATAAATAAACAAATTAGAGACTTTTACCTGTTTCGTTCAGGTAAAGTTGGATGAGATGAATCAATTATGGTCAAATTCTGTCGATCGATATCTTTTCTCCACCGATCGACAATATACTTTTCATCAATAGAAAAGACCTTTTCATGCTTTAGGACCTGAATTGAGTGTGAACACAAAACACCCATTACCTCAAAAAGTCTACAAATACAGAACACCTCCTTTAAGGCCCTCTTATACACAACCTGAAAGTTTTTCCCCCAACAATCTGCAACAACATAAAGTGCCTCTCCATCTTGTTCTGCAATTAAATTGCACGATAAATTCATACACAATGTGAACTGCTCTTGACATTTGAGGAAAATTTCATTTGTATAACTTTGTTGAAATTGATATTCCATGGGCAATTCAGAATTACACTTATGAGCTCGATACTTCGAATCATGGTCAGCCTTATGCTCTCTCTCCCAAATGTTTCTTAGAGATTCATCAAAACATTCAACAAAACCTTTAAGGCTTTCTCTCCTTGTGAGGTAGCTATCCAAGAAAGAATTCATACTTTCTACACGCTGTGTAGTATTCATTCCAGCTCAGAATTGGGAATTTAGATAGACTGGCACCCACTTCTCTCTCATTTGAAATATATCTCTAAACCAAGCATCATCTTGCTTCCCAATTTTATCCATCAACTGCACCCATCTTTCCTCAAAATCTTCCTTGCACTGGGAATAATACACAACCTCCTTCACCTGAGCTGATAAGGCACTTTTCTTATCCTTTCTTCCCAATTTACTAGGTAGCTTGTGTAATATATACCAAGAGCAGTACCGATGAGTGGTTTCTGATCCAAACACATGCTTAATCCCTAATTCAATGCTTCCACATTGATCTGTGAGTATACCACCAGGTTTCACTCCATTCATACATTCCAAAAATCTAGACATAAAATATTTGTTAGTTCAAAATAATTGTGCTAAGAAAATATTACATAAATTATTTATCCCTTAAGAACATAGTATTGACTTGTACGGCATAAAGTATTCATCCACTAACAATGGAAGACCTCAAAAAATAACCTTACTGTGTATTCCAAACTTCTTACAATTCCTACAGTATAATGTACTCACCAGTATCACATAAAGTATTCATCCACTAACAATGCAAAAACTCAATAAAAGGCAACCTCAATGTGTATTCAAAACTTCATACATTTAATACAGTATAATATATTCACCAATACCACATAAAGTATTCCTTCATTATAATGTATTGACATGTATGGCATAGAGTATTCATCCACTAATAATTAAAGAACTAACAGAAAACCTTGCTATGTACTCAAAACTTCATACAGTACATTGAGTATAATATATTGACATATACCATATAAAGTTTTCATCCAACCAGGTTTTAAGTATTCATTCATACTTATCCAAGTAAATTAGTATTCAAACATTCAAAACAATAATCAAATAGTACCTGGAAAGACACCATATGTAATCTCTTTCAGTTTCCCTTCCTAGCAAAGCACAAGCTAAAATGACGGAATGACCATGGTGATTAACACCAACCCACAATACAAGTGGCATATCGTACCTGACAAATTTTAAACAAAAATATCAAGTATTCATCACAACCATACAAAATACTAAATTACAGTCAAATAATATAATAATTGGCAGATGATTACTTACTTATTTGTGAGGTAATTAACATCCGAAATGTAAGAAGTATTAATCTCAAATACAGAAAGTATTCATTACTAATGTAGAAAGTATTTATCACAAATATTGACAGTATTCATTCACGATCCAAGTATTCATCCACAGAAATTCACTTTTAATGTAAGAAGTATTCACCCAAATAAAAAGAATTATTCATCCCACAGTATTTAACACATTTATTAGGTTGTCAGATTAATATGAAAATTTCCAATTGCAGTAATAAAATAGCAGATGATTACTTACTTATTTGTGAGGTAAGTTGCATCCATAACAATAACATCGTGGAAATATTTGTATGATGCACGACTTCGACCATCAGCCCAGAACACACTCCACAATCGACCTTCGTTTGTGTAATCGTGAGCATAAAAAAAATCTCGATCAATCTTCGATTTGTTTCGAAAGAACTCAAATATCAATGAGGCATCATCACCTTCAAAAGCCCTTAACTTCATCCGCTTGTACTTCTCAATATGATTTCTTGCATCTTTTTTAGTAAAAGGGCACCTTATATAACCTCCAGCACTTTTGATTACTAACTTAATATTAACTGCAACACCCAAACCTTGATCATCATTAAAATCCAGCATATTCTGATATTTCACAGGGATGTATCGGAATCCATATATCAGAAATGAAGAATTGGGTTGCAAAATGTGGTTGTGACACCCAACATATTCTACTACTACCCATCCACCATTCAAACTAGAAGGTTTCAATTTTAAACAAGCACGACAACCCGTGCCTACAAAACCCCTTCCTTTTTGGGATACGACCTTCGTTTGACACCACTCTTTTTGGATATTTGGTGCACATAAACACATAATGAGTGCTTATGTTACCAATCTTGTGATTTGACCTTTTGCATATGCTAAATCCACATTGAAATCCATACAATTGATAGTATGAATGTGCATCGTCTATGGAATCAAACTCATCCTCAACTGCTGGTTCTCTCACACGATGATGATAATCATCATCATCACCATCATCAGCATCATCACCATCACCAGCAGCATCAGCTTCTACTTCAGTATTTCCTGGTTGATCTTCCCCACTTTCAATGTCAACAGCCTCCTTATTGAGGTCAAAATCAAATATACTCTCCTTGCTGCCTACACTATCAACCACTCTCTCATTTTCACGATGAACATCTTCAAAATGTTGATAAAGGTTCACCTCATCAACTTCTAAGTTACTATTCTCCATCCACATCTCATCTCCGCAGATTTCATTGAGATCAAAACTCATCCTGAAAAAACAACTACTTAGTGTAAATACAAGTATTCACCCCAAATGTAAGAAGTATTTATCCAAAATGCAGATAGTATTCATCCAAAAAATAGAATGTATTCATCATACGACCCAATTATTCATCCTATAAAAACCATGTAAGAAGTATTCATCCCAAATACCAAAAGTATTTATCTCAAATGTTGACAGTATTGATTTACGACCCAAGAATTCATGCAACAGTATTTAACATCAATTCACAAATAATGTAAGCAATATTCATCTCCAATACAAGAAGTATTCATCCAATATGTAGAAAGTATTTACCCCAGTTGTGTTTATCCCTAATGCAGAAAGTATACCGAATGCTGATATTATTCATTTACGATCAAAGTCTTCATCCAACAGTATTTAACATTCATTAACAACTCATGTAAGAAGTATTCATCCAACATGTAGAAGTATTCACCCCAAAATGTAAGAAGTATTAATCCCAAATGCATAAAGTATTCATTCCAAATGTATAAAGTATTTATCACAAATATTGACAGTATTCATTCACGATCCAAGTATTCATCCACACAAATTAACATCAATTCACATTTAATGTAAGAAGTATTCACCCAAATAAAAGTAATATTCATCGCACAGTATTTAACACATTTATAAGATTGTCAGATTCATATGAAATTTTCAAATTGCAGTAATAAAATAGCGATTTCAGATGTCACCAACAGAAATCACAACATGAAGATCAGAGATCAAAAATAAAATCAGATCGCATCAACATTTCATTACCTGATCAGAGAATAGCCGGAGCAAGGAAGTTCGTCGGAGTGTCGGAGCAAGGAAGATCGTCGAAGAGTCCCAGCGGGTGAGATCGTAGGAGCGTCCGAGCGGGGAAGATCGTCGGAGCGTCGGAGCGTCGGAGCGTCCAATTAGGGTCCGCCTAGCTCTCCCCCGTGAAAGCGGCGCGCGTCGGAGAATCCCAGCTGCGATCGCTTGAGAAAAGAGAGGGAAAGCGGCGCGCGGGGAGAAAAAGAAAACAAAATTCAAAAAAGGAAAGGTAATTAAACGGGTAAGTGGGTTAACCGGTAAACAGTTAACTATAATTAACTGTTTCATTAACGGCCACGGGGGATGAAACGGGGGATGGGAAGCCGGGGATATTAGAATTACCCGAAAATATATGCGACTGAACAATGCTTCGATCGCTTCCAGAGCTTAGGAAAAATTACTAGTATGTATAAATCACGCAAATTATTTAGGTTTTACCGTAGAATCACTGAAATCCAGCCGATTTGTGGGTCAAAAAACCACGTTGAAAGATTAAAGGTCGCTTAAACTGTAGTAGAAGTTATTTTGTTTAAAGACAAACCCTACAAACAGTAAACATAAACTGAACAAATCAGAGAAACACACCACAGAAAATTTTACTGATTACACACGGTTAATGTAATTTTCTTTAATAATACAAAATGAGAAACGAGAGAACAAAATCTAAAATCATAAAGTTGCAAAACTAGAAAGATCGCCATACATTGTCTACAATCTAGTATAGGTTCACAAAACAAAATCTGCGGTCCAAAAGATAATAATTATAGACAATATCTACCCATCCTTTAAAGTCAGATACTATCAGATTTACGGCCATTTTTAAGAGTTTGATATAGATTTTGATATTTTCACGTTACTAATAACATTTTCATCCTACTTTGAAGCAAATTGTAAATATTAATGTCACACTTGCAATTTCAAAGATGTAGAATACTTGTTAATTTAGCTATTTGTCTGAAAACATTACATATCTTTTTTGCAATTACTTTTCAAATAGTACGGGTATCTCCATCCTTACATTCGTTAAAGATTGCTCTCTTTATTAGTTCTATAAATTATTTTTTGTCATGTCAGCAAAATTAAATGCTTCAATTAAAAAAATTCTAAAATCAATGTGAAGAAAAATTTAAATTGTTGATATAGTAAAATAAAAAAATCCAATTTTTACAAGATACTCCAATAAAAAAACCGTGGGTTATCCCTGAAACGGTGACACCTAATAAGAAAATGTTTACTTCCGGCTGCTATCATTCTATCAACAATTTCACCACATTGAATACTAAAAAACTAACTAATTTTATGCACAATTAATAAGCGTCAAGATTTACCCTCAAATCCCAATCCAATATCACTATCCTTCCAATTAGAATCTTAGGTCTAACCCTAGATCACCTCGGCTTAGCACGGCTCTTGCAAGAAGTCTCCATGACTGGCTCCCTAAAAGATCCACACAATGACGTGGCATGGTGCCCGAACCTGAACCCAAATCCAAACCCCTTCTTCCTCCCCACTCTACGGTGATTGCTGGGTTCCTCGCCGGAAAAGGACGCGGAGGAGGAGCTGATTAGGCGCTCGAGCTGTGTCGTGATCCACTCGATCTCGTACATATCAAGAAGCGTGATCGCTGGTGAAGAAGGAGACGTCTTCATAGGGGATGCGGAAGCGCGGGATGCGAGGAGATGACCGGAGGGGCGGGGCGTTGGCGGCGGCGTTCCAGCGCCGGCGTGTTTGTACCAAGCTAGCGCTGCTGCCTTTACAAGGGCGTTTGGACTGGAGTTAGATTCCATTTCTTGAAAGAGAGATGAATTGAAAAGCTGAGGGATTTAAGGGTATATAAAGGTGAGTTAGCGTGGACTTCAGTGCTAGTTTCGGTAAGCAGTTTGATTGATTCCATGGAGTTGAGAGGGTTGGGACTTTGAAGAAGGCTATAAGACGAGTCGGCGTGGTTTCTTTCTTTTCTTTTTTTCCGAAATTTTATTAATATCCGAAAAAAAATATAAATTTCGAAATCTATATCTCGTGCATAGGAATTCGAATTTGTCCAAACCGTAAATTTTTGTACGATAATTCAGTCTAAAACTGCAAAAAAATTACGGTTTTAGAATTCCAAAACCGCAAATTATTTTTGCGGTTCTAAGTTCTTGTTTTTTAATTAAACAGAAATACTTATAAATTTATTTGTTTTTGTATTGAAATTAGTAATATTTTATATAATTTTTTTGAAAATAGATGGAATACTATATAATTTGATTTATTAGAAAGACTGCGATAAATAATCCGAATCAATATTTTTCAGGTCGGATTTTTTGCAACTGTAAGAAATATTAAAATATTTCTTTGTGTATTATTAGAAAAAATAAAAATATTTTATTGATTCCGGTTCAAAAGTCACTTCTAGATAAATATAGAAAATATTTAAATTCTTCTATTTTTGAAAAAACAAAAAAATGTGTCAACACAAAATTCAAACAAAATTTTGTATACACATTTTTTCTGACACATTTCTCACACAAAATTCAAACAAAATTTTTGTCAGACACATTTCTGACACATTTACTATAGTTTCTATAAAAATATTAAATAACATAATTGTAAATTCAAAATAAATGTTAAAATTTGTTTCATCCTAAAATTTCCCTGAGCAATAGATTTTCTCGTAAAATTCAGATTTTCATTTGAACTTACGAACTATAAAATAGAGAAAAGGTTTCTATACCCATTCTTTTGTATCCGCTTTGTACCCACGCTATTTCCAGATAAGCATTCTAACCGTTCTAACTATTCTTCGAACTGCCTTATATAAAAACTTTCATGACTCTCTCTCTTCTTCGTTATTTTTTTTTTTTGAATTGGCGATCTTTCTCCCCGGCTCTTTCCGTTTTTTCAATTAGCGATCTCTTCTCTTTCTCGATTAACGAAACACAGATCTATTTTATTATGCGATCCATTTATTACCCTTCTATCTATCTCGCTAAATAGGTTTTGCTTTTAGTACGAGAAAGTACGAGAAGATCAGAGAGGAGACATATGGCGTGGTGTAAAAAGTGGTTGATCAGATTATTAATGAGACGATCGCTTTGAAGAAGATCTGATTGAAGCAGGAGGATGAAGGTGTTCCTAGAACAACCATCAAAGAAATCTATGCAAACGTGGCAATATAGTGAAGTTTGCTCTTCTTATCTCCAGATTTATTTCTCCCCCATAACGTGACAATATAGACAATCACTTCTGGACTATAATGTTTCTAACTGATTTCACTGATTTCGTAATTATCAAGTGGTTCAAAGGATTATTTTTTATTTTTTCATATGATGTATCTCAAAAAGTCTGAACAGATTTTATATTCTTTCAATTCTTCCTTGGTTAAACTATTAGCTTTTTCAATGTATTCTATGTAGTGCACACAAGGTGTTCGATGAATTGTCTTAGTGATGATTGTGGAAAAGATAGGAGAGAGGCGATCTGGAGGAGATAAGAGGAGGCGATCTGAATGTTGTAAATATTTACAGGATATATTTTATAATGTTCTATACATTGATTTATAGGATATAATATACATAATTACAGTATCTATGTAATAGTATTACAATATGGATTTGATCAGTATCTATGTAGTAGTATTACAATATGGATTTGATCAGATTCTTACTGCAATGGTGAAATTTTAGCACCTTTTTATTTGTTTCACTTGATTTGTTTAGGTTTTAAAGTGTCGATTTGTTATGTTTACAGTCTAGATTAGTTAGGGTTATTGTATTTACTTGATCAATTTCAAAATTGTTTATTTGTGGTTACATTATTGATTTATTCAAGTTTATATGTTAGTTTTTGAAACTTATTTTATTGTAATGTTTAGAGAGTCTATCTATGCATTAGTTTACATGATCTATCTAACATGTTTACATGAATATATGTAATAGTTTACAGGATCTATGCAATAGTTTTACTAGATTCTTGCAATTGTTTTATAGAATTCTTGCAATTGTTTTACATGATCTTGAACTAGTTTACATGATTCTTGCAATTGTTTTATAGGATTATTGAACTAGTTTTACATAATTCTTGCAATTGTTTACAGGATTTATAACTTAAAAGTTTTATTAATTGTGGATATGAAATTTTATTTCAGCTAATCCAGCCTGGAGTGAACTTGATCCTAAGCTTGAGAATTGCCCAAAGCAAGCTGTTAAATCAATAGATTGAGCAATATTTCTTCTGCGCTGTGTACAATATGTTTGTGTATTTGTGTATTTGTGAATAATGTAATATGTGTTTTGGTGAACAGTATGTTGGTGAGAAACAATATATTTTGTGAACCATATGTTATTTTTATCGTTGGTTAAAACAGTGACAAAAAATATGTTTGGTGAACAATATGTTTGTTTTAGTTTGTAGAAATGTTATGTTTTTGTATACTAGTGTTGTTGAACAGTTATGGGTTCTGAAGAAACAATGTGTTTGTGAACAATGACGTTTTATGTTTGTGTATTATTTTGTTTTACAACATCCATCGTGTTGTTTTATAGTATGCATATGTTATTTTTACAGTATTCATCTTTTATAACTCTTTACAGTATCCATCTTTTTCTTTTATTGTATCCATAATATTGTTTTACCGTATCCATAGTGTTATTTTACAGGATCTAGATACATATATAAAATATTAAATTTAAAAAAAATTATTTAAAATTTTAAGTTTCAAGAAGTTTTTTTTTGAAAAAATTAAATTTTATAGTATTCATAGTGTGGTTTTAATGTATTCATCATGTAGTTTTATAGTATCCATAATGTTATTTTACAGTATTCATAGTGTCGTTTACAAAAATTAAAATTTTGAAAAAAAAAATTTGAAATTTTTTTGAAAATTTAAATTTCGAAAAAAAAATTTACAGTATTTCCGGTGTTAGTTGCAAAGTACTACAAGTTGTAGAAGTGGTCAGGGGCAGACGTAGGATTTCTGTCATGGAGGGCAGGAATCGGGTTAAAATAGCTTATTGGATTCAAACTCATTAACTAATCCGGTACTAGATAAAAAAAACAATCAACATAATAAGAAACAATAAAAATAGTATAATCTTACATAATAAAAAACAACAAAATAATATCATTTTACATATTTAAAAACAACAAAGTTGGTCCGGATCCGTAAATTTCTATAAAATTTCTATAAAAACAACAAAGTTTCTCATTAACAGTGATTTTGAACTGGTATGGCGAGCTTTTCAGTTTCAGAGAGGGGCAAAACAATTTTCAAGAAGGGGCAAAGTGGTACTGGACTCGTATTTTTCCACTGAATTTCAAAATCCAGAGGGGGACAGCTAAACCCTAAACCCTAAGCCCTAAGCCCCCCTCTAGCTGTGTGTGGGTCCGTTCCTGAAAGTGGTTCCGCTTTTTTCAAACTTCTAGAAGTGGTTCTGGAGAAAGTACAGGAAGTTGAGCAAGTTGTGCAAGTTGCAAGCGGTTAGCAACTAACTCGGAACCACTCTCAAAAGTCGCAAGTTGTGAGAAATTTGGATTACTTATTATATATGATTTGCTATTGAGGTCTACAGCATACAATATCTAATATTGAGTTTTATAGTATCGGTGCTAGTCAAATGACAGTTGGACTTGGGTACAAACCGAGTACAGAACCTTGAGTACAATTAGTAGCTTCCTTTAAAATATTAGGTTAAATTGTGAACAAAAAATATATATCAGGTTAAACCTTATACATCTAATTTTACTTTATGGGCCTTTTGGAATCAAAAACCTTTTCTCCAAGATTGTATGGGCCAATTAGGCCTGCTTATTCCAATCCAGCCCACCCAGAGCCTAGATAGCTGCCCATTTAAGTTATACATGGAAGCTGTACTGATTAAAACTATGGATCAAAGAGGTATACCGGTGAATGAAATGCTGATTGAAGCTATGAATGAAAGATGAATACCGGTTGATATTGAAAGATTCTGAACAATGATATCATGTATTGCTAGTTCACCGTTCGCTTAGGAACAATGATTTATACCGGGAACGAAAGGTTGACTTATCTTTGCTAATCAATCACTGATCAATGAATTCGGAACAATGATGTATGCCGGTGAAATTTGTTGTGTCAGTCTTGCCAAATCCCGGCAAAGTCGCAATGGTACAGGACAAACACCATTTTTTCCATATCCATCCCAAGCAGCACTATCAATTAAGCACAAGAAGAAATTACTTTCCTTCAAGCAAGGGAAACTCGGTGACCTCACCTTGATATGTCACAAGAGAGCACCATAAATAGAGAAGTTTCAAGATAGAGATGCACTTATTCTATTTGCTGGTCTCTTGAGAAGGGATAATGTTCACCTAATTAACCGGAGGTGCATTGGATTCCTGTAAGTGATGGCGTGGGGTCTGTTTCAGAAAAAGCGGAGAACAACTGAACAGGCAACTGAAAAAGGAACCGGGGTTCGAACTCAGAAAGGTGAGAAGATAGGTTCAGATCCTCTCCAATTGTTTGAATTTATAGAGAATGTTAATAGATCACGACCGTGCAATTTGGATTTATCGGACAGTTCAGATTTTGGGTGACATAAAAGAGCTGGCCGGTTTTTGCCAGGTCGTCTGCTTTCAAGAGAAGAAGACCAATCCTGATCTGAACCATCTGATCCTAAATGGTCGGTTCAGATTTGTCTGTGCCTTCTGATACTTCTGGAGTGTTGGAGAGGAGCTGAACACAGAGCATCCAAGAAGCATGCTTGTGGTTTGGACTTTGGAGTCTACTGTGTACTGTCTAGTGCAGAGTAGGCTTTTTTCATGAATGACACAACTTTTTTATTTTCAAATTTCCAGTATCCTCCCGCATATTGGGACCGCATATTGATTTTTCATAGCGGTTGCCAACCGCATACGCAAATGCGGCCGCATGAACCGCATTTTACAACACTGCCCATAACCATGACATTCTTCTTTCTTGATATCCGACCTATTTTTGAGTTCGATGTACTTCAAAATCGTTCGATCTGTTTTAAGATCCGTGTGTACAGAAATTAACGCATGTACACACGAGTATTAAAGTGGATCAGACATACTTTTGAGTCCAATAGGCTTCAGGACCATCCAATCTGCTTTAAGATCTGTATGCATGAAAATTGACACAAGCACTCATGAGTATTAAAGCGGAACGTATGGTCTTAAAGAGGATCGGATGGTCCAGGAACCCATTGGACCTACTCCGCAATCCTTTTCATTTAATAAACAGCTATATTGTTGGGGGGAAAAAAAAAAAGACTCGTGCCTTCAGATTTTGGTATGAAGTGAATACTAGCCAAAGTGATTTTGAACTTGCGGTTTTATGCTGAGGGTATTACTCTGGATACATGAGTCACCATATGTAGTTCTATATTTTCGACAATTATACCGTATATTTGAAATTTTTATTTGATTTACAACTATAATGGTGTTGGATTGTGTTTCTGATTTCAGACGATATATATATATACATGGCGGAGAGAGAAAAAAAGAGGAAAAGAATATAAATAGAAGGAGAGAAGGTGTTCAAAATAAGGCAAAGAACTTACTACATTAATTTTAAGGTGCAAGAAATTGTCTCAAATTGATTTTAACCAACGGTGTGTGATGCACGAACGATCAAGAAATTGGAAAAAGTAATGGAAAGATAGGTTTGGTTCTGAGATCACACAGATTCTCAATTCTTTGATAAAACTGATACAAAACAACAATTGCCTCTGCCAAAAGACCTGACGGCTGTTTAAATACAAATCCTAAAACAGAAAATACATAAAAGATACGTCAAAGACCCTAAAAACTCTAAATTTATAAAGAAAGGTCCAAAAGTCCAGATCCGACGGACGGATCGCGAATCTGAGCCCGAAAAATGGGCGAAACAAATCATAGATTGTTTCGGATCCGGTTTTGGGTTGTGGAGTTCCTGTCAAAATTTCAGCCCGATCCGACGGACGGATCAAAAGTTACGCTCATTTTCGTGAAGCATGCGCAGGACCATATTGCATCAATGTGTGCTATGGCGGGTAAGGAAAAAGGCTTGTTTTGAATTTTCTTTGAGATGCGTGATCTCGGCACCAAATTTTTTCCAGTTCTCCCTCTTTTACAAAAATCCAACCCAACTATTCTCTTTCCAATATAAACTATTATTTTATTTCTAAATAAAAAATCCACACAGTAACCCCACTCTTAATTCTTTTATTTTATTTGAAAAATATTATTAAAATTATCGAGTTAAATCGCTGTTGATGAATTACACCCGTGTTAATATACCACTTGTGACATTCATAATATCATCATGTATTAATTTAATCATTCAATTTTAATTAGGGATCGACTAATAATTCCCCCCATTCATTCCCCTAAACGTCCCCCGCTAACTAACGGTCAAAGTACAACTGTCAGATATCTATTCAACTGTCAAACAAAGAAAATAAAATTGAAAGTATTCATACCTACCCAATGAAGTATTCATACCTACTCAATAAAATATTCATCACTAAATTTTGTCAAACATCTATTCAACTGGGGACCATTACTTTTCAGGGCCAGTAACTGTCAGACTGGATTGGAGACCACAATCAAAATTCACGTGGATCACACCACCAGTGCTACATTCATTGATTAAATTAATTCACATACAAAATGAAAAATATTCATACCTAAGATATCAAGTATTTAAAAAAAATGGACACATCACTTACTCATCTTTTACACGTTTTTCAAGGTGATTTTTTTTTCTCCGTTCTCTAACCAATATTTCTGACGATCTATGAGAAATTTTGCAAATCTAAAACCACGAATGTGTTCGACACAATTTTCTCTTTCAAATGAGATCCATGATGACATATTTTTACACGTTTTTCAAGGTATCAAATATTCAAATATGAAAGTATTCATACCTAAGATGTCAAATATTCATATATAAGTTCATCAAGTATCATCCTAAGATATCAAGTATTTAAAGAAAAAACTGGAATTCATCTTTTACACGTTTTTCAATGTATCAAATATTCAAATATGGAAAGTATTCATACCTAAGATATTAAATATTCATATTAATTCATCAAGTATTCATACCTAAGATATCAAGTATTTAAAGAAAAAACTTGACTCATCTTTTTACACGTTTACACGTTTTTCAATGTAGTTTAATGCTTGACAAAGTTAGTTAGAATGAGGGAGGACGTCTAGGGCATCTTTACTCTTTTAATTAATGTCGTCTTCTAATTCAAAATGATTAGCGATGTTGATCACGTAACCTCCGAACAACTGGCCGATCCATGATTCCATCTCAGAAGCGATCAGTTACATTAATCAAAACTAACATTGAATAATATTAGGGATGATAATGATATATGATATTTCAGCACCACAAATTACATCCATTTCCCAATGCAGATGTGACATGCGATGTTGGTAAGGTGTAATCAAAGAACAGACATTCAGACAACTGTTCAATCCACACACACAAAAAAACAGACAACAGACAACTGAGGCCATCTGAGTGCAGCGAGTATTTAATATTTGACGTCAGGCTGGACTACTGGAGTGCTGCACTGTTTGAAAACCGTTACATGTGGAGCCATTTACTTTCTGACAGTAGATCACTTTTTTTTAGTTTATTGTTAAGGAAGGGCCGTGTTTTGTAATTTCTGACATTTGCCGGCTGTACTCCAATAATATGTTGCGGATTGTTTGAGCAGGTGATCCTGTCGTGCTTAAAAACGGGCGGAGATTTTGACAGTGCAGTCAAATGCATGCCATAACAGCTCTCAATGTCAAAATAAATCTGCTGTTGATTATCGGGGGATCACAGGACCCTACAATCCGATCTCAACTGTTGATCTTTTTTCACTGTTGGTCTTTTTCGAGATGCATGCATGAAAATTTACTTTTTCGAGAACGTTTCCGAGATTCGTGCAAAAAAAAAATTTGAACCGTTAATCTATAATTTCAGGATCCTGTCGATCCCTCCGGAAATTGCAGCAGATTCGGACTCTCTCAATGTTTGTGAGCTGTTCACTTGTATTGCAAGGTGAATAATGTGTTACCTACGTTCTACGTTGCTCTTGTAATTTTATTTTCTTGTTTCCAAAGCTGGTAGCTTCTACCATGTTTTTAAAAAAAAAATGACAGTGCAGTCTACTTCATGCATTTACATGTAAAATTTGTAATTTTTTACATTCAATTAGTATAAATTCAAGTGATAACAAAATAATAGAAAATAAATGCATTACATTAGCTTATAAATTTGTATTTTTCATCGCTTGATTTTATACTAAATTATTCAAAACCTTATAATATTTGCATGTAAATCATCACTCGTGAAGTAGATCAGTTTCAACAATTTAAATTCGTCGTTGAAACATATCCAATAGATTTTTAAAGAGTTAACATGCATGTCATATCACTATGCTACAAGTAGCACACTAATTTATTTATAAATAAATATAAAGATAATGTTATTCATTGTTGCTTTAATATTTGAGAGCAGACTAGCGTGTGCTAGGCTCACCAAGAGGGGATTGGTGAGCGCACCTCCAAAAAAACGCATTTTTAAAGTTCAAATAGTCGATTCGAACCTTCCAACGTGTTATTCATATTAAAATGTGCTTGGAGACCAAATTTTACATTTTTTGGAAATTTTTTACTATTTTTCAGAATTTTTGAAAAAATAAACAAACTAAACAATAATTTGAAATTTGAAAAACAAATGATTTCAAAAATTCTGAAAAAATAGTAAAAAATTTCCAAAAAATGTAAATTTGGTCTCCAAGCACATTTTAATATGAAGACACATGGAAGGTTCGAATCGACTA
>JAJGRW010001119.1:577850-592887 GCA_025461045.1 Carex parvula
ACTGTCTAGTGCAGAGTAGGCTTTTTTGATGAATGACAACTTTATTTTCAAATTTCTAGTATCCTCCCATAACTAAGGTTGTAAAATGCGGTTTCTATGCGGTATGCGGAAGGCCACCGCATACCGCATATACGGTATACGGCTGCATATGCGGATTTTCATACGGACTTATATATGCGGGTTTTAAAATGAGAATTAATATATATATAAACAAGTATGCAGTGATATGCGGTGATATGCGGTCAATATGCGGTAATATGCGGTATGCGGTATATGCGGTATGCGGTATGCGGTATGCGGTAATATGCGGTCGAATATGTGGCCGCATATGCGGAACCGCATATTGGGATCGCATATTGATTTTTCATGCGGTTGCCAACCGCATACGCATATGCGGCCGCATGAACCGCATACGCATATGCGGCCGCATGAACCGCATTTTACAACACTGCCCATAACCATGACATTCTTCTTTCTTGATATCCGACCTATTTTTGAGTTCGATGTACTTCAAAATCATTCGATCTGTTTTAAGATCCGTGTGTACAGAAATTAACGCATGTACACACGAGTATTAAAGTGGATCAGACATACTTTTGAGTCCAATAGGCTTCAGGACCATCCAATCTGCTTTAAGATCTGTATGCATGAAAATTGACACAAGCACTCATGAGTATTAAAGCGGAACGTATGGTCTTAAAGAGGATCGGATGGTCCAGGAACCCATCGGACCTACTCCGCAATCCTTTTAATTTAATAAACAGCTATATTGTTGGGGGGAAAAAAAAAAGACTCGTGCCTTCAGATTTTGGTATGAAGTGAATACTAGCCAAAGTGATTTTGAACTTGCGGTTTTATGCTGAGGGTATTACTCTAGATACATGAGTCACCATATGTAGTTCTATATTTTCGACAATTATACCGTATTTTTTAAATTTTTATTTGATTTACAACTATAATGGTGTTGGATTGTGTTTCTGATTTCAGATGATATATATATACACATGGCGGAGAGAGAAAAAAAGAGGAAAAGAATATAAATAGAAGGAGAGAAGGTGTTCAAAATAAGGCAAAGAACTTACTACATTAATTTTGAGGTGCAAGAAATTGTCTCAAATTGATTTTAACCAACGGTGTGTGCTATGGCGGGTAAGGAAAAAGGCTTGTTCTGAATTTTCTTTGAGATGCATGATCTCGGCACCAAATTTTTTCCAGTTCTCCCTCTTTTACAAAATTCCAACCCAACTATTCTCTTTCCAGTATAAACTATTATTTTATTTCTAAATAAAAAATCCACACAGTAACCCCACTCTTTTTTTTTGAAAGCTTGTCAGAGGCTGACAAGTTGTATATTATTGAAAATAAGGTACAAGCAAATGCAATCCACACGAAATAAAGAAACAGTAAGTAATAGAAGTTACAGCAATCATCCCCCCACTCCCTTTTAGGGTCTAAAAATCTTTGTCTGCCCAAACAGTGCCCTACAAGGATCTTTACGTGGGAGTCGGAAGTCGAAATGCATGTCTCCAACTCTGTACCTGATGTGCAATGAATCTCATGCCGAACAATATGTCCTCCATAATTGAGTTTCATGCATGCATCTGTTGGCCACAATTTTTGGCGGGGTGCATTTATCCTCAAAAACCTTTTCATTTCGCTGCCTCCATATCGCCCATAATACCCCACTGAAGGCAGTCATCCATTCAGCCTGCTTCATAGACCCATTGGCCCTAACCATGTTGCAAGATATTGTCCACGTTTGCTGGACGGTTGGTGCCACAGCTATGATATTCCTTTGCAATAAATGTTTCATTTCCCTCCACACTTGTGTTGCATACTGACATTGGAAAAGGAGGTGCAGTGCTGATTCTAACCCACCCGTTGTACAAAGCACACAACCCAGTGGCACCCTTAAACCCCTTCGATTTAGCACCTGTTTTGTTAGGATTTTTCCCTGAAGAAGCAGATATATAAAGAGCCTGACAGTCGATGGTATTTTACTCTTCCAAATTGCCTTAAAGCGCCAGTGTATCTTACCGGCCTCACTTAACATCCGATACGCTGATTTGGTTGAGTAAATGCCCGTGTTGTCCCATTTCCAAGCTATTCGGTCGTCTCCATTAGAGAGTATGCCTACTGTTGAGGTGCCAGTCTCATTCGGGTTGATTAGGAAACCTTTTTGGCCTGCCTCCTGCAGTGACAGATTCGGATGCCTTGTTGTCGGGACTCTTCCCACTGACCTTGGGACCGCCTCCCATGCATCGTACCAATATGAGATGGCTCTGCCGTCACCAATGTGCCATGTTGTGCTGTTAACGAATAGGTTCTTAATGCCGTGTAGCTGTCTCCAAAAGAAGGACCCCGTGATGTTCCAGATTCGTGGCCCCTGGACATTAGTATTTTTTCCTCTCAAAGCTATCACCGTGATCGACCATAGGCCATGAGGTTCGTGGTATGGTTTCCACCACCATCTCATTAATAACGCCAAGTTCATAAGATGTAGGTTTAATATACCCAAACCACCAAAATTTTTGGGTATGCATGCAGTGTCCCAATTGATGAGTGACATGGTTCTCCTATGTCCTTCGGTATGGCCCCAAAGGAAGGTCCTTCTTATAGTGTCTATTCGTGCCACAACCCATTGCGGGAGCCGAAAGCATGACATATGATAAATAGGAATAGAAGATAGAACGGATCTGACCAGCTGCAAACGGCCACCTTTAGATAGCAGTTTACCTTTCCAACCTCCCAATTTCCTTTCGACTTTTTCTATGAGAGGCATGTACATCCTCCTTGTTGGCTGCAACACCATGAGGGGCATCCCCAAATAGGTGATCGGAAAACAGGCTCGGGTGCACCCCAATATTGCCTGTATCCACCCTATATCATGTTCCCTGATATTCAATGGCACATATGTACTCTTTTGGTAGTTGATTTTCAGGCCAGAGGCAGCCGCAAAGAGTCGAAGGGTGAGTTTGAGTGTCACTAGTGAGTTGACTTCTGCCGCGACCACCAGTGCCGTGTCATCGGCATATTGCAATGCAATCATATTCTCCTTTATCTTTCGTGAGATGCCCCCTTGCAGCCGCTCATTGGTGCCTCTAATCATCTGCTGAAGAACGTCCGCGGCCAAGTTAAAGAGTAGTGGCGAGAGGGGGTCGCCTTGTCGCAACCCCCGTTTATGTAAGAATAATTTTGTCGCATCTCTATTGACTAGAATTCGGGATTGTGCTGTGTTGAAGAGAGCTTTGATCCAACCGAGCCAAGTTAATGGGAACCCCCTCGCTTCCATCACTTTAAGCAAAAAGTCCCACTCAATTGAGTCGAATGCTTTTGTGAAGTCTAACTTTAGAAATATCGCGGTACGTTTAGATGAGGAGATGTGATGCAGTATCTCTCGAGTTGAGACGAAGTTCTCGGTGATCTGTCTCCCACTTATGAATGCCGTTTGGTTGGTCGAAATGAGGTCCGGCATGTACTCCCGAAGCCGGTTTGCCATGATTTTGGATATTAGCTTAGGGATGGTGTTAATAACACTAATAGGCCGGAAGTCTGCTACCGTCTGTGAGCTTTCTTTTTTTGATATCATCACGACATTTGCGTGGTTGACACTGAATAGATTAAGTCGGCCTTCAAAGAACATGAGAACCAAGCGACTCACTTCTCCTTTGAGATCCTCCCAATAAGTCTGAAGGAATTCATTTGGAATACCGTCCGGTCCTGAGGCTTTATTTCTTGCCAGACCATGAACTGCCCGGTCTATCTCTATTTGTTGGATCGGCTGTGCCAGTTGTTCGAGGTTGCTGTCATGATCATATAGCGCATTGGGGTGAAAGGTCAACACTGGTTCGGCTCTGCCTAGGATAGATTTCATGTGGTCATGGAACATGTTGCGAATTTGCCCTTGATCATAGGTGGTTTGACCCTCTTGTGTGAGAGAGAGGACAGAATTTCTTTTAAGTCTGGATGAGGCATAGGTGTGGAAAAAACGAGTATTCTTGTCTCCCTGAGAGAGCCACCGGCATCTAGCCCTCTGTCTCCATTTCTCCTCATTGTTATTGGCTAATTGAAAGGCACGTTCTTTGATTTGACATCGCAAACGGAATTCATAGCGAGCCAGTTGGCTCCGTTCTTCTAACCTGTCAAAAAACAAAATGGCTTTTTTACAAACTGTTAGTTGGGCTTCCATTCTGCCGAATTCTTTTTTATGCCAGAGGTGTAAAGCTTTGGTAAGTAAGGTAGTTTTTCGGTTGAATCCGTGTAAGCTCGCTTTGTGGGAGGAGTTGGATGGCAACCACAGTCGCTGCACCATTGTTCTTGGCATTTCATACTTGAACCAGAAAGTTTCGAGCCTTGGTCGCTTCGGTTTGGTGGCGGGGTGCCGACAGGACAGGAGTAGTGGGACATGGTCCGAGACCAGCAATTCAAGCGCCTGTAGCTGTACTATCGGGTAGTGCACCTGCCACTCAGCCGAGGTGAATACCCGGTCTATTTTAGAGAAAGTAGGGGAAGGCCTCTTATTCGACCATGTGTACATCCTATTTTGCAACTGGATATCAATCAGACCTGCATCTCTAATGAAGTCATTGTATAATTCCATTAGGTTGAAATTTCTTAGATCTCCCGATCGATCTGTCAACCAACGGACCAAGTTGAAGTCACCTGCTAGGATCCATGGTGTTTTAACGAGCGAGCTAACCCGGTGCAACTCCTGTATAAACTGTTCCTTACCGAAATCTATACTGGGTCCATACACTGTGGTGATTGTGAATTTGTTATTAGTGGCTACATGGTTCAAGATTACTGATAGGGTGTGCGGGGTTGACCAACTCGTCTCTAATTGAAATGCTTTCTTCCATGCAATAAGAAGACCCCCTGATAAGTTAATAGCCGCATTGTATGCACAAACCGGATTAAAGAAGGAAGGAAGAAATCGCGAAGAATAATGGAAATTAATCTCGTTGAGCTTAGTTTCTTGCAACAAACACACATCGCATCTTGACATGCGGATCACGTCCCTTACAACATTACACTTGTCATTGCATCCCAACCCTCTACAATTCCATGATAGTATTTGAATTTTTTTTTGATACATTTAAATGATGATAGCAATCCTGTAAAAACTCTCTACTTCTAGGCAGCGCAGACCCCCTTATTCTTCCTCCGTTTCCCATTTTGCGTCAAATTCGGTCGCCAATGTAGAGTCACCTTCTTCTTCATTAGCCACAGCTGGTTGAGTGACCATCGGTGTCTGGTCGGGTGTTATGTCCGAGGTGTGATCTTGTCTTCTCTCCTCATTATCTTCCGCCAAGGCTCGCATGACGGCTTCCGTTGAAACACCACAGGCTTCTTCTATTTTGGCGCAATGGTCTTTTGGCACCGATACAGTGTAGAAGCCCTCTGGGTCCATATTAATCTGCGCTTGGCCTATGGTTTGCTGCTTGGGCTTATTGGGGAGCGGCCGCTTGATCCGGTCCATCGGCCTAGATGGGTTGGAGGCCGGTTTTCTTTTTGTCTTGCTCAGCCCACTTTAACTTGTCGAGCCCAAATGTGGTCTCAGGCTATTAGCTACAGGAGTTGCGGTCTGTGTCGCCTGTCCACAGGAAATGTCGGCTTGTGGCGTGATATGTGCATCTCCGATCGTCTGTGGCTGGGCTTCGTGTAGTGTAGCTGAAGTTGGTCTGATCCATTGGTTGTGGCGAGTCTCTTGAGGCTTGAGGAGCGATGCAACAGTGAAACAGTGTCTGCCTCAGCCACGGCCCATCATTCCTCTGAATCTACTGTGTTGGGAGGTGGTCACGGGTTGTATCAATTTGCCTCGGGCACCCCCCTGCTACGGCCTCTCTTCTGTAGCGGTCAGTGTAGCCTCCCTTTCCTCCGCATTTTCTGGGTCTCCCATGTTCTGTCGCACCACTTGACTGCAGCTTTTGATCTCATGTCTCGATAAAGAGGCCGAACTTTCCTTCTGTGGGATCTGTGGCACAGTACCTGGTACTGGGGACGTTCCAACCACCCCGGAAATGGCAATCCTTGCCTCGGTATCCACAAAGGGTGTGGGTGACTTCCTAGGTGAGGGCAGAGTAGGTGATGTAGGGCGTGGGGTGGTTGTTCCTGATCTTATTTGTTCATCCAGTGTGGCCAACGGTGTTTGCTCCTGTCGTAAGGCATGCGAGTGACCCGTGACATGGACCTGGGCCGTACCCTGCAGTCTGTTGTGATCGTCTGTGGCATCCATTAGGACCCGTAGGACATCCATGGGTAGTTCCGCCGGCCGTCGCACGTCAGTGATGATGGCCATGATCTCCGGTGGGATCTGATCGGGAGGCAGATCCTTGCAAAGGTCACCTAGAACCCGCCTAGAACAAGTTATTAGGTCATCACCGGGGGGGAGTTGGAGCTGTCTGAGTTGTAGTGTGGTTCCGAGGGTGATTGAGGTCGCGATGGAGGTGGTGAGCGGGGCCTGTGCAGCGCTGGCGGATGTTTGGGGAAGTGATCGGCCTCGTAGATTGGACCACTTTTCTAAGAAATAGGCTTAATCCTAACCCGGTGTTCTATACCTCCGGCCACCAGAAGAATATTGTTGGGGATTCTTCGGAGGTCATCAGTTGCAAATGCCACCCGCCATTCCATGAAGTCGGTCGCATGCTCTGGGGTTATTGTGCCCAGGTAAAGGCCGAACTGTGAACCACCCTGGCTATGAGTGATTCCTCCCAGAGGTGGATTGGGACCTCCTTTAGGTCGGCCAGGACCTTAAACCGGGGCACTACGATCGCGGCCCCCTCTGTTTGCGACCAATATCGAAACCTGAAGCCGTCGTCCCACATGCTGCTGGGAGTTTTACTAACGAATGTGTCAACCGCCAGGCCACGGGGCAAGCTGATCAGAAAACGATCGGGTGATAGCTGAGCAATGCGTAGTTCCTCTTCTCGCACTAGTTTAGTGTCCACTGCTAAGGACATAACCTGGTGCACCTCTAGCAGACGGCCAGCCTGATGACCATCAAGGATGACCGCCCTTGAGTTGAGGCTGTCAACTTCCCGAAAGAACACGTCAGTCCGTTCTATGAAGCACACCGTGGTGTCCGGACGGCCCTCTGGCATTACAGGAGGCGGTGGCTTGGTGTCGCCTCCTAGGAGGTCATCGAATAGCGGCTCACCCTGTTGAGGTTTCGGTTCTGCCTGTGATGGGTGGAAGGGGGGGCTTCGGGGTTGAGGGTGGTGGCATAGCATTTGCGTGCAATGTGGCCCTCTGCACCACATTTGCCACAGATGCGCGGGTTTCGGCATTTCTGAGCTGTGTGGCCCTTCCTGCAACAATTGAAACACCTTCCCCACCACTCCGGGTAGTTTGGGAGAGGTGGAAAGCGTAGTTTGGTTGGGCTGTGGGGAGAGGCAAAGTACTGTGTTGTTGTAGGGGTTGTGGGGGTTGTAGGTGAGGGGGGGCGGGAGTTAGCCGGGGAGGTGCGGGTGGAGAATGTTGAGCTTGAGGAGCCGCCCGAGCTCAATGTTCCAACCAATGCTTGGGCGTACGTCTTGCGGAGTTGGTATGGCTGATATGGTCTCACCTTGTCGATGGCAATGTTTGCTGGAGTACGCCATCCATCAGGGAACCGCCGTTTCCTGCGGACGACTTGCCAGTCTCCCGGGCCGTTCATGGTCGCCGTAGTAGTAGTCGCCGTAGTAGTAGTCGCCGTAGTGGATAGTAGTAGTCGCCCTTCAGCTTAATTCCAATGGCTCCAGTAACCCCACTCTTAATTCTTTTATTTTATTTGAAAAATATTATTAAAATTATCGAGTTAAATCGCTGTTGATGAATCACACCCGTGTTAATATACCACTTGTGACATTCATAATATAATCATGTATTAATTTAATCATTCAATTTTAATTAGGGATCGACTAACAATTCTCTCCATTCAGTCCCCTAAATGTCCTCCCGCTAACTAACGGTCAAAGTACAACTGTCAGATATCTATTCAACTGTCAAACAAAGAAAATAAAATTGAAAATATTCATACCTACCCAATGAAGTATTCATACCTACTCAATAAAATATTCATCACTAAATTTTGTCAAACATCTATTCAACTGGGGACCATTACTTTTCAGGGCCAGTAACTGTCAAACTAGATTGGGGACCACAACCAAAAATTCACGTGGATCACACCACCAGTGCTACATTCATTGATTAAATTAATTCATATACAAAATGGAAAGTATTCATACATAAGATATCAAATATTCATATATAATTCATCAAGTATTCATACCTAAGATATCAAGTATTTAAAAAAAAAATGGACAACACTTACTCATCTTTTACACATTTTTCAAGGTGGTTTTTTTTTTCTCCGTTCAATCTAACCAATATTTCTGACGATCTATGAGGAATTTTGCAAATCTAAAACCACGAACGTGTTCTACACAATTTTCTCTTTCAAATGAGATCCATGATGACATACTTTTACACGTTTTTCAAGATATCAAATATTCAAATATGGAAAGTATTCATACAAAATGGAAAGTATTCATACCTAAGATGTCAAATATTCATATATAATTCATCAAGTATTCATACCTAAGATATCAAGTATTTAAAGAAAAAATTGGACTCATCTTTTACACGTTTTTCAAGGTATCAAATATTCAAATATGAAAAGTATTCATACCTAAGATATCAAATATTCATATTAATTCATCAAGTATTCATACCTAAGATATCAAGTATTTAAAGAAAAATCTGGACTCATCTTTTACACGTTTTACACGTTTTTCAAGGTGGTTTAATGATTGACAAAGTTAGTTAGAATGAGGGGGGCGTCTAGAGAACTGGAGTGCAAGGACAACATATTTACTCTTTTAATTAATGTCGTCTTCTAATTCAAAATGATTAGCGATGTTGATCACGTAACCTCCGAACAACTGGCCGATCCATGATTCCATCTCAGAAGCGATCATTATAAATTAATCAAAACTAACATTGAATAATATTAGGGATGATAATGATATATGATATTTCAGCACCACAAATTACATCCATTTCCCAATGCAGATGTGACATGCGATGTTGGTAAGGTGTAATCAAAGAACAGACATTCAGACAACTGTTCAATCCACACACACACAAAAAAACAGACAACAGACAACTGAGGCCATCTGAGTGCAGCGAGTATTTAATATTTGACGTCAGGCTGGACTACTGGAGTGCTGCACTGTTTGAAAACCGTTACATGTGGAGCCATTTACTTTCTGACAGTAGATCACCTTTCTTTAGTTTATTGTTAAGGAAGGGCCGTGTTTTGTAATTTCTGACATTTGCCGGCTGTACTCCAATAATATGCTGCGGATTGTTTGAGCAGGTGATCCTGTCGTGCTTAAAAACGGGCGGAGATTTTGACAGTGCAGTCAAATGCACGCCATAACAGCTCTCAATGTCAAAATAAATCTGCTGTGATTATCGGGGGATCACAGGACCCTACAATCCGATCTCAACTGTTGATCTTTTTCAACTGTTGGTCTTTTTCGAGATGCATGCATGAAAATTTACTTTTTGAGAACGTTTCCGAGATCCGTGCAAAGAAAAATTTGAACCGTTAATCTTATAATTTCAGGATCCTGTGATCCCTCCGGAAATTGCAGCAGATTCGGACTCTCTCAATGTTTGTGAACTGTTCACTTGTATTGCAAGGTGAATAATGTGTTACCTACGTTCTACGTTGCTCTTGTAATTTTATTTTCTTGTTTCTCAGGCTAGTAGCTTCTACCGCGCTTTAAAAAAAAAAAAAAGATTTGACAGTGCAGTCTACTTCATGCATTTACATATAAAATTTGTAATTTTCAATTAATATAAATTCAAGTGATAAAAAAATAATAGAAAATAAATGCATTACATTAGCTTATAAATTTGTATTTTTCCATCGCTTGATTTTATATAAATAAATTCAAAAATTTATAATATTTGTATGTAAATCATCACTTGTGAAGCAGATCGGTTTTAACAGTTTAAATTCGTCATTGAAACATATTCAATAGATTTTTGAAGAGTTAACATGCATGTCATATCACTATGCTACAAGTAGCACGCTAATTTATTTATAAATAAAATATAAATGATAATGTTATTCATTGTTGCTTTAATTTTGAGAGCAAGACTAGCGTGTGCTAGGCTCACCAAGAGGGATTGGTGAGCGCACCTTCAAAAAGCGCATTTTTAAAGTTCAAATAGTCGATTCGAACCTTCCAACGTGTTATTCATATTAAAATGTGCTTGGAGACCAAATTTTACATTTTTTGGAAATTTTTTACTATTTTTTCAGAATTTTTGAAAATCATTTGTTTTTCAAATTTCAAATTATTGTTTAGTTTGTTTAGTTTTTTCAAAAATTCTGAAAAATAGTAAAAAATTTCCAAAAAATGTAAAATTTGGTCTCCAAGCACATTTTAATATGAAGAACACATTGGAAGGTTCGAATCGACTATTTGAACTTTAAAAATACACTTTTTGGAGGTGCGTTCACCAATTCCTCTTGATGAGCCTAGCACACCCTAGTCTTGCTCTAATTTTGATATTGAACTACTTATCAGTGCCAGCATAAAACTGAATACTTTCTTTTTCTCTGATAAAATGAGAAAAGGTCATGCTTTAGTTATTCATATTAAATGGAATTGCAATGAAATACTTAACTATTAAAACCAGTTCGGTGCAATTTCACTGGTGGAAATTGATCAAGAATCTTTATAATTTCAGTCGATGCTTCGTGTAATTAGATAATTTTACTTACTGCGTTATACAATCATTAATATTTCGTGTGATATATGACAAAACCTAATTCAAAAATATAATATCATATTTTCCTTTGTTTTCAGATATTAATTGAATGTCAAGACAATTATAACTTTAGCCATGTCCTACAAAAATTATTTCTATGCATATGGTGGGATCATTAGCAAGACTTTGAAAATTCTAGTATGTGGAGCTATTAAACAGATACATGATCACATACATATATATAGCAACCAATTGCTTGTCTTAATTACCGAGTGTTATGTCGATGATCATGTCTTGACTCAAAATTAGTATATTTCACACGTTTGTGATTTGAAAACAATACGAAATATCTAAAATTAATTAGCGATTTAGTTATAACATGACTATTTCAAAAATAATTTATTATTCTATAATATAAATAAAAATATTAACATATTTTGATTTTCATAAAATAAAAATTATACATTTTATAAGAAGAAGGTTCAAATGCCTTCATCATACCTCTTATTTTTAAAACTTTAATAACAAAAAATTTGACATTCTAAAGTCAAAATAAAACCATCAGATATGATCTACATCATTTTATCTATGCAAGCGTAAAAAAAAAATATAAAATTTGAACTTTGTTTTTGTTGTCATCAAGAGCTTGTAAAAACATACTAATGTGGACAATTTCTAGATGTTGATTTTTCAACTTATTGATTCACATAAAAACAAAACCGAAATGTGATAATTTTTTATGCGCATATAGAGAAAATAGCATAGATCACATCTAACGTTTTATTTTGACGTTTATAATTTAAATTTTGAGTTATTAACGTTTTAAAAATGAAGGTATGGTGGAGGCAAAAAAATTAAGGTATTTGAACCCTCTCTTTTATAATATCGTTTTATTTGTAAATTTGTTGATAAAATAATTAAATACAAAACGAATATTATTCACGAATTTTGGGATAATAAAAACTTGCATGAACATTGGCCACAAACAATCAACGTGGTTCATGAGATGAGGTTTCTTTCGCAAGTGTTCTCGATTCAAGCCGGTCAAAAGTATACCCCGGACTCTGGCATCATAAAAACTAAAACAGAGTCCTGACAAGCCGGACCCACTGGGGCCACTCATTATGGATTCTGGTAAACAAGTTTTATCACTGGTAGAGGTGCTATCAGGTCGGGTAGGATCCGGATACTATTATATTTAAATCCGTACCCTAAAAGTGTTCGGGTCCGAATTTCGATCCATATACTTATTTGTTTCAAATCGGGTCAGGTCGGGTCCGGATCCGGATACCTATTTACTTGTAGATATTTCGGGACCAGTTTTTCGGTTTCGGATAGATATATACCCATAACTTGTTTATAGATTATCGGATCCGTGGCGAATTCGGATCCGGAGCGGGTATATGTCGCAACTCACAAGCATTTGAGAAACACTTTATGTTTAAATATAATTATAATTTCTTAAACATCTCACATAATATATCATTATAATATTAAATTAAAATCTGCTCCAAAAATATTGAAAATGAGATAATTTTAGAAAGTAAAATATTAGAGATGGTGGTTTCATTATATGGTTCCAAAATTCAGGAATAAAATATTAATATTAATTTGTTTCAAGCAATAAATTTCAATAATCCTTGCAGAAAGGTAGATACATGATAGATAAAGAGATCAAGAAAATAATTAATTAGTTTCAAAAATTTATAGGCAGAAGGTGAACATGATATTTGATTTCAATAATATGTGCAAAAAGAGCAATAAATTTTATCCAAGAAATTAAAAAATACTACAAATGATTGGCTTCTCATAGTTATTAATATTTGTGTTTATATTAAATAATTATAAAGAAATGGTATTATCATTTTATCGGGTATTTAGACAGATATCGGGTCGGGTTCGGTTATGGGTCTGATAGCTAAATCAAACCCATATCTTATCCATTACAGTCGGTTCCAGTTTGGATCCAGGTCAGATAATATATTATTTATTTTGTAACTGTATCCATAATTTAACCGGTTATATTTTTTAAACCATATCCTATCCAAATTAAACAGATCCATATCGGTTCCGGATCGGATCCGGATAATCGGGTAAAAGTAGCACCTCTAATCACTGGTCCCATATTTAGAAAAATTAAATCATCTACTAATTTAATGTTTTTAATGCCTTGTGTTGTCTATCTGTTTACATATTAGATGCTATTTTTCTATCAGAGTAATTAATCATATCAATTATTTTTTCTATATCGGGCAATTTTGGCAGTGTTCAAACTTATATATAAAACTGTCATGCAAATAAACTGAAGAGAAATGTTATGGCCTCCCAAGCCATCATACCCGAGCACGTTTCCCAACTAGTTTAACAAAAAAACTTCTAGTTTTGCCGAACTTTCATATCTAGCGCTCATATCCAAGCTTTTAAAGTTCTGTTTATAACATTTTATAATGCTACTCGTGAACATTTAAACATTTATCTGCAATCAGTTAATCCTAAATCTGTGTAGTTTTAACTTCTAACTACTTTTGTCTTCAAGCCAAAAAAGAAAAGATTTCTTTCACCCACTTTATTTTTATTTTTTTCTCTGATCATTCTCGTCTATTTTTTCGACGATCCGTGATGAATTTTACGAATCTATAAATACGAACGTTTTCTACTTGATTAAATTTTCTCTTTCAAATTAGATCAATGAAAAAATACTTTTGAGTTATGAGTTATTTTCAAACCGTTTTATTTAAAGTAAATCCCATGAGCACTTTAAATTTTCAAGTTCTTAAACCTAGGTCTACATCCATTTAAACCTCTGATGTCTACCATTTAAACTACTACGTTCAAGCATTTAAACCTCTAATGCCGATCATATAGTATCACGAGTTTAAACCTCTGTCTACAACCATTTAAAGTAGTTGTGTCAAGCATTTAAAGTAGTTGCGTCAAACATTTAAATAGTTTTCATGTCAGGTTTAAAAGGTTGTAGAGGTTTAAAAACTTGAGAATTTAAAAGTGCTCATGAACTTTACTTTAAAAATAAATAAAAGCAATGACTTGAAAAAAACTCAAAAATATTTCTTCATGGATCTCATTTGAAGAAAAAATCGAGTAGAAAATGTTTGTATTTTTAGATTTGCAAACTTCATCGTGGATCGTCGAGAAAATAAACGATAATGATTAGAGGAAAAAAAGTGAATGGAAAAAATCTTTTCTTTTTTGACTTGAAAATAAAAGTACTTAGGAGTTAAAAGTACTCATATTTAGGATTTAAATACTTGCAGATAGAGATTTAAATACTTGCGAGTAACATTATAAAATGTTATAAATAGAGTTTTAAAATCTTGGATATAAGCACTAAAAATAAAAGTTAGACATTAAATACTTAGGGAGCACGCTCACAGATTTATTTGAGAGGCAATTATCATACTTCTAAATTAAAAACCTCGACATTATTGAACTTATTCGGTTTTGAGCTAGTGTAACGTATAGCTTTTAAGATTTTTAATTTTTGATTTTCTAAGGTTTATATTTCCGACTAAGTGATTTTAAAAGATTTGATAATTTAGCTTGTGTATTTTTTCTTATTATTTCTTATAAATATTTAAAGTTGAAAAAATTGACTTTTATCGTTATAAAAAAGAATGTTCGAAATTCATTGTTACAGGAGTACTATTACTTTTTGGATATGAAATGTCGTCGATTCGACTGTTTGAATTCCAAAATTAAAATTAAAAAACGTGAGACACGATAAGACATGAAAAATTATGATCATAATAAATAAAAGAAGAGGGTTCTAATACCTCATCATACCTTCATTTTTAAAGTCTAAACTGTCAATCCAAACAGCTCAACATGATATCCATACTAAAATATACTTGGGAATGAAATTTCATAATTTTTGAATTTTTTTTACTATTTTTTAAAATAGGTACAAAATCATTATTTTTGAACGGTACATAAACAGTGATTTTGAACCTATTTTATAAAATAGCAAAAAAATTCCAAAATTTATAAAATTTCATCCACAAACATATTTTAGTATGAATATCATGTTGAGCAATTCGGATCGACAGTTTAGACTCTAAAAGATAAAGATATAAAATATAAGATATGATGAGATATAGAAAGCATGAGGTATTGAAATCCTTCTCTAAATAAAATTACATGTATACAAATACCAAGGATGATTGATTCATTTTTGTTTCTTCTTTTCCGTGATAAGAGAATAAAATTGTCTTCCAGAGTTCAGAGCGATTAAAACAAAGAAAGGAGAGAGAAA
>JAJGRW010001120.1:0-49314 GCA_025461045.1 Carex parvula
TGAAATTCGGATTTATTTTGAAATAGACTAGTTTTATTTTTTTAAATTCGAATTTATCTAAATAGGTTAGATTTTTAGTTATTTTTATTTTTGAATTTGTTGGATAGTTAGATTTATTTTTAAATATATTATCTTTATTTTTAATAGGTACATTTGAATATTTATGTGAAATTGTTATATTTTAGATTTATTTTTAAATATGTTAGATTTTAGATTTATTTTGAATATGTTAGAAATATGTTTAGATTTATTTTTAATAGGTTACATTTTTAATAGGTTATTTGAATGTTAGATTATTGTATTTAGTTTTGAAATAGGTTAGATTTTACTTTTTAAAATAAGTTTTTTATTTATAAATAGGTTAGATAAAAGATTTGTTAGATAAATATGTTATATTTTTTTAAATTTTGAATATGTTAGATTATTGGATTTTATTTTGAAATTCGGATTTATTTTGAAATAGACTAGATTTTATTTTTTTAAATTCGAATTTATCTTAAATAGGTTAGATTTTTTAGTTTTTTTATTTTGAATTGTTGGATAGTTAGATTTATTTTAAATATGTTATCTTTATTTTAATAGGTTACATTTGAATATGTTAGAAATATGTTATATTTAGATTTATTTTTAAATATGTTAGATTTTAGATTTATTTTTGAATATGTTAGAAATATGTTAGATTATTTTTAATAGGTTACATTTTTAATAGGTTACATTTGAATATGTTAGATTATTGTATTTAATTTTGAAATAGGTTAGATTTTACTTTTTAAAATAAGTATATTTTATTTATAATAGATTAGATAAATAGATTGTTAGATAAATATGTTATATTTTATTTTTTTTTAAAATTTTTAAATTTGAATTAGACATTTTTTAATTCGAATTAACTTATTTTTAAATTTGAATTAGATTTTATTTTTTAAATTAATAATTATATTTTATTTTGTTAGAGTTATAATTTGAATTAGACTTATTTTTTCCTAAATATATTTTTTAAATTTGAATTAGAGTTATTTTTTTAAAATTTATAAAATTGAATTAGACCTTTTTTTAAAATTTGAATTAGACTTATTTTTTAAATTTCAATTAGACTTTATTTTTTAAATTTGAATTAAACTTTATTTCTTTTAAATTTGAATTAGAGTTATTTTTTAAAATTTTTAAATTTGAATTAGACCTTTTTTTTAAATTTGAATTAGATTTTATTTTTTAAATTTTAATTAAACTTTATTTTTTTAAATTTTAATTACACTTATTTTTTCTTTTTCTTTTTTTTTCTTTTTCTTTTTCTTTTGAAGTTCGGCCTTTTGTTTTTTTTTTTTTTTTTTTTTTTTAAATTTCGGCCAATGGCCCAGAGGGCAGAGGCATCAGGCACCGCAGTTTTTTTTTTTTTTTTTTCTTTTTCTTGTGAAGTTCGGCCATAGGCCAGAGGGCAGAGGCCAATGAGGCAATGAACCAATGTGAAGTTCGGCCAATGAACCAATGTGAAGTTCGGCCAGAGCCTTTTGTTTTTTTTTTCTTTTTCTTTTAATTACTTTAATTTATATTTAATTTAGATTTATGTTAGATTTAATTTAGATTTATTTAGACGTAATTTAGATTTAATTTACATTTAATCTAATTTAGATTTAATTTAGATTTACATTTAAATTGGTTACACAATTTCGGATTTATTTTGATATGAATTTAATTTTAATATGTAGAACAAATGGAACCCGAATGGATGCATAGAGCTTCCGTCGATTTTTTCGACCCTACGCCCGATGGTCAACATCAAAATATGGACGCAATAGAAAGTAGGATTCAACAACAAGAATTACCACTTTTTCCACAAAATTCCTCCCAAATGCATCCGCCGTATCCACAAAATCCCTCCCAAATACCACCACCTATTTATCATCAACAATATCCTAACTATTATCCACAAAATCCATCCCAAATGGCACCACCTAATTACTATTATTCTAACCCTTCATATGGAGCAGGTACGGCTTCTACATGATCGACTCAATACACCGCCCCTATAGGAAGCGGTCCCTCGACAAGTGTCCCGGAAATACAAGAAGAAGTTGTCCCCGCAACCCAAGCCGAAGTTGTTGCACCCATTCCCATCGAACCACCGAAGAAGAGGAAAACCAAGGTGCCCGAATACAAGGCCGATTGGTGGCGGTATTATCAAAAGACCTTTCATGCGAATGGAGTTGTCCATACTCTAAAATGTAAGGTACGCAATTGCAAGGTTATTTACGAGTATAAACTTGCAAATGGTATGTCCACATTTAAGAAACATGCCGATGGTCATGCGAAAAAGGGTGAGCTACCGCAAGAACATGCGGACCCGCGGTTAGTTCAAACCCTTATGAACCCGGATGGTAGTAGAACCCACCAAAGATATGATGAAAAAATAATGCTTGAAGAATTTGCCCGATATATTGCCCACAAGGAACAACCAATTAGTATGGGTAATTGTAGTAGTTTTGCCAGGCTCTGCATTCGGGGGTTAGCTCAACCATTGTATAAGAAAATCCATCATAGAAAAATGGTACGTGAAATGAAAAACCAGTTTATCCAAAAGAAAAACGACCTACTAGCTACATTTGGATATGCCAATTATAATGTCTCCATTACCTCCGATATATGGACTGCCGGTAAACACGGCCTAGGGTACTCTTGTATTACCGGTCATTGGATCGATGAGAATTGGGTTTTACAAAAACGGGTTTTAAGTTTTCGGGTGTTAGAGTCCCCGCACACTGCACAAGTTATTTACCATTCAATTATTGAGGTTTTACAAGAATATAATCTAAAAAGGGATTTACGGAACAAGATTTTTTCTATCTCGTTCGATAATGCTAGCAACAATGTAGCGTCCATCGATCATTTCATCCGGTCCCTAAACCCAATCATGAATGGTGCACTGTTTCACCAAAAGTGTGCTTGACATATACTAAACATTACCGTAAAAGATGGTCTTAAGGTAGAAGCCGTAAAGGACTTGATAATTAAATTCAAGGGAGGTCTTGCCCATATTTATTCAAACCAAGAAAGAAAACAAAATTTCGCAGCTTTGTGCGAAAGAATAGGTTTGGGCAAAATGAGGGTACCTTGGGATATAGACACCCGTTGGAATTCCACCTACAGGATGCTGCACCGATGCATTCCTTACAAGGCGGCTATAGGGGAGATGTTGAGATCGACGAACGAAGGACAAGCTTTGGAACTCACCGACCCCGAATGGCAGCTAATAATAATGCTTGCACAATTCCTTGGAACCTTTTTCACCGCAACTGTGAAATTATCTTGATCGTACACACCGACGGCACATGAGTTGCTGCACCATCTCTACTATATTTCCAAGGTGTACCGTGATATGAAAGATATGGATAGTGAGGATTCCCCTCTCCATCCGATCGTAGCAGCCATGAAGGTAAAATTTCTTAAATATTGGGAAGAGGTACCCCTCTTGACCGTTCTCGCAAACTGCCTCCATCCGGCATACAAGAAGAAGTTCACGGTAAAAATACTTCAAGCCTACAAGAGAAATCTAAAATTAAACTGGAGGGACGAGGAGCCCCACGTACAAAAGGCATTGGAGGACATGTTTGCCATATACAGCGAAAGAAGAAATGCCGACCAACCGCCTCCGACCGGTGGCGTGAGGTATGAATATAAATATACATATGCTTTTAATATTTATTATTTATAATATCTACATTATTTGTCCACTAATTTTTTTCTATTGTTTTAATAGTCTATCCACACACAGCAGTACTGGATTGTTAGGCGATTTTCAGGATGATGACGACCCGACGGGATCCCAAGGTAACACGAACGAGTTAATGAGCTACTGTTTAGGGACCACCGAAAATGAAGGAGTTGACTTCATGAATTGGTAGAGGAGGAATGCAACTGCCTATCCAACACTGGCGATGATGGCCCGCGACATATTTGCCATGCCCGTGTCAACCGTCCCTTCTGAATCCTGTTTTAGCTCGGCGAACAGGATCCTTACCGATAAACGAAGTAAGCTGGGTGCACATGTTTTCGAGAGACTTGTGTGCTTGAAAGACTGGATTGATGTTGAAAATCGCACGCAACATGCCATGAGATTGGAAGCGTCATCATCCGGTGTCGACACTCAAGAAAGCGGTACCGAGGGACCTGAGCCTAACGAGGATTCGGACGGTGAGCAAGAGAGCGACCTATGGTATATGCACAACAACTACTAGATAGGTAGTGTCGGTATAAAATTCTAACCTCTTTTAATCTTTATTGTTATTTTTTTAAATTATAATTTCTAAATATTTCAATTGTTTCATTTTAAAGAATAATTACTAACAAAAAAAAAAGTTAGAACTCCGCCTATGTTATTTTACATAGCCGGTCCCAAGCCCGGAATAAAGGAGGAGGGTAACTTTTGTTTTTAAATCTATTGTTTTAAAATAATTCGGTTTTAAAGATAAAAAATAATTCGGTTTTAAACTAATTCGGTATATCTCGGTTTTAGAATAATTTGGTTTTAACAAAATTCGGTTTTAACTTAATTTGATTTTGTTATAACAAAAATATATTGAGTTCAAATAAAAAAAAAGAAAAAAAAAAATGCCAAAAAAAAACGTCTCTGCCTCTGTCTGGCCCTCTCTGCCTCTCTGGAAACAGAAAAAAAAAAAAACCGGACCGGACCGACCCCCGACCCGACCTAACCCGCCCCGACCTAACCCGCCGGGTTTAGACCGGGTTAGGATCGGCCGAGTCAGACCCCAACCCGACCCCCCCCCCCCGACTCAACCCGTTGACCCGGGCTAACCCGTGCCCGAGTCAACCCGGGGACCGGGCGGGTTTGGACCGGACCGACCCGACCCGGCCCCTTTTCAATACACTAATGTATCATGCCAATAATTAATGGTAGATCCATTAACTACAACTCTCTTAGATCCCAATTGAACCACATATTTAACAAAAGAAACAGCCTTCCAAGTAGTGTTGTTATCTAATGATTCGTCATGATCAGGGTTCTAAATAGCACGCTATAGCGTTTTCAGACCATAAAAGCTATAGGGCTATTGGCAATAGCGTTGTTTTTTTAGCCGTTCCGCTATGACGTGATAAACGCTATTTAAACCTTTGATCATGATATATAAAATGTAAAATATCCTTCCAATTCCCTAACATTCTGTATAAATAAATAGAGTAAAGATGTTGTCCCCTCCACTCTAGTCCCCTAAACGTCCCTCCCAATTCTAACTAACTTTGTCAATTATTAAACCACCTTGAAAAACGTGTAAAACGTGTAAAAGATGAGTCCAATTTTTTTCTTTAAATACTTGATATCATAAGTATGAATACTTGATGAATTATATATGAATATTTGATAACTTAGGTATGAATACTTTCCATTTTGTATGAATACTTTCCATATTTGAGTCCAGTTTTTCTTTAAATACTTGATATCTTAAGTATGAATACTTGATGAATTATATATAAATATTTGATATCTTAGGTATGAATACTTTCCATTTTGTATGAATACTTTCCATATTTGAATATTTGATACCTTGAAAAACGTGTAAAAGTATGTCATCATGGATCTCATTTGAAAGAGAAAAAAAAATAGAACACGTTCGTGATTTTAGATTTGCAAAATTTCTCATAGATCGTCCCGAAAATTAGTTAGATTGAACGGAGAAAAAAAAACCACATTGAAAAACGTGTAAATTATGAGTAGGTATTGTGTCCAGTTTTTTTTTATGTACTCGATATCTTAGGTATGAATACTTGATGAATTATATATGAATACTTGATATCTTATGTATTCATACTTTCTATTTTGTATGTGAATTAATTTAATCAATGAATGGGAGACTGGTGGTGTGATCCACGTGACTTTTTAGTTGTGGTCCCCAATGCAGTCTGACAGTTACTGCCCCCGAAAAGTAATGGTCCCCAGTTTGAATGTGAATTAATACTTGATATCTTAGGTATGAATACTTGATGAATTATATATGAATACTTGATATCTTAGGTATTCATACTTTCCATTTTGGGACTGAATTAATGTATGTTGAATGGGTGACTGACAGTTGTACTTTGACAGTTAGGGGGACGTTTAGGGGACTGTTAGTCGATCCCAAATAAATATTCATCCTCATTTACGCCGATATTTTTAAAGTTACCATTGTCTCAAAAAAAAAAAAATCACGAAATCTGGGTATTTCGAAATCTACCACGGCCGCAGAACATCGGTGCGCCTCAAATATTGAGGACCGCACAGGCATTCTGCGGCCCCAGTCTGAGATCCACACAGACATTCTGCGGCCCCATGTTATTATTTTTTTGTTTAATAAAAATTGCGTTGGCATTCGTGCCCCATCTCAAACAAACAGAGATATATCTCAAAGTTTGGCATTTGTGCCCCATTTCCTCTTGGAATTCGCGGCGACTGAGATATCTCAAATTTTGATTAAACAAAAAAAATGAAATATTTGGGGCCCCACTAGTATTTTGCGGTCTCCATTAAATGAGGCTGCACCGGTGTCCTGCGGCTGTGGTAGATCCAGAAATACTCAAATTTTGTGGTTTTTTTTTTTTTCCAGAGAATGGTAACTTCAAAAATTTCGATCGTTTACACAAGGGAGCACAATTCATTTGTTTTTATAAAAAATTCTCCAATCCCCATTAAGCTTAGTTTTAACAATAAATGTCATTTAACTAAATAATTTTCTTTTTCCTTGGACTAGTATCCATACCGGTCCAAAACAGTTCCTTAAATTCTTTTGTGAAAATGAAAAAAAAAAAAAAATACTAAGGAGTTCGTAACGTATTTGACAGTTATATATCCAGAATTTTCTAGATTACCAAGTTAAAAAATAAATTCAACTCTATATTCCATTTTCTGTTTTCAAAGGTATTAACTAACTAATTAATTAATAATCATTTTGTTCGTCAATTTAGATATCTCTAGATTTAAGATATCGTCAAGTAAAAAATGCAGACGGAATATGTCCAGATATGAAAAATTCTAAATATTTATGTGAATTGTTGATTTAATTAACTTCTCCACAAGAAACAGTTTCTTTAATTTTGTTCCACCTTAACAAATGATGACCACATAATAAGTTGAGAATTTTTAAAGGAGACGATTTTACCATTGATGAAAATAATAACAAGTGCATCCCTAGAGAATGTGGAATAAATATATTGACAATCATAAAAACTAATAAAATAATTAAAAAATAAATAGATTGCAACTATGTTTTTTTTTTTTGTTTAGATATGTCATGTATCAAATTATATACAATTTCAAAATCTGATAGTCACCGATCAAATATTTATAAGACTGAATTGTTTGATCTTCAAACCGTTCAATGGATGACCGGTCTGTTTTTAAGTTAGCACAAAATTTGATGAGTAGGGTTAAAATGCTCCATTTTTTTGTGCATCAATGATGTTCCACATCTTTATTTCTATTTTTAAAGTTCAAACGGTAGATCCGAGCTGTTCAACATGATATCCATATTAAAATGTACATGGAAATCAAATTTTATATTTTTATAATCTTTTTACTCATTTTTTAGATACGACATTATAGTTTTTGGATGGTCCAAAATCTTCTGATTTTGTACATATCTAAACAAAGTAAAAAATTTCCCAAAACATATACATTTTGGTCTCCAAACATATTTTATTTTAATACATAGACCATGTTGAACAGTTCAGATCGACTGCTTGAACTTTAAAAACAGAAATAAGAATGTGGATACAATAATTGAGATGAAAACAATAAAGCATTTTAACCCTACTCAAAATGATATGCATTCCATTATACAAACTGACTCGATAACACAGTATCATAGCCTCACTCTTTTGTTTTTTTTATTTTAATAACTATTTGATCAATTATAATGATTATCAAATAAGTTATATTTCAATATAACAAATACCTTATTTAAATAGCCATTTGTTTTGCACTTCCTGAAAACAATCTAACCAATTTATCTCCGTATATAAGGTAGAAATAAGGATAATTTGGTAATGATATTGTCAGAGATAATTTAATTTCATGCAGCACATAATTAATATAGACAATATATATATATATATAGTTAATGCATTGCATGAAGTCAAAACTAATTCTGTCAAAACAAGAGCGGCATAGAATATTTCTTCTTTTGCTCACGCAAGTCATAACATAACATAACATGGCATTAAATATTTCAACGGCAATAAGGATAAGGTGTCATCAAATACCGAAACAATAAGGCAAGCATGGAGGCTGGAGCATAGTTCAAAAAAAAAAAAAAAAAACATATTGAAGTTGTCATTTTTGTGGAGAACGATTTGCACTGTAGAATTAGCGCTGGTCAATAAAACAGGGGCAGAAATCCTCCATTTGAAATTCTAGACAAGAAAAAAGGAGCTATTTGTGCACGTCAAGAATAAATAATTAATTCATTTATAAATGTGATTTTTGTAAAGCTGGTTTCAACAAATACGTGTCATCGAGTCAAGGATAAAAATGTAGATGTACAAAGGCAATTCAATCTCAGAAACTTTAATATAAAAATGATAAAGAAATACGTATGTACGAGAGAGAAAAAAAAAACGAAACAAATGAGCCAGAATTATTTAATTAATCGAAACAATTCCACAACAAAAATGTACACTTAATTATTGAAGTATACCCTTGAAAATTTAAAAGCACCAAAACTTCCAATGCGAACACGTATTCCATGGGGGTAGCTGTCCAATAAATTAAATTTCTTAAAAAAATATATCCAGAAAAAGGGTCCAAATATAATTTCCTCTTTTGCACTAATACCGAAGATAATTTGCATGGGTTTAGTCATTAGTGTCATTTCTCAATCAATAGGGTTATATACTGATATTCTAAAGTTTACAAGGGTTCACAAAAGTTTTCCAAAATAGATCCATCACAGTTGACCTTAACAGATATATAAGCAGAGGTCAGAGAACCATGTCTAACAATTTGACCCTCATTTCCCTTCAAACCTCCAAAATTCCTCAGACAAACATCAACTCATATGCAACTGAGCTTCCCAAATCACATGTAAGCTGACTCAAAATGATGCGGGGGCGGCCACCAGTGAAGAGCAAACCACAAACAGAGTCGGGAAGAGAACGCTCGCTCTCTGGAAATGGTACCGGTCGCTCTGGACATGTGCGAAACGTATCGGGGAGCATGATCGATGGTGATTTCAGTAATACAAAATTGCAACCAGAAAGTCCAGGTGCCAGAAAGGATCAATTACAGGTAAATGCTCATTTGTTCTTTTACCATATTTCAAATCTTTTTTTCTTTTGAAAAACATTCAAAAGCATTTATACTTCGAACTTCTGACATAAAAGGATCATTAGAGGAATCCAGTACATGATTTAGATACATTTTGGAGATAAATTTTGATATTTGGTGATTTTCAAACATGTCAATGGAGTTATGGAGATTATAAAAAAGTATTTCCAAACTTCTTAAGGATAAAAATGAAAATAAGGACAGCTGTAGCTATGATGCCTTTTAAGTTACAAATTACAACATATAAAAAAAAGGGCACTCAAAAGAAAAAAAGAATGAAAGAAAGACCAAATATTAAAATTCCAGCAATACTTAAATAAAAAGATATTTTCAGCAAGGCACCGAGATAATTTTAAAAAAAGTTTTCTCAAGTTATAAATAGAGGTTCAGATACAAAGGCAACTTCTATAAGCTAATCCAAATCATATACTTGACGGGCTCAAACAAGCTGTTATAACAAAATAAATAAATACATAACAGAATAATTCAAAAGATGCTAAGACTAACCATCCAGAACAAAGCTGTTTAAAAATTAATCAATTTATTATATGATAAATTATAAGATGGATGTACGAATCACAATATATATACTTCTGTTTCCTCAAAAAATATATGTACTTCTCAGTGAATGAAACTTTTATCAGTTTGAACTGGTGTAATTTCTTCTCTCCTCCAGCTAAAAGCAAACTTGAGCAACAATAGCTCACCCCTAGTCGGCCATAATGAATCATTGCGGCTTTGATATTTTACAAAATTTGTAAAAAATAATTAATTATTTTTTAATGCTATGAATGAAAATAATTAGTCAATAAACACAACTTGGTTGAACTAGTAAATTATTTGATGGCAGTACATTCTTAAACAATGAACTCAATACAGGTATTGTTCATTATATACTGCTCATAAATGGAACTATTTTTCTCCTCATTGTGCTGGTGTAGTTGGTACCAATGGTGGATCTAGTAAGAGAGAATGGGGTCAATTGATCCCCATTTATTTTCAAAATTTTTGTACATATATGTGATTTTCTATTTAGAGTAAATTGCTATGGGGACTTTATAATTTACCTCCATACTTAACATGAAAAATTTGATATGATAGAAACCCTATGTTTGTTTGACCTCTATATCATGAAAGGGCGGTTAGGGGTGTTCATCGGTTCGGTTCGGTTTCAGACAAACCAAAGTTATAATTTGGTTTCTAAAATAGAACCCAACCGAACCGATTTAGCATTGCAACCGAACCGAACCGAACCAAATTTTTATTTCGGTTTGTTCGGTTCAAACCAAAATATATTAATTTTTTATTTAAAGCAATTGATTTATAATAAACCGAATTATATTAAGAAATAAATCTGGGTATTGAGAAATAAACTATAGTATTTAAAGCAATTGATTAATAAATAAACAGGGGCGGTCCGGACCAAATTTATAATATATAAAAGTTTGGTCGATTCGGTTATTTCGGTTTTGAAAATTTCAAACCGAACCGAATCAAAATTATAATTCGGTTTTAAAAAGCAAACCGAACCGAACCATTAAACCGAAAAAACTGAACCGTTTGATCCAAACTAATTCGGTTCGGTTCAAAACCGATTAAATCGGACCCAATGAACACCCCTAACACCTTGTTTGGATGGAGAGTAGAGGAAGGAAGGGGACGTGAAGAATAAAAGGGAATGGAATGGAATGGAATAGAAAGGAAGATAAACATATTTAACTTCTTTGTGTTTGGATGATTAATGAGGGAACATAAATTTAACTTTCCTTTCCGTCTTATTTCTTGTTTGGTTGACTAAAATTTAGGAGGTTAATGAGAAATTCGGTGGTTGTGTAGATATGTGACAAAAAACTTATATGAGAATTATATAGGCAAGATATAGGATTGGACATTTGTGTTTTTTGTTTTAAAAATATTTGCAACAAAATTTCTTTCCATCCGTTACACCCCAAATCGGGAGGGAAGCCGATTCTATTGATTGTAATGATACAAGGTTAAACCTTTCACCTCATGTACCCTTCACCTCCAACATAATTTTATCAACCAAACACGATTCGACGGAAAGTTTTCTTTTCTTTCCATTCCCTTCCTTCCTCTACTCTCCATCCAAACAAGGTGTAAGGGCGGTACAATGGTTATTACAAAATAGAAAAAATAAAAACACAATTGGAACTTAACAATATGAAGCGCAATAACATAACTTAGTTGGCCAAATAGATGTATTGGAAGTTTGGAACCATAACACTAATTAGGACGTTTAAAGAAAAAAGCAAAAGAATCCTTCATCTTTCTCTTGCTCTTCTTTAAGTTTTGCATCTGTTGAATCTGAGTTCTAATATCTTTGTTTTTAAATGGCAGATTACAAGTAAAAGGAGCCACGCCAATGCACTAACAAGGAGCAGCTCAACTAGGTCTGAGGCAACCACAAACAGAGATTTGAACAACATAAAGAAACCAGTAGAACGCCATTACATGAAGACAACAAGATGCTTCAATGCAAAGAGTCAGGTACAGTTAATTCTATCCCCGATTTCTCTATAAACAGTACCTTCATAATTTGTCATGTTCTTTGCTTACTTGAAAGTAAGGACTGCATTCCAAAATATATTGGGGACCGCATTGATCAAACCTGGTATCTTGTTCATTATTAATTGAAATTGCTCTAATAGCAATTAACACAACCTACCGAAATTGCTCTAATAATATTTGTTGTAAGTTCTAAATATTATTTGAAATATAACAGTCAGTTTTGATGATTTAATCTGCCATAATTTTTTTGAATAGAAAATTCAATTTTCTAAACCGCAATGTGATGTGATTCACTGATTCTCATACCTCAGATCATTTTGAGTTAAACTGGTGAATGAATTAATTATTTATTTCCTCTATTTGCGGTGGGGGCTCAATACAAAGTTCTCCATAATATAACAGAGATAAAAAAATATATCAGAGGCGATCGTTTATGTGGTGCATACTGTCAAGTCCTTTACCAACATGTCCTGTTTGTGCATAAATACCCTTTAATACAATCTAATTTCTATTTTACTTTACTAGCTCAATATCTCTAAAAATGATATAATTTTGTACAGAATCCAGTGGATTTGGATAGTCCAAAAGTAAAGAAGAAACCAGATCCAGACTCATATGGGGTGAGACGCAAATCAGAGAATATACGAGACCTTCAGCCCCATAAGCCAAGGAGCCGATCTTCTTCTGGTGATTTTCAAAGTACCCCTATGTTAAAAAGGTCACCTTCTATTAATTCTTTAAGGGTACCTAGACAAAACAGACAGGAAATAACAAAGCAAGCTGGTAAGAAGAAAGATACTAAAGGAGAAACTGAGGCCGGAAGCTTTACTTCGGATCATTTGAGTTATACTGAAAATGGCGTGGGTGTTGTCGATCAGATAATCAAAGATGAGAGTTCATATTTGCATTCTAGCAAACAACAAAGAACACTAGATATTGATGAAACTGAAATTAAAACTGACATGGTTTCTCGAACAAGCATTAAAGATGAGATGGAACTTTTAGAAGAGACTGGGGACTCGGATCTTTCCTTTAACCCGGAGATAAAATGTGGATATGAAAATTCAGAGAAACTGGAGGTCATATGCAAAAACTTACCAGAAAACGAAACAAAAGAAACCATCATGGAAGGTTCACCAAAGCATGCAGACAGCAATGTCGAGGTTTTAACTGAAAACAAAATTTTGGAAAGATACGAGGTTATAGAGGAAAATATATCAGAAATTGAAATGAGCGTAGCGGAGTCGTTTCCTCCAGAGATAATTACCAGTGACAAAGATGAAAATTGCGAGAAGCATGAGGTTATAGATACAAAGTATGAAGAAATAGATGATATATGTGTTTTCTCCAGTTCAAACGATGAGGCAGATGATCTCGGTGAGATATCAATTGAAGATGAACTCTCAAAAATCATGGGTACAGAAAGCACTCATTTTACTGAACAAGAACAGAATGAGACAGCCGATCTCCATGAGTTCATATCAATTGAAGAAGAACTATCAAAAACCATTGGTACAAAAAACACTCACTGTACCAAACAAGAACAGAATGAGACAGCTGATCTCCGTGAGATATCAATTGAAGATAAACTATCAGAAGTCATGGGTACAGAAATAACTCACTGTACTGAACAAGAACAGAATGAGACCACCAATCCCCGTGAGATATCAATTGAAGATGAACTATCAAAATTCATTGGTACAGAAAACACTCATTGTACCGAACAAGAACAGAATGAGACGGCTGATCTCCGTGAGCTATCAATTGAAGATGAACTATCCAAAATCATTGGTACAGAAAACACTCACTATACCGAACAAGAGCAGATTGTTCTTCCAATTGACATAGTGTCAATCATTGAAGAGATAGTAAATGAACTGGAGGGAATGGAAAAACATCCAGCTGGAGGCGATGGTGATACTATGCACCCAACATGGAGTTTGAAGAAATGGAAGGTAGACTATGTGTTACAAAGGCTCATCCAAAAGTTGGAGGCTACTGACAAGAACAAGGTGTCAACGCTAATTAAAGCATTTGAATGTGTAATCCCACTAATGATGCGCCGCATGGGTGTACCATATCAGGCTTCCAGTTAATGACAGAGAAATTTGTGATTTGCTGCATTAAGATAAAAATTGTACCGGGGAGGTGTTTGATTGGTATTTTGGTATTGTATAATATAATTTTTTTGTTTGACCCAGTTGGTATGGATTATTTTCTCCAAAAACAGGTTTATCTTGTCCTATTTTACACAGGACGGATTGAAATTGTATAAATTGGGTTGATCCCCATTCTTTTTTTATATAAAGAATGAACTTATTTGTATCAGTGTTGTAAATAACTGTATTCGCTCGTCGGACGGACAAGGTACTATCAAGCAATTAATCGAGAATAATTGAGAATAATCGGTTATAATCGGAAATAATTGGCCGATTAGTTAGAAAAATCCGTAACGGTTTGATCACCACCAACGACTAATCGGCCGATTAATCGGCCTAAAACGATATTTTTTACAACAGCGATTTGTATAGTATTTTTTTTCTTTAATATACACTGCAAGATGAATTGAAAATTGATCCTCATACTTTCAATAAAAGATTGCTCACTATGACTTGCACATTATTGTAAAAGTAATAGATTGAAGTTAAGAGTTATGATATACAATTTACTGATTCGTAGTATTGAACCTCATTGAAAAGTTTCCTTACCTCGTGGAAATTATTGCCTCATGAGAATTATTTGGTGCGTTGAAGAGTCCGTTGACCAATATTTGGTGCGTTGTCACTTGCCAACTCTTCGTGGGAATTGTTTGTCACTTATCTCCAGCTTCCGTACGTAATCAGACTCCTTTTCTCCATCTAAACCGGTGTTTTTAAATCCAGTATGTTCGTTATACATTAGTACGAGTTTTAAAAAGATCTGTACATTGAACCGGATTGATTCGATCATTCGAATTTTAATAGGACGGTCCGGATTCAAACTAAATGATGAGATATTGCAGAGGATCCGATTCAGCAGAGATGGTTTACAAATTACAAGTGATCTATATTATCCGTCAGATTCTGATTGATCAGTGGAAATAACGAAAACCTTCTCTCAACAGTCGGGTGGGCCAGTCGCTTGATGCTCTAGAGGTCCAGTAGATGGTCCAGTATCGGCCTCATAAAGCCCGTACCTTTTGTTACTGGTCCCTATGAACAAATTAATTCAACTACTATGATAACATAGATGTGGCCTATAATGATTCCTGTAATGTCAACATCTTTGTGGTTGTGGAGACAAAGCAAAGGAATCAAAATTGAACACCTTATTGTTGCATTAAATGAAGTGCCAGTATTTCGTTATACCCAAATCATGGATTTTATTCCTCAGACCTTTTTTTTTGGTAATTAATTATCCGCACGACCGCACCAAAAGAAGATTTTAATTCTGGTATGAAAAGAGGAGCGCCGTAAGGACTTGCTCGATGAATCATATTACAATATATGTCTTCAAGCATTGATTTCAACATCTCAAATTTCATTTTCAAAAGAGGTATGATTGTTGTTATTTTACGGTCATGCTGTCAACAAGTATTTATTATCTCACCATTCGTTGCACAAACCACAAGATGTAATGAGATTATGAGCTTGATTTGCTTTTCACCCCAAAAAAAAAAGAAAAAGGAAAAGGAAAATAAAAAGACTTAAATAGTTTGTTTTGCACGCATTTCTTGGATCTGGAGGTCAATATCTGAGGAACTGCCGAAGCAAAATTCACTTCTTGGAGTGCACCATTTGCAGAAGCAAAGAGAAGCTGCGTGCGCTGAGTGCACAACTTCATTATCACGCGTTCCATTAAACAGTCATGATACAACCAAGGGGTGGTTTTCATTTTTTTTTCTATTGTTGGTTCAAAGGACTTTGAACAAGGCCATATTCAAAACTAAGTCTAAACCGTTCTATTTGTATCAAAATTTACATAGACGGCTTAGGACACATATACTAAAGCCCGATCAAAAGTATGTTATTGTTTTTGCTTTAATCAAGAACAACTTCCTTCGGAGATTACCAAATTTTGTTCAAAATCACAAATGGGTCATTGTAAATTCGTTATGTATTTTATGACCAACTGAATTTTTTACTTGTTCCAATAAACTCATTTTTTTTTTAATTTAACAGAATGTTAATGTCGCAATCCACTTCAACGGTGTACATACGTATTAGTTAAATAATTCAGCGGAGTAGCCATATATATTAATTTATCAATTAATATTCTTTTCAGATAAAAGTTAGAGCAAATTTTTTAATTTTTAATATCTTCAAAAAATGTTCTATTCAGATTTTGACCTAAAAGTCCACTCATATTTATTTTTAAAAACACTAAATTAAAAGTTGATTCCATTTTTAAATAAAATTTTAAGCGGAACAAATTGATATTCATTTCCCATAAAGAATAAAGAATGCATAAAAAATAACGACCAAATTATGATATTGCAGGACTAGAATATTTAAATTGAAGATTGAACCTTGAAATATATAATGCATGGCTGAAATTTGAATCTTAGTTTCTACAATCACAGATTAAAATATCAACCACTAAATTATAAGTACACATTTAATATTTTAAAAGAGAGAAAGAATTATATAAAAGAAATTAAGTTAAATTTAATATACAATTTATTTATTTTTAAAATCATAAGAGTAACTCAATACTCTTGGCTGGTTTCTTTTTCACCCAATTCTCATTTCTTGCGCAAAACAAGACAATTTATCAACCAAATATCTTTAATCATGATGTGATATAAATCAACGTGTGTTTCGCCCAAAAAAACAAAAGATATTCCGTGAAGCAATTGATCACACTTGATAAGAGGCGCACAAAAAATGGAGGCGCTTTCTTTCCCAATTCAAGTTTCCTTAACTGAATTGAGGCCTTGATCACTGTAATTATAATAATCACACTTTTGGCATATTCCCTCAAAATTCCATTTCTGTGTACTTCGGCTGGAAACCGAATTTTCAAACTAACATTGCATTTCACTGTCAACCAGTGAGTTTTGCACACACTTTAAAATATTTATACTTAAACAATATGTAGATTATTTGTATATGAAGTGAATTGTTTCTTATAAGAAAAATCATTTTAAAAACTTCGTTGAATAAATAAATTTATAACTTTTAGAGCTTTAATTTCTACCTTGTAACGTAAAGTTTAAACAATTTTATCAAGTATTCTTCCTTGTAAGTAAGGTTAATTTAAACAGTTTTATCAAATATATATACTTCTTTTAAAAAAAATATTAGATATTACTTTTCCAAAAAAAAAAAAAGGTGTATATCTAAAGAAATCCCACCGTTAAAATTATATTAGTTAAATGGTTGGATTTTATTTTAATAGAGAGACGTGTCTAATAGACAACAATAAAATAGTGAACCGTGTCATATAGTTATGAAATTTAATCATGCTTGTAACAAAATAATAACAGTAGTAATTTATATAGGCACGTTCATATATGTGCAATACGATATTGTGAACTAATATTTCAAAATGCGCGCTACAAAAATGAAACAGTATCCGCGAAGATAAAAAGTGACTATCAGTGAGGTATACCGACAGAAAAGTATTTTTTCTATTAGCGATAGAAGTATCCGCAAGAGTATACCGACAATATACCAATACAGTCCCATTATTATAGTGACGGATCACATATATTTATACGCAAAATAATTAATCACATGGATATGGATGCATTGCATATATATTCAATAACAATTTTAAATTGCTTGAAATATACAGTACGTTCCATATGTTAATTATCATCCACACATGATGTCCGGATATGCTATTTAAACTATTGTAATTTAAATGAATTGTGGGAGTATAATTAATGGTGCTACAAAGTAATTTGGTCATGATCGCGCAAAAGATACACTAATTGGATCGTCTACAGAAAGGTCCCTATACATATAATTGAAAACCTTTGCCTCTCAACTTGACATCCTCTGTATAGTTTTCAAAAAAAGAAAACCTTTGCTTCCTCTCTCAACCATCAATGGATCTTTCTAAGTCGCTCTTCCTCTTTGTCCTCTTCCTCTCTTCCCTCCTCTCCTCTCAGGTTATGGCATCTCCTTACCATGATCACTACCTTAAGCGCCATGGAGGCATATCAAAATTTAGGTTAATCAACCGAAGATCGCTCATTAATTGCCCGGTGGACAACCCATATCTCTCTATAAATGTAAGCATGACTTCTCCGTTACCTGACGAATCATATGTCACTGTAACTGTCAACGGCGTGTTACACCCGGATAATTTTCAGTGGATCGCCATGATTTCTCCTTCTAATTCCAGGTAACATATAGAAAAGATTTCTTCCATTATCGATGAATTTTTATTGGTCTAACCTGTATCAATTTCATTTTTTTTGTTTCATTAATAGCGTCTCGGGCTGTCCTTTGGCTTCGTTAAATTACATACAAACAGGGGATTTTAGCAACTTGCCTCTTCTCTGCCATTATCCTGTTAAGGTACGAAATCTACATGGATGGTTACATTGCATGAACAAATGAAATTAGTATACTTGGTATGTATATACAATCTGTGTAGAGGCGGATCTACATTATGCCCAGTGGTGCTAAGTCACTTCATTATTTTAAAATTTTAATCGCGTATGTTGAAATTCAATTAATTTTTTATTTCTTTGAAGTTTTCATATAATTTAGCCCCTCGTAAAACAAATTAGATGTGTACTTGTAGTTTAGTGGTTAAGATTCTATTTTGTTCTTGCAAAATCTTGAGTTCAAGTCATACTATAGAACTACAAATTAATATTTGTGCATTTTAAATTTCAGTTCCTTCTAACTAAATTTTCTAGTTCTGAAATCTGTGTCTAGTGAGGTCTCCTTATTTGTAGGACCAAGAGTTTCATTACCTTCAACACTTCTTTTGTTTTCCTATTCACATATTACAAGAGCGAAAGAGATATCCAATTTTAGTTGCACTAGAGTCGGAAGATGTGCCACCTGGCAATAAGACAAACACTTGTTGTTCGGTGGTGTCAAACTGTCAATTGATCATGCATTAAATGGACCGAGTCCAGTCCACCTATCTCTTACCTGAGATGCCCAAGTACAGAGGTCATCGTTTGACACAGTGAATTAAACGGGCTGATTTTGACATTAAACGGGCCGAGTCCAGTCCACCTATCTCTTACCTGAGATGCATTAAACGGGCTGAGTTTGACACAGTACAGAGGTCATCGTTTCATTGATCCTGACTCCATCTATCTATTTCTCCAATTTGCGTCAGCTGCCCAATGATAATTTTCTCCCAAACTGACCCAAAAAATTCAGTACCTGCTGAGGTTGACTGGATTCGATTTGACTCGGATGCAAAATGGGGGTAGGATTTTAATCCAAAGTTGGGCTCAAACCGATAAATTCGCACAGACAGTTTAAATTCAGAGGACTGTTTAAATTTATTACATTCTAAATTAAGTCGCACAAATTAATCTTGACGTAAATCGGACAGTTTTGATCCAACTTTAAATAAATTTTGTCCAAAGCATTTTGGACAAAACAAAATTCCTGCAAAATGAGCAAAGCATGAACTGATTTAACCTACCTGTTTCTCCCCTCGACTCATTACTAGTTGTAAACTTGTAAGCATAGTGATAAATCAATTGTTCAGGAAAGGTTCGACGAGGTCAAAAATTCGTGACTCGGATATAATTCCGGTATGATTCGGTACAACAAGAAAACAAAAAAAAATAAAAACCCCAAAAAAACTCTTAAAAAAAAAAAAGTTTCGCGTTTTTTTCGCATTTTTATTGCGAATAATTCGTAATACGCGAATAAAATGTATTATACGTTTTTTTGTGTTTTTTCTGAGTTTGGTTCTGTAACGTCAAAAAAAAGGTTTAATACGCGAATTATTCGCGTTTTATACGCAAGTGTTAAGTACATGAGCCTCATGGTTGCTACTTTTGTCATATATGTGCCTTCACATGCATGCATTGGATTGTCTAAGAAATTCAAGTCAAAATTTTTTTTTTATCAATAATTTCATTTCAAATTTCCATCATCTTTAGAATACAGTTCAGGTTTTTCTCCTTAAAATTAATTTCAAAATTGCAGGCACAATTCCTGAGCAAGGATCCCTTGTTCCTAAATTGCACAAAGAAAATATGCCATAAAAAATTAGGAAATGATTGTTTAGTGCACACCTGTGGGGGCTCAGTCACCTTCCATGTCATCAACATTCGTACTGAGATCGAGTTTGTGCTCTTCACTGGCGGATTTGAAGCACCTTGTGTGCTCAAACGAACTGGCCCAATTAGGTTTGCAAACCCTTCTGCCCCACTTTATGGCCATTTGTCGAGTATTGATTCGTCTGGCACATCGGTATGTAGAATAGATAATATAATCAATCATAGGTAAACAGTTTAGTTAATTCTACTAGTACTGTACTAGTATAGGGTATCAGGAATCAACAGGTGGTACAATGCAATTGTCTGTAACTGTTAGGTTCAGAACATATACCATTAACTCATTCAATAACTTGGTACCTGTATCCAGATACTGGTACATACTGCCTGTTCAGTAGTGTTAGCAGTGAGTATGGTACTGATACTTGTACTGCTGCCAAGCAGAGTTGTTCTGTTATGGATAGGATTGCCATCAGATTCAATTTGAAAATAGAAGGATAGCTTTACCTCTGAAAAACTACGGTAATAGTATGAAGATCAGAAACTGCATTTCGAGGGTTCATTTGCAATTGGTATATGTAATGGTTAGAAGCCCAGGAGGGCTTGACTGGGACTAGTAATTATTTTCCTTCATCGAGTTTTCTTAGTAATGTTTTTTTAATTAGTCAATGTCTACATGCGTGCATTAGATGAGGTTGACATGGGTTAGTGGAGATCAGAGGCCACAACAAGTGCAATACGCAAATGGGAAATCTTCTCCTTCTGTTGTGACAACTTTTACAAAAGAAGAAATGTGCAGTAAGCACCTTAAGGTCCCTTCTATTTTTATTTAAATAGTTCCTTTACAATTTTTAACTCAAAACTTATTACATAGGTTTCGCCAAATTACCGAGCCCAGCACAGGATTTTGGTTGGCATGAACCAGGATACATACATTCGACCGTAATGACCGGCCTCCAACCTTCCAGCACCTACACATACCGCTATGGAAGGTGTAATTTTAAATTTCATATGTCATTTAGTTTTCTTATCTTCATAGTTATCTAATATTTGCATGTGTATGTTTTGTATTGTAACATGTAATGTTTGGTGCAGTGATTTGGTTGGTTGGAGCAAGACAATCAAATTTAAAACACCACCTGTTGGTGGATCAAACGAGTCGCGCTTCATTGTATATGGTGACATGGGCAAGGCTCCCCTTGATCCATCAGTAGAGCATTATATCCAGGTATTTATATGCTAAGTTCAAACTTCTAAAGCTTTTGTATCAGCACTTTTAGATAAACTCTCAAAAGGCAAACATGATTTAATAACTAAACCAAAGAAAAAGGAACAAAAACTTTTAAAATTTTGAGCTCGGCAGTTACCCTGCCTGACTAATAAACATTTATATTTGAATCCTTGAGTTGCAGCCAGGATCGATCTCTGTGACTTCAGCAATAAACAGAATTATCGAAGTGAACAATATAGATTCAATATTTCATATAGGTGACATTAGCTATGCGACGGGATTTCTTGCTGAATGGGAATATTTTCTAAACCTAATTGAAGCATACGCTTCTCACATTTCATACATGACAGCAATAGGTAACCATGAAAGGTAATTAGCATGATACAATTTTTTAAAAATTCTTTTGTAGCATCAACAAATATATGTACTACTTGACCTTTTGAACTTCCTTGTGCATGCATGTCCTGCACAAGCCATTAACTTAAGTGAATATTTGTCAAATAATTCAGGCATCCATATCTGCTACTATTCACACCTGCCTTGCTATATAAGTAACTTTTTTTTTATAATTAGTTCCTCATTTGTTGACATAAAACCTTGCAATTTGCAGACATGCATCAAACCATATTTCTTACAAATGCAGTTACACATGATGCAAATTCCAAGTTTCATAAGGGATCATATGCAAAAATGGTCTTCTAGAGATGAATTTCAAGATTTTCTAATTAATGTTATACAGGGATTATGGTGAGTCTGGCTCAGTATATCAAACACCTGATTCAGGTGGTGAGTGTGGGGTACCATACGAGTCATATTTTCAAATGCCGGTATCTGAAAAAGATAAACCGTGGTATTCCATTGAACAAGGACCTATACACTTCACCATAATTTCAACTGAGCATACATGGTCTCCAAATTCCACACAGGTAAGTGTGCCAACAATTTTTTATTTATTTTTTATTTTGACTTGGGGTAATTTTAGAGTACATCCAAGTTTTAAGGTATATTCTATCTTAGCATTCTAAATAATAGCTGTTGATTCTTACCAGTAAAAAGTATTTCCAATTATGATATCAAATTGGCTATCTTTGATATAATTTTTTTGGCAAGAACAATCTCAGTAATTGGTCTAATAAATCTTTGATCTCCCTTCAATTTAAACATTCAACGTAGACAATTTCTTTCCATCTCCTTAAGTAAACTGATAAAAATACCCTTTCTGAATAAAAAAAAATTATTATATTTTTCAAATTGAAATTTCAGCTATTTAATGTATGTTATGACAGGTTGTATCTTAAAATTTGAATGTATGCTAGAATCACCTTATAACTTATTTTAGAATTTCTGCTATTCATTTGACTTGTTGAATATGAATGTGATGCTTTTTCTTAACAGTATAGATGGATAGAAGCAGATTTCCTGTCAGTAAACCGGACAAGGACGCCTTGGTTGATTTTTGCTGGGTAACTTGAATCTATCTTATTTGCTGTGAGCTTTAATAGTCAATTTTGGGCACCTATTTGTATGTCTGCATTTGACTAGTTGATATAACTAAATTGAAATTTAATTATTTAGTCTTTACTTTATGCAGGCATAGACCTATGTATTCATCTACGCATAGTCTGATTCCAAGTGTTGACACCAAATTTCGTAATTCTATAGAACCTCTCTTACTAAAATACAAGGTATTTGGTTGCTTAAGGTTTTTCTTTTATCAAATTTTTATGGAATATTCACTTATTCGTAATATTAAACACAACATTAAAAATTAATAATCATTAAATGTATTTCCACAATATATGCACTTGATGAAATGAAATCTTAACTTATTATTTTATTCGAACAAAAAGAAAACCTGGTATAATGTATTGATACAGTTCATAGTCAGAAAGACGCATCTTCTCAGTAAAATATTAAAGTGTCCTCTATAAATTGAAACATAGGTGGATTTGGTGTTATTTGGCCATGTGCATAACTATGAAAGAACTTGCGCAATATATCAATATCAGTGCAAAGGTGTGCCGAGAAAGGGCAAAAGTGGAATTGACACTTACTATAACAGCAATTACACAGCACCAGTTCATGTCATAGTAGGAATGGCCGGCTTTTCCTTGGATAGTTTCCCAAGCAATGTGAGTCTTCTCTACGCTCTGTTATTCTTCTTTTGTTTACTTGACTATTATTGTTTTGGGCAAAGGAGAGAAGTATGTATTGAGAAATAAATATTCTAATCAATCAGGTAAAGGGCTGGAGTTTGGCTAGGTTTTCTGAATATGGTTTTGCGCGAGTGAGCACGACAAGGAATAATCTACAATTTGAGGTTAGTGTTGATATTTGGATGGGTTATAACATGTTCAATTCTAGCACCAAACCGGTACAATTTGAATATAAGATATATTCATGACACCAGAACAACAAACTGAAATAGATTTGAATTGGCTCTGCACCAACTTGGTACAGATTTTAGAACATGTATACGTACCGGACTTCTTTTAATATGAAAATCTGATAACTCACTAAAAGAAAAATTACTTGTTTCTTTGGTTCTTGAATTTCAGTAATTAATGTTGTATTGCTCCTTTTTTTTTTTATTCATTTTCCAGTTTGTGAATTCAACTACAATGGAAGTTCGTGATAAATTCAGGATTGTAAAGTAGGTTTCAGCTTAGAGTACAATTGTTGAAACGGAGTCTATCTAAGAGACGATTAACATCTTTTTATCCTTTTTTTTCCAATAGACAATATAGAAGGTTTTATAAAAATAGTACAAAATACAGAAACAATTACAGAGTATTCGTGGACATTGGACAGGGGTCACCTCTTAGGCTCTTACTGTATTCCAAAAGTATTTCCTGCACATCAAATTTACTATACTTTCTACCAACCCTCATTGTATGTATTCCTGAAAAACAGATTTATTCTGCTCCATAATTCTCAGTAAAACTCACATATCAAGTGTTTTTTTATTTATATTCATTTGGCGCATTGACCTTCAAAAAGAGATTTAATCTCCACCAGACCAATACAGTGCTAGAAACAGCAAATAAGATTACTTAATGGGTTAATTTTCTATATGCCCTTCAAGACTACTTCAATTTCTTATTTCTCCTCCCAACTCTTTAATACATTGTATTTGCCTTTCAACTCTTCTTTTTCTTTTATATTTATCCTTACAACCAACAACATAAAATTAATATTAATTGAAATGCAAAAACTCACTGTTATTTCTGTAAATTGACGATATTATCCCTTGTTAATGATCTACATCTGTCGTCTGTGTCTTGCCTCAAGCTTATTTAACCTTCAATCTATTTGTCGCCCTCTGTACTCTTATTCCAAGCGTCTGTCCACCCCCTCTCTCTCTCTCTCTCTCTTCATCCCCACTACAAATCTTGTGCTTTTGCGTAATTGGATAGAATGTGTCAAAGGACCAATAATAATGAATGAGAAGAGGAATCCAACTCAACCATAAGTTTAGATATGAAAATATGAAATGTATAGTATAAAAATCACAAGCTTTCATATATTGAAAACAACATACAATAAGTACGTAGTGAGCTCTTGTACATATAAATATTTTGCAACTTACAGGGTTCCAATTAAGAGCATAGCGTAATTACCCAATCAGACGATACTTATATCAATTCAAATAAAATCACGTCTTAATACTAGTATTAAATCCATTATATAACAATAAAAAGATCCCCAATACACGAAAAGCCTCACAATTGTTCGCTAGCTGTTTTTTTTACACATTTCTGTCAAATTATCTGTCCCCATCACTTGTGATGATAACTATGAGAAAAGAATGGAGAGGATTGGAAACAAGACAAGAATTGAGAGGTAGTAATTTCGTATGGAAGACAAAGAGCCTTTTGTTTGTAAGGTGGTTCATGGAGGATGCACACAAGGCATTTGATTAAATGCATGAGAAAGATTAATGTGTATTTCGTATGGAAGACAAAGAATGGAGAGAGGATTAGATTAGTGCGTATTTCGAATGGACACACTTGCTGAAAAGAATGGAAAGAGGATTTGAACGAAGACAAAGAGTCTTTTGTTCCTACCTTTGGAAATAAGAATCTAGAAGAGTTTCCAAAGGTACATAAGAAATTAAGCCTTACTTAATTAGATGAATTTGTGGATTATCCCATTTACTACAACCAGCTGTAAATGCAAAATTTGACCCACCCCTTGCGAAAAACTCTCCAAGCCGAGTGGTATATGTTCACCCACTGTCCTTCAAAAGAAAAAATAAAAGAAAAAGAAAAATCCAGTTGAATTTTGAAAACACTTCTCCCATATGAATATATGAAATATAATTTTAACGCTAGTACATGGTTCTTAAAAGATAAATGATATTGCTTTTGAACAATTCCTTTAGTCTAAAGAGGAACTGAAAATTTGTTTATTAGAACAAGTTTATGAGTACAACACCCAGCACATAGAACACAGACTACAAAGAAAAAGGGGAAAAAAGAGAGTAAAGAATATTATTAATTTCCCATCCTCTTCTAAATTTTATGTCCCATTGATTCTTTACTTTTCATATCGGCGGAACTTGATAACCTGAAAAAAAGACATCAACAAATTAGCAAACTACAAAACAAAAAATAAGAACTATCACAAAATAACTGTTTGATCTCTTACTTCCACATTTGCTTCCTTTGGCGAGAGGCCGGCCGCATGCACCCGCTACATACACTACCTTCTCCATGCAGATCAACTTTTCGATATCCTTGTTGATGTGACCGCAAACACACTTCATGTCACAATTCTGCACTGCCCCGCAACAATCCTTCGAAGGAGCAATTTTCGGGTTTGGAGGATACGCCACGTAAGGCATGCATTTCGTGGCGAGGTTTTTCATGTCATTCGAGCAGTCTCCATCAGCAGCTGTCAGACCTATGGCAATTGCAAGAGTCAAAATACCGATACAGATTAGTGGTCTTGCCATGGCTCCTTTTTCTCTAATCTCTATTATCACTCTGTTTTATGTTTGCTGCCACTTGAGAGGAGTAGGGACGAATCAATGTGAATTTATAGAGGAACGAAATTGTTGTTTCTCCATTTATTTCCCACAATTGGAGAATATTTTCTTTATGCTGACTTTACTTTTTTATTTAATGATATTCTAGTGGAATTTGGTTGTTAAATCCACATTTTTTTATATAAAATTAAAAAGAACATACTTGCACTGGATTCAATTTCATTGTCAGTGAAAATCATAACTTTTTTTACTCGGAGTTGTAACCGCTGCTTTTGCAGGATGAAAGCAATAAAAGCTTGAAGAAATTGACAGCTATAGTAGATTGTAACCGTTGTTTCTTGAAAGCTGAATTTTGCCAAGACTGAGATATGAGGCTTTGATCTGGTTTTGAGTGTATAACTAGGGGTCTAAGGCTGTCATGATTCTAATTTAAAGTTTATCAAAATTAATAAGATCAACGTATTATTTTGAAAATGACAACTTCAGCTAAGCTAGCTGATTTATTAACTATAATTGAATTATTCTGAACGTATATTATTCGATCAAGAATCATCTCATAATGTATTTACATATTACATTTAATATATATATATATAATCTGGCTAATATGCTACGCGTATATAAGGGCTCCTCCGTGCTACGGCTCACTTTTTTAGTTTTCAAAATCCTAACGGTCGATCCGAACCGTTCAACATGATCTCCATATGAATATGTACTTGCAAACCAAATTTTACATTTTTTAGAATTTTTTTACTATTTATTAAGCCACATTGAAAAAACACTAATTTGTACACAACAGTAAACTTTTCTAGACCATTGGATCAGCGATTTTCAAAGTGGCTTAATAAATAGTAAAAAAATTCTAAAAAATGTAAAATTTGATTTGCAAGTACATATTCATATGGAGATCATGTTGAACGGTTCGGATCGACCGTTAGGATTTTGAAAACTCAAAAAGTGAGCCGTAGCACGGAGGGGCCCTTATATACGCGTAGCATATTAGCCAGATTATATATATATATATATAGAGTATGGCTAACATGCTTCCACTAGAACTTCGGCCTCGTGCTTCCGGGGGCATATCTTAGTGTTTGATGTTCAAACAACAAATTCAAATCATTAGATGTTCAATCTATATTAAAATGTACTTGGAGACCAAATTTTACATTTTTTTGGAATTTTTTTACTATTTATTAAGCCACTTTGAAAATTCCAGATCCGGGTGAACAGTAAAAACAGTCTGGACCATATGATCTGGAATTTCAAAGTGGCTTAATAAATAGTAAAAAAATTCCAAAAAATGTAAAATTTGGTCTCCAAGTACATTTTAATATAGATTGAACATCTAACGGTTTGAATTTATTGTTTGAACATCAAACACTAAGATATGCCCCCGGAAGCACGAGGCCGAAGTTCTAGTGGAAGCATGTTAGCCATACTATATATATATATATATATTATTTATCAGTTCTTAAAGATTTAGATAGAAGCTTACTAGATCTAAATATGAATTCAGTACTATTTCTTAATAATAGAAATACTAACTAAGAAGAATCTAAGGAAAAGGGGATGGAATGGTGTAATGACATATTATTTTTGCACATCTAATGAAGATACTCCATCTTTTTCTTAGGTACCCTCAAACTCAGAAGATATGATTTTGGTTAGGCAATAGTCACTTACACTTAGAAAATTGGTTATCTTGTATTGACATTTTCGATTTTGCTAGTCAATTTAACATTGTTCAACAGATCGGGTTTTTAGTGATATTTAGTGCCGTTTGTTGGATGGTTTGGAAACAAAGAAATGAAATTTGTTTTCAATCTAGTACGGGGAAAAGTGTACGAGCTATCATATTACTAATCATCTCGTTATTTGAATATTGGACAGGACATATGGACAAAAGAATTAAAGCGGCTGCAGAAGAATGGCTTCCAGTTGATCTCAATGCAATACGGTTGCGGGGATCACAGAAGAATGGCTTCCAGTTGATCTCAATGCAATATCGTTGCGGGTATGGGATCCGGCTGACTCCCAGGTGGTGGAGTACCAAGGAGATGGCGGCCCAGCTATGCTGCTTTTGAGGGGAGCTGGCTCACCAGCTTAATGAAAGCATGAAGACAAGTTTTTTTTGTATAGATCCGCGTTTAGGATCCTTACGTTACCTTAGCCCTTTCATATGTGGCTTAGTTTTAGCTTGTTGGTTTTCCATAACTGTGTTATGGTGGCTTCTTAAATGCTGAGTTTTTGTGTATTGCTCTGTATTAGAGCTTTATATCTTACGTTAGAACTGTGGTACTCATCTCTGTTTTCAGCTGTAAGTTAACTTGATTTCATGATAAATGAAATGGGCCTTTTATAAAAAAAAAAAATGAATTCAGTACTATTATTTTATAAGGTGGCTAAAAGACACATACTTATAAAAAAATATATAAAATAGAAAGGATAAATTGTTAATTTTTAATTTGAGTGAGGCTACGGTGCTATGCATAGCACGGATTGGGTCCGTGCTACGGTTCAAAATTTGACTTTTCAAAATTCTAACGGTCGATCCGAACCGTTCAACATGATTATAAAATGAATATGTACTTGCAAACCAAATTTTACATTTTTTCAAATTTTTTACTATTTTTTTAGATAGGCTGTTTTTGGATGGTCCAGAATGTTCAGATCAAGTGATTTTCGAAAAAATAGTAAAAAAATTTGAAAAAATGTAAAATTTAGTTTGCAAGTACATATTCATTTTATAATCATGTTGAACGGTTCGGATCGACCGTTAGGGTTTTGAAAAGTCAAATTTTGAGCCGTAGTACGGACCCAATTGATGCTATGCATAGCACCGTAGCCTCACTCTTTTAATTTTTAAACCGCTCTTAAGTACTATTATTTTATAAGGTGGCTAAAAGACACATACTTATAAAAAAAAAATATAAAATATAAGGATAAAATTGTTAATTTTTAACTTTTAAACCGCTCTTAATTAAACTTTAGATCCGGCCAATAAGACAGATTATTTTAATATATTTTACTATAGATATTTTACTAGAGACTCATTCAGGTTGATTGGGATTAGATTTTTTTAAAATGGAATATTAAAAGTATAACGGGGCTTTAAACAAATACAGTTGGCACAGGTAAATTTACATTTGAATTACATATATGAACCTTCAAAAAAAAAGAATTACATATATGAATTCATAATAAGGTACTAAACTGGAAAAACAACAGACATATAGTGGAAGCATTTAGTTCAATGGAGTCCGGGGTTCAATTTATTCAGATGAGATTTAAATTGACTTGACTTTCTAGTGTGGGATTGAATGAAGTAAATTAATTTGTATACAAAAATGTAAATAAGTGCTTCTAAACAGACAAAGTCATTCAATTAGTACTTATCTTTCCAGCGGCCAGGCTTGCGGCTATTTAAATTTATACTTTTCAATAAATGTTACGTAAATTTGTTGATGGAATATATAAATGAGTTTTAAACCTTAGCTTTGGATGGAGGATAGAAAAAGTGGGAAATAATAAAAAATAAATAAATATTTGTTTGGTTGGAAATAACACCGATGTAATATTTGTTTATTTGATGGAATATAAATATTTTTTAAAAATAATTCTTCAACGGACCTTCAAAAAGTTAAATTTTATTACTTTCTAAATTGTAGGTAACGGATGAAAATAAGACCGATGTAATTTAAAAATGAAAAATATGGTAAAATATATTTTTTGTTTCTTTTCGCTCCTATAAATATTTACTATGTTAAGATGAGTCTTAGATAATTTTTTTTAATTTAATAATAGAAACATATCACGCACGAAGAATGAAAATTAAATATGTTTATTCTAGAAGTATAAATAAAAAATCTGCTCTTTTTTAATTCACAAACACATAGTATGACATTAATTGATAGCGAATATACAAGATCATCAACAAACAGAATATAACAGTCAATGTCTGCAATCCTCCTAAATTTTACATTTTCATAATTTAGATCCATTTCGGATTGTTTTATTTACAATTATCCCTCAAGGCTTTACTCCAATTAACAATTTATCTGTTTTCTAATTAAGATACAACTATTTTTGTTTTATTAAATCGGGTCCAGAAAAAAAAAATACGTGTATACTAATTTGTAATTTCATTTTAGATTTGCGAATTGTAGAATAAGCAAAATTTTGGATTTGTTGTTTCTAAATAGAAATATTTATTTAATATTCATTAGAAAAATAACGTGATAAATAATGGGTGGTAGTAACATGCACGAATGTTCCATTGTTTTCTTTTTTTTTTTTGTTTGGTGCTCATAACAAGATATGCTAAGTGTAAAATATTTTGTAACTCCAACGACCGTCATTTTTATTAATATCCAAAGTTAATTATAAAATAATAATAATGCCCATCTTTGCTTGATATTTTTAAAAATGCTCAAATGGCCGGTCTCTAATTTTATTCTCAAATGCCGAAATGGCCGGTTGGGACTTTTTTTTTTGTTTCAAACCCGATAAATATGCATCTTTCTCTCTCCTACCTCTCACAACTCACTCAAACCCATATAACATAAAGAGAGGAAGAGAGAGAGAAAGAGAAGTCAATTTTTGAGGCAAAAAGTGCAATATTTGAGGTGATTTTTCTGTTAATTTATTATTTTTTTATTTTTATTTTTAGAAATTGTTTAGAATTAATATAAATTATCTAATTCATAATTTTCATTTCAAACCCTAGATCTTACCATGGCACCCAAACCCGAACTTCGAAAAGGAAGAAGTAAAATCGCACGCAATGCTCGCATATCACTAGCTAACAATTTTTAGACGGGTGAAGCCCGCTTGAAGAGACACTTATCTCATTTAGGATTTCCATCCAAAGATGTTGAAGAATATGCTACCACGGATGATCCGACTATTAGAAGCGTTATTTACGAGAACTTCAGCGATATCGACCCTCCACTTGAATGACTATTGTGCCCGCATGTCAGGTCAAGGGAGAAATTGAGGAAATGTTCTTTTGTCATCTCTGTGGCGTAAGAGTTCACCCCAAATGTATTGACAAGAATGTTGATCTGGTAAACGATTATCGACATTGAGGAAATGTTTTTTAGCATAATTAGCATAATTTATTTTATTTTAGTATAATAACATAATTTAGTTTATTTTAGTATAATTTAGTGACAAAAAACATCCAAAAAAGATATAAATACTACTATAAAAACACCATAAAGTAGCATATAAAAAAGAATCAAAACATAAGATAATCCAAACATAAAATACCCAACATAGTATACCAAATGTAAATACAACAAAACAATCTAACTAAAACTACTATAAAAAACTATGCTCAGTGGTGACAACCACCAGAGGGAGACCATTGCTCAGTTGGAACTCCCTTGTTAGCTCTGTCGGGTAGTCCCTCCCATACTCCCTGATTAGGTAGCCTATGCAAGACTCGCTGATCAGGTATAACGATATCGGTCTTGGCCTCTCTGCTCATCCGTATTATGGTATCCCAGACATTCTCATCCTCACCCCTAGGGATTGGCGGGGGTGTAGAGAAGATGGATGCTGCCAACTCAGTCACAAAGTCGGGCTGAGTCTAAGACCGGCTACCACTGGCCTCTCTATCATGAGGTAGTTCTGTATCATATTGTCGTCTCGGAGGCTCAAATCCCGGAGGGTCCCCGAACTCGAAGTCATCCAGACTGAAAGATGGCCTATCCTCCTTCATAGGAAAGAACTCGGGAGGGTCCTGCTGTGCTGGCGGTGGCGGCATGTAAGCCAGACCCTGCAATCATACAAATAATTAAGTAAATTTTCTCTGAATACTAACTTGACAACTAAAGAAATATGGCATATCGGAGGGTGAACTAGACGTCCTTGCGATTCATAGAATGCATGCCAGCCAGTCATGGACAATACCCAACGATGGTAGTCCCACTCTGGTTGCTCTCGGGAGAGATGATGTTTTACTAGCTCTAATGAGGGGCGCGTCAGGCTCGGCCGGATCTATCCTACGCCAGTTAATGTTCTCTCTGGCGTCTCGCAGCATGTTGATGAGCTGCCCCCCGTGCCCGACATCCTCAACAAAATTGGCATGGCTCTTCAATAACAAGCACCCAAAAGCTCTCCAGCCCCTTTTTCCCAGCATCTTAATCCTATGCGCGCAACCTTTAAGCGCTACTAAAAGCTGCCAAAAAAATAATTTGTTAGATAAATAATTTATGAACTAATCAGTTAGTAAAAAGAATGTGTTGTTTTAGGTGCATTACCGCACAAGCCCATTTACGACCATTGGGGGTGTAACCCTCTGGGTCTTCCTGGATCTTCTAGCGTAGGAAGAAACCGTAATCGCCCTATAAATACATCGATGCCATGCAGACCTGCATATACCAAGACTCATATCTCAATAGGGGATGTCCCGGGATCTGCGTAAAATCATCTGGCATCTGCCACATATCGGCATCTCCCGGAGCCGCTGTCCTAGCATAATACTCCCCATAATGCTCACTCTAGTCTCTCCCTCCAATATGAATTGTGGCTAGTACTGTAAGGAACACGTTAGTTGCAATACAAAGCTATCAAGTAATATAGGGATAATAGATAATAGAACATGACTTACTGGTGTAGCCTTTTGATCTCAGACCTTGGCAAATCTGGATTTGCGGGAATCAATAGCACCTGACCAAACTGACGGAGTACCAGATCTGGATAGTGGTGCTCCACTATCCAGAAGCAGATTAGCGGACCTATATACCACCATCTCTCCTGCTGCTCCAGACAAATCTCCGGCAACCTCTGACTCTCTTAGAGCTCATTGTACGGAGTCCAGACAATCTGCTCTGCAGCTAAACTCTGCAGCTGTCCTCGGACCGGCCTGATACCCAAGGTACCACTGTGGCCCTAATCCCTGTAGTGGTGAGTACCGTGTCATTTCTTGCCGTATACCGAGCATCTGAACTTATCGGTTTGTCTCCACACCGGAGGCTCATTCGGGATAGGCCTGCCCATCGATAGCCATGACCACGACCAATGCTGCAGCAAAAGTACCGGCCATACATTTGTTTCGCCTCCTTCTGCATTTTCAAGAATATTAGCCGTCAGGGTATTTAGATTAGTTGAGAACATAATTAAATAAGAAACGAGATAGGGACTTACCAACCATGGCAGAGGCTGTTGTACAGATGGGCTAGGTCTGCCAGCAGTAGGAGATACATCATCGGGACGGCATCACCACTGGAATCAACAAACATGACAGAACCAAAGAGGTCCATCACGAAGCCCCGTGTATATCTGCAATACAAAGTAGATAATAAAACCCTTTTAGAAATAATATAAAGTAGATAATAAATGTAATAGAAAGAGTTTATAGGTATTACCTCTGAATATCATCAGCAGTGCACTCTTCAGTCAGACCAGCACTGAAGTGCGGACGCATCTTAGTCATCTGCATATGGTACTTAGACGTCCCATGGCTGGCCCGTAACTTGCCCGGATCATCTCCCAACAATTGATCGATGTTCTCAACAAAATAACTGCTGTCAGATACGCCACCAACGAGTGTGCCCCTGATAGACAAACCCCATAAGGCACACACATCCTGAAGTGTCACCGGCATCTCTTCAAATGGTAAGTGGAACGTGTGCGTCTTGGGACGCCATCGCTTCACAGTCCTGCAATGAAAGATGCATTGATGATGCCACTCTCACTCTGCACTATGGAGACAATATTGTACAACCTCAGATTGATGAGCTAGGGTCCATCGTCTCGTAGTACCGCATCCGAACGCACCGCAGCATGACATCTAAAATCCCCTTGTCATGCATTGAAAAAAGTAATCCACAATATATTATAGATAGTGTTAACACAACAAACTTTAAACTTTAAAAAAGAGCTAAAAAAAAGTAACGTACCTCACGAGAAGCCAGTGAGACTCTGTGATCGTTGTGGGGCACCCATAGGAGAGGACTGAAATGGTCCATGCTATCAGGGGTGATCGGCTCATCAACAGCAGCTGGTACTGGCCGAGTCCTAGGCCGTCCTCTAGCCATCATAATTTCAAAAATAAAATTATGTTAACTTACGCTAAGTAAACCCTAAACCCTAATTTCAAAAATTAAATTATACTAAATTACTCTAAGTAAACCCTAAACCCTAAACATGCTAATTACGCTAAATTGTGCTACATTGCGCTAAAATATGCTAATTATGCTATATTACGCTAAAATATGCTAAAATACACGAAAATATGCTAATTGCACTAAAATATGCTAAAATATGTTAATTGCTAAAATATGCTAAAAAAAGTGAAAATACGCTAAAATATGCTAAAATATGCTAATTGCCCTAAAATATGCTACAAAAAGTTGAAATATGCTGCATTATGCTAAAATATGCTAAAATATGTGCAAATATGCTAAAATAGGCTAAAATATGCTAAATTATGTTAAAATATGCTAATTACGCTAAAATACACTAAATTATGCTTAAATATGTCGCTAAAAATATGCTAAAATACGTGTAAATATGCTAAAATATGCTAAAATGTGCTAATTATGCTAAATTGCACTAAATTACGCTTAATTATGCTAATTATGATAAAAAAATGCTAAATTATGCTAAATTACGCTAAAATATGCTATGCTAATTATACTAAATTACGCTTAATTACGCTACATTAATATAAATTTAGCTAATTACTCTAAATTATACTAAATTAAATAATTAAAACTAACTAAAGGGAATTAACAATAATTACAACTAAATTGTACTAATTTTGGTACATTACTAACAAATAATAACATTTTACAACCATTTTGCACTAAAAATGAATTTAAAAAAATTAGATAGACTTACTTCCAAATTTGGAAAGAGGAGGAGAAATTTGAGAGAAAGAGATATAGTGAGGAGAGATAGTGTGAAATATGATATAATGAATTTTGAGAAAAACGCCTCACCCTCCACACATATATATAAATGTCCAAACCGGTCATTTAATGAAATGACCGTTTGAGAAAAAAAATGAGGATTGGTCATTTAATATCCGGTTGAGAAAACAATTGAGGACCAACCATTAAATGGCCGGTTTGGATATTTTTTAAAAAATCCAGCTATCGTGGATATATTTATTAATTTATAATCAACTTTGGATATTAATAAAAATGTCGGCTCCAACGATGATTCATTTTTTTTATGAAAGGGTATGTGTACTTACAGTATCATTAGATGTTATTCTTTACGGAAAATTTCCCGTGTGTCCATTCAAAATTCAAAATAGCCAATTTACCCATGTATACATCAAAATAGTTAATATCCCCATTTAAATTTAACTTTCTTTCTTCTATTCCCGTCTATTTATTTTATATTTTATTTAATTATTTTAAAATTATATTGACTACTATATCCTTTAAATTGAAATGGAGGTGTCCCTTGATAATTATATCAGCTTCCTTAGATAATTCATCCTTATTCAAGAGGCCAGCCAAAACCAAATGAAAAACTGAAGTTCTAGGCCGGTGGCCACTATTCATGAGCATCCTCTTGCAAGTACCTCCCAAGCATTGTGCCATTTCTCCATTTGCAAATAACCATCAATTAAACCCACATAAACCCATTACTCCTCGATTCAATGTTTAATTTGAAATAAACCACATAAACCCATCTCTCTTTCCCTCTTAAAATGTAAGAAGCAAATATTACCGAATCCAGCTACTATGACATTAGTGTTATTTCAGCCGTAGTGACATTGACTCCAAAATTTATCAAACATGCTTTAAACAATGAATCCAAACCGTTCAAATTGATCTACCTTATGAGTGATGCATTTACAAGCAAACTTTATATATTTTTGAATTCATTTCGTATGAAGTCAAGTGGTAAAACAAAAGTGTTTTTAAGTTGATTTTAATGTATTCGTTTTATTCATTTTTGATTGCTTGACTTCGTAGGAAATAAATTCTAAATTTTGTACAGACTCAACATTTCTTCCTTTCTCCTCTCTCCAATCCTCCCACAAAGAAAAAGAAAAAAAAGATTGATTACTAGACAAAAAAGTTGCTTAGTTTTTCTGTTTTGAATTATAGATTCATTTGCGACCTCTCTGTTCTCCTCGACTTGGATAGTCTAACTGCTGAAAATATTTTTGAAATTGTGCTTCAAAAAGTTGAGAAAATGGTAAGAAACTAAATGGTGATAACTGGGGACTGGTAAGCCAACAAACCAGACTGGTAGGTCTACTTATTTGGAAAGAAGAAAATCCTAAAGGACCTATTTGATATTGTACCCAAAATAACTGGGGACTTCGGAAACATTCTCTTCAGAAAGACTTTTCTTCTGGATACAAGACGTTCAGACAGTTTGAGTCTTTGAGATGTTAAAGATTTGTTTATTTATTGAAAACTCAAAATTCATTTTTTTTTTTTCCGTTGGTGCAAAGGTTGTTAACAACTGTTAACATGTTACACTTATCCAACTATTTTCAAATTAACACCTTTTCATTTGAGATTATCTGACTGTTTGTACAGTTGTAATCCGGTTGGCATATTCACATTTTTTCTTCCAATTAGCCGTTACTTACACCTCTATAAACACATCTACTATTCTTCAATAATAACCAACTTCTTTTTCTCTCCGATAATACTGTCCCATCTATTCAGGTATACAAGAAACAAAAAACTTGCTACTCTTATCTCCAAATAATATATATATATTTTAGATGAGGAGGGATCCACTTACAACAAATTTGAGTTACAACAAAGTTACAACATTCATTTTTTTCATTTTCAAAGTCCAAATCGTCGATCCAAACCGTTCAACATGATCATCTAAGTAAAATGTACTTGCAGATCAAATTTTATATTTTTTTGAATTTTTTTACTATTTATTAAGATGGGTACAAAATTCAATGGTCTAAGTATGGCTATTTTTTGTAAAATACTTAATAAATAGTAAAAAAATTCAAAAAAATGTAAAATTTGATCTGCAAGTACATTTTATTGTGGAGATCATGTTGAACGGTTGGATCGACGATTTGGACTTTGAAAATGAAAAAAATGAATGTTGTAACTTTGTTGTAACTCAAATTTGTTGTAAGTGGATCCCTCCTCATTTTAGATTATATTTTACAAAATATCATTATTCGATAAGTTACTGGATATCAAGAAGTTATTATCTGTTGCTTCCAAGGTTGCGCCCCAAGAAGTGACAAATCCGAATAATTTTGGTTGCGGTTTCAAGTCTTGCACGGTAGAGATGGAATTCGCTTAAAGACAGTGCTTTGCACGATCCGGATAACAAAGCTTAAATTATAATTTAATTTTCTGTTATTATCCGTCTTCATTTCAGTTTTGTAGTTAAATTTCTAACATGAGATGTGTTTACAAGAGCGGACCCAGTGTAGCCCGGGGTAGCCCTGGATTTTCAAAAATAGTAGAAAAATAGGCCCATTTTGGTTTTGCACCCTGTAATTTAAATTGCCCCTCTCCAGAACCCAACATAAATTTTCTGGAGCCCAAAACTCTTGGCTGATAAAAAAAAGAGAAATAGCTGGAGCCCAAAATAAACCATGGGCCAAGTCGCTGAGCCCAAAATAAACAAATTAAATTGTAGCTGAAAAAAAACAAAAAACAAAAATCAAAAATCAAAACCTAAATAGACAGTAGTCTCCGCTCCCTGCCTCTTTGGCTCCCGACATTTTTATTAATATCCAAAGTTTAATAGAAATTAATTAATATACTCAGATTTACTGAGAAGTTATAAAAATACTCGTATCGGCCATTTTCTAGCCGGTACCCAATTTAATCCATTACCGCTCCGAAAATGGCTGGTACCCAAATTTTTTATTTTTTTTTAGGATGTGCATAGCATAGTTGGTTAGAAGAAAAAGTCGTAGGAAACTCGAATTAAAGTTTCCACTCGGTTTTGCTAAGATCAAACAAATGCATTTGGTTGGATGCGTGTGTTACATCGGTTGCATGTATCGGTGGATCATCGATGTTTTTGCAATGCAACATCGATGTTTTATTAGTCAGGTAGTGCTAAAAAAATATCGGTGCATCGCTGATGTTTTTGTAATGAAAGATCGATGTTTTACTAGACTTAGCATTGGCGATTAAGCAGGGTAATGCTAAAAAACATCGGTGCGTTGCTGATGTTTTTGCAATGAAACATCGATGCACTTCTGCCGTCGTTAGGCCGTGCATAAAGCATCGGTACTCAATTTTAGGATGCTGGTTATTTGTCAAATTAAATTCACTAGCAGCATGCGAACACTAAACTTTAGTGTCATACGACACTGTAAAAAAACGTAGTTTAGTATTCGCATGCGGTTAGTGAATTTAATTTGACAATAACCAACATCCTAATAAAACATCGATATTTCATTACAAAATTCGAGTTTCCTACGACTTTTTCTTCTACCCAACTATGTTATGCCCATCCTATAAAAAAAATTAAGTACCGGCCATTTTCTGGCTGGTACTGTATTAAAAAAAATAAAAAAATAAAAAAAATTGGGTACCGGCTATTTTTCGGCCAGGAATGGATTAAATTGGGTACCGGCTAGAAAATAACCGGTACGGATATTTTTATAACTTCCCAGCGGATATGGATATATTAATTAATTTCTATTAAACTATGGATATTAATAAAAAATATCGGCTCTAGCTCTCTACCTCTCTGGCTCTCTCACTTCCGCTATCTAAAATCAAAGTCGCGCACTCGCGCAGCTCTATTGGAGACGAAATTGACGGAAAAAAAAAGATTGGCGAATCTCGCTGAGTCGCTCCCTCTCTCGCTGACTCGCTCTCTCTCTCTCTCTGACTCGAAGCACACCAGCACACCATGCCTACTCCAAGTCTGAACTTGCAAATCTCATGGTAAATTTCGCTCTTCCCGAATTTTGTAAATGATTTTGAACTTTACTCGAATTCCTTAAATTACTTGAACTCTAATTTACTTGAATTCATTGAATGATGATAAATTGACTTCAACCCAATTTATTGAATTAGGATAAATTGTCTTGAACTCTAATTTATTCATTGAATTAGGATAAATCGACTTAAACTATACTTTACTTGATTTCATTGAATTATGATAAACTGGCTTGAACCATAATTTATTTGAATTAGGGTTTATGGTTTACTTGAAGTAAATTAGGATAAATTATGTCTTGATAAATGATAATGGTAATGGTAATTAGTAGAATTTACTTGGAATACTAGAATTTTTACTTGGAACTCTAATTTAATGTCTTGAATCATAATTTACTTGGAACTCTAATTTACTAGAATTTTTTTTCTTCAAATTTGTAGAGTGGGAGAAATGGACAGGTTCTATTAGAGCGTACTTTTTTAGTGTTTTTTAATATGTAAAAGATATTAGAAGTGCTGTTTTTTATTATGTAAGATTGTCTTATTTTTTTTTGTTATGTTTATTGTTTATTATGATGTTGGATTGTTGATTGTTTTTTATTATGTTGAATTGTTGATTTCTTCAAGTAATTTATGTTTTTTGTTATGTTGATTGTTTATTATGATGTTGAATTGTTGATTGTTTTTTATTATGTTGAATTGTTGATTTTTTTAAGTAATTTAGGATTTTTAATATGTTGATTGTTATGTTTTTTTGTTATGTTGAATTGTACCCTATTAGCTAATGGGTTTGAATCCAATAAGCTATTTGAATTCGATTTCTGTTCCCTGGCGGAAATCCTGCGTCCGCCCTGTGTGTTTAAAGAGATTTTTGTGAGATTCTTGAAAAAAAATTATACGGTGTTGTAGAAGACAGAAAGAGACGTGAGTTTTGGACAAAAAAAATTAGTGAATTTTTATGTAGTTTGATAGAAAAAGGATTAAAGGAACCCATTGGAATTAGTCTGGAATGAGAAAGGCTTGGGTCCGATGTCCATCGGACTCAAATTTGGGTCCGATGAGTTTCGGGACCGTCGGATCCACTTTAAGTTCGTGCGCACAAATTTTAAAGCAGACGCGAAAGTTGTGGATGCGAATCCTAAAGCAGATCGGACGGTGAGCAAACCCGTGAACTCACTTTGGGTCCGATGCCCATCGGACCCAAATTTCTCCCGTCTGGAATATCTTCAGGTTAAATATGGGCTAGTACCTAGTAATGATTTTAATTGCCTTTGTCTTATCCTTCAACCGGTATGCCGGCCAATTTTTTTTTAAAAAAGGCTAGTGCCCATTTCATTGCTGAAATTTAAATCAATTAGAAAGTTTATCCAGCAAGGCTGGTCCAAAAGCCTCCCACATGCGGTAGACTAAACAGTATACAACCACAAGCTAAACATAATAGTAAACATAACAGCAAACAGATAACCCAGATTTGTGAGATGGCCAATCTCTAAAAAAACGCTAAATTGGCCCTAACTAAGGCATATAACAATGGACTGGGGATATAAGCTAGATACAAAACTGATTATTGCTTCATTCGGGTGCTGGAACCTCTGGAGGTTGGTAGACTACAAGCTCCTGAGGCATATACTGTGCCAGGGGTATTGCATCTTCAATTACTGGAAGCCAATCGGTTACAGCAGTCTGGACCTTCTTCTTCAATTTGCCTATCCAAAACAGAGACATTGATTTAATTAGTAGTATTAGTTGCCTAGCTGACTGAATGTTACACTGATCAAAACAAATAGCATTTCTATGCTTCCAAACCACCCAGCATAATGCACTAAGCATAATTAAAAATCCAGTTATGTGTATGGTAGGGAGCTGGACCGCAAAGTCCAGAATATCAGAAAATGAATATCACTGATGCATGATATCTTGAGTTTTACCCAACCAAAACCAAATTTGTTGCAATAATGGGCAGGTCAGGAATAGGTGAGTCACAGATTCAGATCCAGGACAGAAAACACAATTTGAGGGACCATTCCAACCTTTGATAGCAAGATTATCTTTGGTAAGGATTTTATTATGTTGAGTCAACCACATAAAAATTCTAATTTTTGAGGGTACTGGTAAGGTCCACCACATCAAGGGTAGAACTGGAAAATCCCATCGACAGTTTAGAAATTTATACATATAGTGAGTATTAAACTTCCCTGAGGCTTCCCATCTCCAATTTACTTTGTCATGTGTGTGAGTGAAAGAGGTAATACTAAGGATATTGTGGAGTGTCCCCCAATCCTGTAGATTAGCCCCTTCAAGTGTTCGTCTAAATTGCAATTGAGCCCCTTGTGAGTGAATGACTTCTGTTAATAAAATATTTTTGGAACTACACAATTGATACAGTTCAGGAAACCTAGTAGCTAAAGTACAATCTAAGAACCAAATATCAGACCATAACCTAACTTGAGATTAGTGCCTGGATCATAAGTAACACTAAGAGAGCCTAAGGGTTCTAACTGAATGACTTGAGACCAAAAAGGAGAGAAGTGATTGTGTGTACCAGTGTAATATTTATAAGTAATCATTGTTTTCCACAATGCTTGAAATTCAGAGTTTTTGAATTTCCACCACCATTTCAGCATAAGTGCTATATTCATCTGATTAAGATCTAACACACCTAGACTTCCAAACTGTTTGGCAATACATATGGTTTCCCAATTCATGAGAGCATATTTAAACTTTTTTTCTGATCCCTGCCATAAAAATCGTCTTCTAATTTTATCTATTTTTTCAAAACAGCAGCTGAAATTCTAAAAACTGATAAGGCATAAAGAGGTATTGAGCTAAGAACTGAATTAAGCAACGTAGTTCTACCTCCTATAGATAGAAGTTGGCATTGCCAGCTAGGTAATCTACTTTCTATTTTATCTATCAGAAAGGTCCAGTCAGCAACCATTAATTTTTTATTATGCAATGGTAATCCTAAATATTTAATAGGAAACTCTCCTACTTGGCACCTAAAGATATGATGTAAATCTACAGAGTCATTTATATTGAGCTTGTACATTTCAGTTTTGTCAAAATTCATTCTAATTCCAGACAAGACCTCAAAAGCCATCATGGCCCACCATGCAGCTTCCACATTATTGTCCTGGGCAGCCAGGAACAATATAGTGTCATCAGCATAGTGGCAGTTAGTGACAGCTTTGTGGTCAAGACATTCAGGCCCTAAACCTCTAATTACATTAGCTTGTCTACCTTTATTAAACAATTTACTAAGTGTATCAGCAGCTAATATATACAAAAAAGGTGACAATGGATCGCCCTGTCGCACTCCTCTCTTACAATAAAAGTAATCGGTGAGTTCCCCATTAATACTTACACAAGATTGAGAACTAAGTAACCAGAGGTTAATCCATTGAATCCATCTAGACCCAAAGTTCCTACTAGCTAAGACTTCCAATAAGTAATCCCAATGGATCTTATCGTATGCCTTTTCAAAGTCAACTTTAATTACTACCCCAGGTTGTTTGGCAGCTTGACAAGAGTGAATAATTTCTTGACTAAGTATCATATTATCTAAGATATATCTATTCTTAAGGAAAGCTGACTGACTTGGATCTATAAGTCTTGGCATGACTTGTTCCATTCTAATTGTAAGTAATTTAGAAATAATCTTAAAGCTACAGTTAACTAAGCTAATAGGTCTAAACTTTTTAATAAGAGTGGCATCTTTTTCCTTAGGTATCAAACAAATGCAAGATTTGTTAAGTTTATGCAAATCTAAATTATTTTCATAGAAGTAATGGATCAGGAGCATCAAATCAGATTTAAGTAATGGCCAAAAGAATTGGTAGAAATGAAAGCTAAAGCCATCAGGGCCAGGGGCCCATTGGGTTCAGATGCAAAGACAGCATTATATAACTCTAATTCAGTAAAAGGCCTTTCTAATTCCCATTGTTCTATAGCAAGAAGTTTATCCTCAGGCTGCCAAAAGTCATTTTCAAGGTGAGCATACTTAAAGCCCTGAGTTCCTAGTAGGTTTTGATAGTATTCTAGTACATGAGATTTGATTTGAGGTATATTATTAGTGAGCTGTCCATTTATTTCTAAAGTGTTGATTCTATTTTTCCTAGACTTATGTGTTGCTATAGTGTGAAATACTTAGTATTAGCATCACCTTCCTCTAACCATTTTGTTTGGACCTAAGTTTCCAGTGTTGTTCCTCTTCTTTATATAATGATTCTATTCTATTTTTCAAGAGAATTCATTGTTTCATCTCTTGTGGTGTTAATTCGCTAGTTTCTTTAAGAAGTTCAAGGTCATGGAATAAAGATTGAATTTGAGTTTTTTCTCTTTTCTGTTGACCATAAAAATTCTTAGCCCAACTCCTAATTTTTTTCCTAAGATGATTAAGTTTCTATTCCAACTTTGAGCTATATTAGGTAAACTAAGTGGGAATTCCTGCCACCATTTATGTATGAGGTTGACAAACTCTTCTTGTTCTGTCCACAAAGAATCAAATTTAAAGGATTTTTGAATGTAAGGAACATCAGGATTAGTATGTAATAGAAGGGGACAGTGATAAGAAGTTTGGCAGCTAAGATATGTCAAGGAACTAGAGCTATAGTGGCTGTCCCAAGCTATTGAAGTGAATATTCTATCTAGTAAGGCAAAGTGCCTACCATTTGACCATGTAAATTTCCTAGAATGAAGTTTGTGTTCTATCATATGATGATGATTAACAAATGAATTAAATTGTCTACTAAGGGCAATGTCAAAATTAGGTCCTGATTTGTCAGTTTTTTTTCTAATGGCATTGAAATCCCCACAAATAAGCCACATATCCTTATCTTTGTGCTGTTCTCTAACCTGTGTGAGTTCTGTCCAAAATGTTTGTTTTAAGTGCCTTAAGACAGGACCATACACTACAGTAATCTGCCAAAGTGTATTATCACATTTGTTTTCTACAATAACATCCAAGCAGAATGAATGTAAGGTGTGTTGAATGACCTTAATTTTACTACTATCGCAACCAAACAAAATACCTCCTGAGTTCCCTACAGAAGGTACCCATAGCCAGGTGTCCAGTCTAGAAGATAAATTTCTAAGACATCTATTAGTAAAATTCTCTTTTTTTGTTTCTTGTATAGCAATTATATCTAGATGATTATCAATGATGAGATCTTTAACTATGTGTTGTTTCCTAATTGAATTCAACCCTCTACAATTCCAATTTAAAAAATTGATATTCATAAGGCAACATTAGAGTCACTAGGGTGTAAAGATATAGAACTATCATAAGAATTATTAGCTACTATACTACATTGTTTATCTAATTCCTCTACAGTTAAACTAACCAGCTGAGAATCATTTTTAGGAGCAGTAAGGAGTTGTTTAACTACCATTTCAAACTGAGCCCTATTTAAGTGCTGTATTTTATATATAATTATTCGTCTATCCTCATCAGAATTTCCTAATCTAATTTAGTACACTTGAAACAAAGCTACAATCTGATCTACAGTTAACCTAGAATATGGAAATCTATTAATAATACTCATACCTGAAGGACCACTTCCATCAGCCATCTTCCTTTTTTGAGCTTTACTTAAGATGGATGTGGTATCGCCTTGTACAGTCAGCCGAAGACTTTCCTAGGACCAGCTGTAGTTTGAGAGTTATGGTCAGGAACTTCTGGAGTAGGAACTGTTTCAGAGTCAGAGAGGTTGATGGCCTGGTCTGAAGAAGAACCAGGTCCTGATCGAGAGCTGTGCAATCGGCGTGCTATGCCCTGAGCAGGGCTATTGGGACCAACAGGTGTGTGTTTAGGCGCAGAAACAGTAGGAACAGAACCCGCTTTCTTCTTACTACCATCATAGGGGGTTTTTTTAATACCAGACTTGGGGAATCTAATAGCCAAGTTTTTCTTTTTCCTCCCCCAAGTGAATTTCTTTTTTGGTGTAGGGGTGTAATGAGCCGGGTTATCAATGGGTTTTGGTGCAGGTGCACTAGTTTGGCCAGTAGGTTTGGGCAGCTTCATTCGTTGAATTATGTCAACTATGGTTTCCGAATCGTCATCACTAGGATCTTGGTTAAGCACCCTAGAGTCAGCTAGTTGGGCTACAGGCAGCAACATAGGGTGAGTTGTTTCAGCAACAACATCACTAGTACCAGCCCTGACCTCACTAGCACTAGCACCAGCATTAGTGACCGGTTGCCCAACAGTGACCGGCTGCCCAATAGTGACCGGCTGTCCAGCAGTATCAGCCGGCTGTCCAACAGTGACACTAGCAGCAGGAACAGTACTATCATGACCAGTAACCACAGGGTTTACAGCAACTATCAGAGTTGCAGTAGGAGTGTTCTGATTAGGGGTATTCGTGAGTTCCGTAGCAGCCCTATGGTTACCAGTAGCGACATCAGCAGAAAAAGCAGTATTAGCATCAGCAGGGTTAAGCACAGTGAACTGGGTGGCATGAGCAAGGGTATTGGTTGAGTGACTAGGACCAGCCCCCCCTGCTGTGCTAATATTGTGCAAGTAATTTTCCCATCCATCCTCATCCGTCACGTCTTCAACTTCCACTATTTCATAATCTACCTCTTTAGCCTTGTGTGAGTCATTGGGAATTTGGAAGGTAAGGTCTAAATGCTGCACTCTAGTACTGAGGGGAGCAGATAACGACACCATTCGAAAACTGCCTCCCCCTTGGGTAGTATGATTATAGTTGTTAGTGGCATTGTTTGGGGCTCTCTCTGTGACAGTGTTTGGGTCTAAATCTCGACGTTCACTTTCCCTAAATTCTGTCCCATTGGGATAAGGGCGGCCTCTCTTACGGCTGGCCCAAGCATTAAGGCCTTCAGTTTGTTCTGTTTTGACTTCTAAATCTATTACAAATTGAGACATAGTCCCGGTGGGATCACGGTATGGCACCAGATGGGTTTTTGGCAACAGTTTTAGATCACAGACTGCCAATTTAAGTCGCACAAAGCGAACATCATACCCGCTTTTTGTGGCACTATCAATCTCCAATACATAGGCACCAAATGGATTAAGCACACGCTCATACTCAGAAAATTCATCTAAAAAAATGGGAAAATTATAGATCCTAACCCACACTGTTTGTAACGGGATCCCCTCACTAAAACTTTTCTCCACGCAATAATTAGAAACTGAACATCTCCTAACCTGAGATAGCCACGAGAAGCCACGGATTCAAGCCAGGTGGAGTTTGGAGCTTTGATGAGATATTTGTACTCGTCGAACACGGAGACAACCCATTGATGATGATTAAATCGACTGCGTAGTACAGCTTCCACTCTCTCTGGCCCCCAAGCGGCTATATCGTCCAACACAAAACTCATCAGCAAGTTAGCTTCTATCGCTTGAGACCGCGGAGTAGCCACCAAAGTGACCAATGGGGGTTTAATCGACATCAGATCCGGTAAAGAGTGTCGCAACCGAGAAATCGGGAAGATACGGGCTCGATCGCTAGGGTTAATCTTCTCTCTAGGTTTTGGTATCGGCGAGAAAGGAGGAAAGGAAGTGATTGTGCGGCAATCGGTTGCTCTATGCCCTAGCCGATTGCAAGCAAAACAAAGTTGCTTGTTTCGGCATTCCTTCGCTAAGTGACCCCGATCCCCACACTTCATACAAATCGGATTTTGTGATGTCGAAGCCGCACGAATCTCCGCAATTTTGGATCGCACAATCGTAGTTTTGGATGGAACCCGCGCCGTCTGATTGCGAGCTTGCCACATCTTAGCTGGATGTTGAACTACTTGACTATAGAGCCTTCTGGGCAGGCCTGAGTGGGCCGTATTGCTTTGATCCGCCATTAATGGCTGAATTAGGATTGGCATGGGCTTCGCGGTACCAAATTGTTGCTGAAACCTTTCTCGCATTAAGGATATTCACTGCGAAGTCATGGCATTAGACATCTACACTACTCAACTATTTTTTTTTAGCTTTTTCTGTTGTTTTTTCTTTTTCTTTCTTGATTTTTCTCTCTTTTTTATTCTTTTTTTTTTCTTTTTTTGTTGCTATGTCAATCGCCTTTTTTATCGCTCTTTTTTATCACCTTTCTCCACTAATCTCCTCTCTAATTATGGAAATGTACTCTAGCTTGACATGATGGAGAGAATTAAGGTAAGAAAGAGGAGATCGATCGACTCTAATTATCGGTATGCCGGCCAATTACTAAACCAGGCCCAAAAATTAAAAGCCCAAATTCATTATTGCTCGATGCACATGTTCCAGAAACTTCAAAGCTTTTTCTAAGAGTGTGCTCTAGAGGGAGAAAATTTTATTAAAGAGAAAGAAGGAACAGCGATGGAAAGGTCAATCTTTCGCATAGTAAATTTACACTTCAAATAGGAAAATACAGATCTCGTAAAAACAAAGCGTAACGCTCCTCTCTTTTCCTCCGCACAGTAACGCATACCCTCCGTTTCCTCTTCGATTCACCTCTTATGGAGTAGATGCAAAGCTCGGTCAGATACGGTCTAGCGACGGCATAACCTTCGCACAATATTTTCTTCTTTCCCTCCCTTCGCGTACCCTCTTTTAGAGCTTATTCTAAGTCTAACTCACGACCACCACTAGCAGATTCAGCAACCATTAACTAACAATAGGAAATGGAAAAACAATAAAGATAAGAGATTGCGGAAGCTCCTTTTAGATTCTGGAGGAAGTGCCTTCAAACGAACTGTACTTATATAGCCCAATATTCATTTCATTTTTCTAAATTACGTTTCAATATTCATTTCATATATAGCCTAATATTCATTTCACATTTTCGAATAACATTTTGTTAACATCTCTCTCAATTACGTTCCAATTTAACGAACTGTATGTATGTAGCCCAATATTCATTTCATATCATTTAGTAAGTTCACAAACTCTATTATTAATTTTGGATAAGTATCAATAATTATTTAAATCACGAACTTTAAAATCTTATCAAATTATTTTCGAATCTCACATTTACAACTACAGATTATCAAATTTCATTAATCATTAGAACCGAACCAGCATGATCTTTCCGAACAAAAGGCTTAACTTTATAATTGAACGAATAATATCGGTCTGCTAATGTTATATATAATAACGGGCCATACCGCTCTGAACCACAGATAATCTGACATTTGATAAGATAGTGCCACGTTTCCAGGCTCCAGCTGCTGGTATTTTCTCGACTGCACGCGTTGACGCGTGTCAGCACGGGTAAATCCTTGACGAAACCCGGCGTACAATCTAATTTCTTCCTAATTCCATTCCCTGACTGTAATGCAACCAGAACCAGTCGCTCTCTTCTTCCCCAAAAAAAAAAAAAACAGAAACGGACGAGCGCACAGAGAGAGAATGAGACCAGCGAAGCCTACAACACCTCCATGGGAGGTATTGCTTCTCATATCTCATTTCCTTCAACCAGAAACTCTAGTGAAAGCCTCATGCGTGTGCAAATCCTGGCGTGAAGCTTTCACCTTAGATCACCTATGGCGACGTATTTGTCTCGCTTCTTTCCCCAGTTCTTTCCACCTTCTTGTTTCAGGCATCTCACCATACCACCTCTTCTCTCTCTTCATCTCCGCCTCTAAACGGAGGTACAACCACCCTCCCCCCCTTCGCCTCTCTCTTAACCAGATATTCTTCACCATAGAAATGTTCCATGGCAAGGAGACCCTCGTCTCTGTTTTAAAACCCGGTGAAGAAGCCGTGTCGAGGAATGACAATACATTCAGGTTCGAAGTTGATCTGACGGCTGAGAATGTGGCTCTATTAGGTGAGACGGGGGAATTGACGGCTGGATGGACAGTAGTGATGAAAGGGTTTGATGGAGCATTTGCCATGATGGAGAGAGAAGGGAAAGGGAGAATGATTGGCAGGGATCAAACCAGGATTTGGATTGACGAGAGATTGCCGGTGCCGGATTGTTGCAAGGGATTGATGCCTGAAGGCGCCAGTATGGAGGCAGAGATGGTGGTGGAGATTGTAGAAGGATCAAATGGGAAGAAAATGGTAGAGAGGGTTGGTCTGGGTTTGATAAGTGGTTGTAGATATGTTGCATTGGAGGATGGATTGAGATACTTGCAATATTTCTCTTAGGCAGATCTTAGATCAAATGGAAATTGGTACTCGGTAGCATCCGGTTTCTAGTTAATCGGAGCCGTCCATCTTGATGGAACCTTTCGATACCAGGCGATCGCCAGCTGTTCTCT
>JAJGRW010001120.1:54772-108573 GCA_025461045.1 Carex parvula
TTGACACAGTGAATTAAACGGGCTGATTTTGACATTAAACGGGCCGATCCAGTCCACCTATCTCTTACCTGAGATGCATTAAACGGGCTGAGTTTGACACAGTACAGAGGTCATCGTTTCATTGATCCTGACTCCATCTATCTATTTCTCCAATTTGCGTCAACTGCCCAATGACAATTTTCTCCCAAACTGACCCAAAAAATTCAGTACCAGCTGAGGTTGACTGGATTCGATTTGACTCGGATGCAAAATGGGGGTGGGATTTAATCCAAAGTTGGGCTCAAACCGATAAATTCGCACAGACAGTTTAAATTCAGAGGACTGTTTAAATTTATTACATTCTAAATTAAGTCGCACAAATTAATCTTGACGTAAATCGGACAGTTTTGATCCAACTTAAATAAATTATGTCCAAAGCATTTTGGACAAAACAAAATTCCTGCAAAATGAGCAAAGCATGAACTGATTTAACCTACCTGTTTCTCCCCTCGACTCATTACTAGTTGTAAACTTGTAAGCATAGTGATAAATCAATTGTTCAGGAAAGGTTCGACGAGGTCAAAAATTCGTGACTCGGATATAATTCCGGTATGATTCGGTACAACAAGAAAACAAAAAAAAATAAAAACCCCAAAAAAACTCTTAAAAAAAAAAAGTTTCGCGTTTTTTTCGCATTTTTATGCGAATAATTCGTAATACGCGAATAAAATGTATTATACGTTTTTTTGTGTTTTTCTGAGTTTGGTTCTGTAACGTCAAAAAAAAGGTTTAATACGCGAATTATTCGCGTTTTATACGCAAGTGTTAAGTACATGAGCCTCATGGTTGCTACTTTTGTCATATATGTGCCTTCACATGCATGCATTGGATTGTCTAAGAAATTCAAGTCAAAATTTTTTTTTTATCAATAATTTCATTTCAAATTTCCATCATCTTTAGAATACAGTTCAGGTTTTTCTCTTAAAATTAATTTCAAAATTGCAGGCACAATTCCTGAGCAAGGATCCCTTGTTTCCTAAATTGCACAAAGAAAATATGCCATAAAAAATTAGGAACTGATTGTTTAGTGCACACCTGTGGGGGCTCAGTCACCTTCCATGTCATCAACATTCGTACTGAGATCGAGTTTGTGCTCTTCACTGGCGGATTTGAAGCACCTTGCTGTGCTCAAACGAACTGGCCCAATTAGGTTTGCAAACCCTTCTGCCCCACTTTATGGCCATTTGTCGAGTATTGATTCGTCTGGCACATCGGTATGTAGAATAGATAATATAATCAATCATAGGTAAACAGTTTAGTTAATTCTACTAGTACTGTACTAGTATAGGGTATCAGGTCAACAGGTGGTACAATGCAATTGTCTGTTACTGTTAGGTTCAGAACATATACCATTAACTCATTCAATAACTTGGTACCTGTATCCAGATACTGGTACATACTGCCTGTTCAGTAGTGTTTTTTTTTTTTTTGAGAAAGGCCTGTTCAGTAGTGTTAGCAGCGAGTATGGTACTGATACTTGTACTGGTGCTAAGCAGAGTTGTTCTGTTATGGATAGGATTGCCATCAGATTCAATTTGAAAATAGAAGGATAGCTTTACCTCTGAAAAACAACGGTAATAGTATGAAGATCAGAAACTGCATTTCGAGGGTTAATTTGCAATTGGTATATGTAATTGCTAGAAGCCTAGGGGGGCTTGACTGGGACTAGTAATTATTTTCCTTCATCGAGTTTTCTTAGTAATGTTTTTTTAATTAGTCAATGTCTACATGCGTGCATTAGATGAGGTTGACATGGGTTAGTGGAGATCAGAGGCCACAACAAGTGCAATACGCAAATGGGAAATCTTCTCCTTCTGTTGTGACAACTTTTACAAAAGAAGAAATGTGCAGTAAGCACCTTAAGGTCCCTTCTATTTTTATTTAAATAGTTCCTTTACAATTTTTAACTCAAAACTTATTACATAGGTTTCGCCAAATTACCGAGCCCAGCACAGGATTTTGGTTGGCATGAACCAGGATACATACATTCGACCGTAATGACCGGCCCTCCAACCTTCCAGCACCTACACATACCGCTATGGAAGGTGTAATTTTAAATTTCATATGTCATTTAGTTTTCTTATCTTCATAGTTATCTAATATTTGCATGTGTATGTTTTGTATTGTAACATGTAATGTTTGGTGCAGTGATTTGGTTGGTTGGAGCAAGACAATCAAATTTAAAACACCACCTGTTGGTGGATCAAACGAGTCGCGCTTCATTGTATATGGTGACATGGGCAAGGCTCCCCTTGATCCATCAGTAGAGCATTATATCCAGGTATTTATATGCTAAGTTCAAACTTCTAAGCTTTTGTATCAGCACTTTTAGATAAACTCTCAAAAGGCAAACATGATTTAATAACTAAACCAAAGAAAAAGGAACAAAAACTTTTAAAATTTTGAGCTCGGCAGTTACCCTGCCTGACTAATAAACATTTATATTTGAATCCTTGAGTTGCAGCCAGGATCGATCTCTGTGACTTCAGCAATAAACAGAATTATCGAAGTGAACAATATAGATTCAATATTTCATATAGGTGACATTAGCTATGCGACGGGATTTCTTGCTGAATGGGAATATTTTCTAAACCTAATTGAACCATACGCTTCTCGCATTTCATACATGACAGCAATAGGTAACCATGAAAGGTAATTAGCATGATACAATTTTTTAAAAATTCTTTTGTAGCATCAACAAATATATGTACTACTTGACCTTTCGAACTTCCTTGTGCATGTATGTCCTGCACAAGCCATTAACTTAAGTGAATATTTGTCAAATAATTCAGGCATCCATATCTGCTACTATTCTCACCTGCCTTGCTATATAAGTAACTTTTTTTTTTATAATTAATTCCTCATTTGTTGACATAAAACCTTGCAATTTGCAGACATGCATCAAACCATGTTTCTTACAAATGCAGTTACACGTGATGCAAATTCCAAGTTTCATAAGGGATCATATGCAAAAATGGTCTTCTAGAGATGAATTTCAAGATTTTCTAATTAATGTTATACAGGGATTATGGTGAGTCTGGCTCAGTATATCAAACACCGGATTCAGGTGGTGAGTGTGGGGTACCATACGAGTCATATTTTCAAATGCCAGTATCTGGAAAAGATAAACCGTGGTATTCCATTGAACAAGGACCTATACACTTCACCATAATTTCAACTGAGCATACATGGTCTCCAAATTCCACACAGGTAAGTGTGCCAACAATTTTTTATTTATTTTTTATTTTGACTTGGGGTAATTTTAGAGTATATCCAAGTTTTAAGGTATATTCTATCTTAGCATTCTAAATAATAGCTGTTGATTCTTACCAGTAAAAAGTATTTCCAATTATGATATCAAATTGGCTATCTTTGATATAATTTTTTTGGCAAGAACAATCTCAGTAATTGCCTAATTGGTCTAATAAATCTTTGATCTCCCTTCAATTTAAACATTCAACGTAGACAATTTCTTTCCATCTCCTTAAGTAAACTGATAAAAATACCCTTTCTGAATAAAAAAAATATTATTATATTTTTCAAATTGAAATTTCAGCTATTTAATGTATGTTATGACAGGTTGTATCTTAAAATTTGAATGTATGCTAGAATCACCTTATAACTTATTTTAGAATTTCTGCTATTCATTGACTTGTTGAATATGAATGTGATGCTTTCTTAACAGTATAGATGGATAGAAGCAGATTTCCTGTCAGTAAACCGAACAAGGACGCCTTGGTTGATTTTTGCTGGGTAACTTGAATCTATCTTATTTGCTGTGAGCTTTAATAGTCAATTTTGGGCACCTATTTGTATGTCTGCATTTGACTAGTTGATATAACTAAATTGAAATTTAATTATTTAGTCTTTACTTTATGCAGGCATAGACCTATGTATTCATCTACGCATAGTCTGATTCCAAGTGTTGACACCAAATTTCGTAATTCTATAGAACCTCTCTTACTAAAATACAAGGTATTTGGTTGCTTAAGGTTTTTCTTTTATCAAATTTTTATGGAATATTCACTTATTCGTAATATTAAACACAACATTAAAAATTAATAATCATTAAATATATTACCACAATATATGCACTTGATGAAATGAAATTTTAACTTGTTATTTTATTTCGAACAAAAAGAAAACCTGGTATAATGTATTGATACAGTTCATAGTCAGAAAGACGCATCTTCTCAGTAAAATATTAAAGTATCCTCTATAAATTGAAACATAGGTGGATTTGGTGTTATTTGGCCATGTGCATAACTATGAAAGAACTTGCGCAATATACCAATATCAGTGCAAAGGTGTGCCAAGAAAGGGCAAAAGTGGAATTGACACTTACTATAACAGCAATTACACAGCACCAGTTCATGTCATAGTAGGAATGGCCGGCTTTTCCTTGGATAGTTTCCCAAGCAATGTGAGTCTTCTCTACGCTCTGTTATTCTTCTTTTGTTTACTTGACTATTATTGTTTTGGGCAAAGGAGAGAAGTATGTATTGAGAAATAAATATTCTAATCAATCAGGTAAAGGGCTGGAGTTTGGCTAGGTTTTCTGAATATGGTTTTGCGCGAGTGAGCACGACAAGGAATAATCTACAATTTGAGGTTAGTGTTGATAACTTGATATTTGGATGGGTTATAACATGTTCAATTCTAGCACCAAACCGGTACAATTTGAATATAAGATATATTCATGACACCAGAACAACAAACTGAAATAGATTTGAATTGGCTCTGCACCAACTTGGTACAGATTTTAGAACATGTATACGTACCGGACTTCTTTTAATATGAAAATCTGATAACTCACTAAAAGAAAAATTACTTGTTTCTTTGGTTCTTGAATTTCAGTAATTAATGTTGTATTGCTCCTTTTTTTTATTCATTTTCCAGTTTGTGAATTCAACTACAATGGAAGTTCGTGATAAATTCCGGATTGTAAAGTAGGTTTCAGCTTAGAGTACAATTGTTGAACCGGAGTCTATCTAAGAGACAATTAACATCTTTTTTATCCTTTTTTTCCAATAGACAATATAGAAGGTTTTATAAAAATAGTACAAAATACAGAAACAATTACAGAGTATTCATGGACATTGGACAGGGGTCACCTCTTAGGATCTTACTGTATTCCAAAAGTATTTCCTGCACATCAAATTTACTATACTTTCTACCAACCCTCATTGTATGTATTCCTGAAAAACAGATTTATTCTGCTCCATAATTCTCAGTAAAACACACATATCAAGTGTTTTTTTATTTATATTCATTTGGCGCATTGACCTTCAAAAAGAGATTTAATCTCCACCAGACCAATACAGTGCTAGAAACAGCAAATAAGATTACTTAATGGGTTAATTTTCTATATGCCCTTCAAGACAACTTCAATTTCTTATTTCTCCTCCAACTCTTTAATACATTGTATTTGCCTTTCAACTCTTCTTTTTCTTTTATATTTATCCTTACAACCAACAACATAAAATTAATATTAATTGAAATGCAAAAACTCACTGTTATTTCTGTAAATTGACGATATTATCCCTTGTTAATGATCTACATCTGTCGTCTGTGTCTTGCCTCAAGCTTATTTAACCTTCAATCTATTTGTCGCCCTCTGTACTCTTATTCCAAGCGTCTGTCCACCCCCCCTCTCTCTCTCTCTCTCTCTTCATCCCCACTACAAATCTTGTGCTTTTGCGTAATTGGATAGAATGTGTCAAAGGACCAATAATAATGAATGAGAAGAGGAATCCAACTCAACCATAAGTTTAGATATGAAAATATGAAATGTATAGTATAAAAATCACAAGCTTTCATATATTGAAAACAACATACAATAAGTACGTAGTGAGCTCTTGTACATATAAATATTTTGCAACTTACAGGGTTCCAATTAAGAGCATAGCGTAATTACCCAATCAGACGATACTTATATCAATTCAAATAAAATCACGTCTTAATACTAGTATTAAATCCATTATATAACAATAAAAAGATCCCCAATACACGAAAAGCCTCACAATTGTTCGCTAGCTGTTTTTTTTACACATTTCTGTCAAATTATCTGTCCCCATCACTTGTGATGATAACTATGAGAAAAGAATGGAGAGGATTGGAAACAAGACAAGAATTGAGAGGTAGTAATTTCGTATGGAAGACAAAGAGCCTTTTGTTTGTAAGGTGGTTCATGGAGGATGCACACAAGGCATTTGATTAAATGCATGAGAAAGATTAATGTGTATTTCGTATGGAAGACAAAGAATGGAGAGAGGATTAGATTAGTGCGTATTTCGAATGGACACACTTGCTGAAAAGAATGGAAAGAGGATTTGAACGAAGACAAAGAGTCTTTTGTTCCTACCTTTGGAAATAAGAATCTAGAAGAGTTTCCAAAGGTACATAAGAAATTAAGCCTTACTTAATTAGATGAATTTGTGGATTATCCCATTTACTACAACCAGCTGTAAATGCAAAATTTGACCCACCCCTTGCGAAAAACTCTCCAAGCCGAGTGGTATATGTTCACCCACTGTCCTTCAAAAGAAAAAATAAAAGAAAAAGAAAAATCCAGTTGAATTTTGAAAACACTTCTCCCATATGAATATATGAAATATAATTTTAACGCTAGTACATGGTTCTTAAAAGATAAATGATATTGTTTTTGAACAATTCCTTTAGTCTAAAGAGGAACTGAAAATTTGTTTATTAGAACAAGTTTATGAGTACAACACCCAGCACATAGAACACAGACTACAAAGAAAAAGGGGAAAAAAGAGAGTAAAGAATATTATTAATTTCCCATCCTCTTCTAAATTTTATGTCCCATTGATTCTTTACTTTTCATATCGGCGGAACTTGATAACCTGAAAAAAAAGACATCAACAAATTAGCAAATTACAAAACAAAAAATAAGAACTATCACAAAATAACTGTTTGATCTCTTACTTCCACATTTGCTTCCTTTGGCGAGAGGCCGGCCGCATGCACCCGCTACATACACTACCTTCTCCATGCAGATCAACTTTTCGATATCCTTGTTGATGTGACCGCAAACACACTTCATGTCACAATTCTGCACTGCCCCGCAACAATCCTTCGAAGGAGCAATTTTCGGGTTTGGAGGATACGCCACGTAAGGCATGCATTTCGTGGCGAGGTTTTTCATGTCATTCGAGCAGTCTCCATCAGCAGCTGTCAGACCTATGGCAATTGCAAGAGTCAAAATACCGATACAGATTAGTGGTCTTGCCATGGCTCCTTTTTCTCTAATCTCTATTATCACTCTGTTTTATGTTTGCTGCCACTTGAGAGGAGTAGGGACGAATCAATGTGAATTTATAGAGGAACGAAATTGTTGTTTCTCCATTTATTTCCCACAATTGGAGAATATTTTCTTTATGCTGACTTTACTTTTTTATTTAATGGAATTTGGTTGTTAAATCCACATTTTTTTATATAAAATTAAAAAGAACATAACTTGCACTGGATTCAATTTCATTGTCAGTGAAAATCATAACTTTTTTTACTCGGAGTTGTAACCGCTGCTTTTGCAGGATGAAAGCAATAAAAGCTTGAAGAAATTGACAGCTATAGGAGATTGTAACCGTTGTTTCTTGAAAGCTGAATTTTGCCAAGACTGAGATATGATGCTTTGATCTGGTTTTGAGTGTATAACTAGGGGTCTAAGGCTGTCATGATTCTAATTTAAAGTTTATCAAAATTAATAAGATCAACGTATTATTTTGAAAATGACAACTTCAGCTAAGCTAGCTGATTTATTAACTATAATTGAATTATTCTGAACGTATATTATTCATCAAGAATCATCTAATAATGTATTTACATATTACATTTAATATATATATAATCTGGCTAATATGCTACGCGTATATAAGGGCCCCTCCGTGCTACGGCTCACTTTTTGAGTTTTCAAAATCCTAACGGTCGATCCGAACCGTTCAACATGATCTCCATATGAATATGTACTTGCAAATCAAATTTTACATTTTTTAGAATTTTTTTTACTATTTATTAAGCCACTTTGAAAATCGCTGATCCAATGGTCCAGAAAAGTCTACTGTTGTGTACAAATTAGTGTTTTTTCAATGTGGCTTAATAAATAGTAAAAAAATTCTAAAAAATGTAAAATTTGGTTTGCAAGTACATATTCATATGGAGATCATGTTGAACGGTTCGGATTGACCGTTAGGATTTTGAAAACTCAAAAAGTGAGCCGTAGCACGGAGGAGCCCTTATATACGCGTAGCATATTAGCCAGATTATATATATATATAGAGTATGGCTAACATGCTTCCACTAGAACTTCGGCCTCGTGCTTCCGGGGGCATATCTTAGTGTTTGATGTTCAAACAACAAATTCAAATCATTAGATATTCAATCTATATTAAAATGTACTTGGAGACCAAATTTTACATTTTTTTGAATTTTTTTACTATTTATTAAGCCACTTTGAAAATTCCAGATCCGTGTGAACAGTAAAAACAGTCTGGACCATATGATCTGGAATTTCAAAGTGGCTTAATAAATAGTAAAAAAATTCCAAACAATGTAAAATTTGGTCTCCAAGTACATTTTAATATAGATTGAACATCTAACGGTTTGAATTTGTTGTTTGAACATCAAACACTAAGATATGCCCCCGGAAGCACGAGGCCGAAGTTCTAGTGGAAGCATGTTAGCCATACTATATATATATATATATATATATATATATATTATTTATCAGTTCTTAAAGATTTAGATTAGAAGCTTACTAGATCTAAATATGAATTCAGTACTATTTCTTAATAATAGAAATACTAACTAAGAAGAATCTAAGGAAAAGGGGATGGAATGGTGTAATGACATATTATTTTTGCACATCTAATGAAGATACTCCATCTTTTTCTTAGGTACCCTCAAACTCAGAAGATATGATTTTGGTTAGGCAATAGTCACTTACACTTAGAAAATTGGTTATCTTGTATTGACATTTTCGATTTTGCTAGTCAATTTAACATTGTTCAACAGATCGGGTTTTTAGTGATATTTAGTGCCGTTTGTTGGATGGTTTGGAAACAAAGAAATGAAATTTGTTTTCAATCTAGTACGGGGAAAAGTGTACGAGCTATCATATTACTAATCATCTCGTTATTTGAATATTGGACATGACATATGGACAAAAGAATTAAGCGGCTGCAGAAGAATGGCTTCCAGTTGATCTCAATGCAATACGGTTGCGGGGATCACAGAAGAATGGCTTCCAGTTGATCTCAATGCAATACTGTTGCGGGTATGGGATCCGACTAACTCCCAGGTGGTGGAGTACCAAGGAGATGGCGGCCCAGCTATGATGCTTTTGAGGGGAGCTGGATCACCAGCTTATGAAAGAATGAAGACCATTTTTTTTGTATAGATTCGAGTTTAGAATCCTTACATTAATTACCTTAGCCCTTTCATATGTGGCTTAGTTTTAGCTTGTTGGTTTTTCATAACTGTGTTTTGGTGGCTTCTTAAATGCTGAGTTTTTGTGTATTGCTCTGTATTAGAGCTTTATATCTTACGTTAGAACTGTGGTACTCATCTCTGTTTTCAGCTGTAAGTTAACTTGATTTCATGATAAATGAAATGGGCCTTTTATAAAAAAAAAAATGAATTCAGTACTATTATTTTATAAGGTGGCTAAAAGACACATACTTACAAAAAAATATAAAATATAAAGGATAAAATTGTCAATTTTTAATTTTTAAACCGCTCTTAATTAAACTTTAGATCCGGCCAATAAGACATCTATTTTAATATATTTTACTATAGATTTTACTAGAGACTCATTCAGGTTGATTGGGATTAGATTTTTAAAAATGGAATATTAAAAGTATAACGGGGCTTTAAACAAATACAGTTGGTACAGGTAAATTTACATTTGAATTACATATATGAATTCATAATAAGGTACTAAACTGGAAAAACAACAGACATATAGTGGAAGCATTTAGTTCAATGGAGTCCGGGGTTCAATTTATTCAGATGAGATTTAAATTGACTTGACTTTCTAGTGTGGGATTGAATGAAGTAAATTAATTTGTATACAAAAATGTAAATAAGTGCTTCTAAACAGACAAAGTCATTCAATTAGTACTTATCTTTCCAGCGGCCAGGCTTGCGGCTATTTAAATTTATACTTTTCAATGAATGTTACGTAAATTTGTTGATGGAATATATAAATGAGTTTTAAACCTTAGCTTTGGATGGAGGATAGAAAAAGTGGGAAATAATAAAAAATAAATAAATATTTGGTTGGTTGGAAATAACACCGATGTAATATTTGTTTATTTGATGGAATATAAATATTTTTTAAAAATAATTCTTCAACGGACCTTCAAAAAGTTAAATTTTATTACTTTCTAAATTGTAGGTAACGGATGAAAATAAGACCGATGTAATTTAAAAATCAAAAATATGGTAAACTATATTTTTTGTTTCTTTTCGCTCCTATAAATATTTACTATGTTAAGATGAGTCTTAGATAATTTTTTTTTAATTTAATAATAGAAACACATCACGAACGAAGAATGAAAATTAAATATGTTTATTCTAGAAGTATAAATAAAAAATCTGCTCTTTTTTAATTCACAAACACATAGTATGACATTGATAGCGAATGTACAAGATCATCAACAAACAAAATATAACAGTCAATGTCTGCGATCCTCCTAAATTTTACATTTTCATAATTTAGATCCATTTCGGATTGTTTTATTTACAATTATCCCTCAAGTCCTTACTCCAATTAACAATTTATCTGTTTTCTAATTAAGATACAACTATTGTTGTTTTATTAAATCGGGTCCGGAAAAAAAAAATACGTGTATACTAATTTGTAATTTCATTTTAGATTTGCGAATTGTAGAATAAGCAAAATTTTGGATTTGTTGTTTCTAAATAGAAATATTTATTTAATATTCATTAAATTATCAGAAAAATAACGTGATAAATAATGGGTGGTAGTAATTACATGCACGAATGTTCCATTGTTTTTTTTTTTTTTTTTTTGGTACTCATAACAAGATATGCTAAGTGTAAAATATTTTGTAACTCCAACCACCGTCATTTGTATTAATATCCAAAGTTAATTATAAAATAATAATAATGCCCATCTTTGCTTGGTATTTTTAAAAATGCCCAAATGGCCGGTCCCTAATTTATTCTCAAATGCCCAAATAGCCGGTTGGGATTTTTTTTTTTGTTGTTGTTGTTTCAGATCCGATAAATATCCATCTTTCTCTCTTTACCTCTCACAACTCACTCAAACCCACAGAACAGAAAGAGAGGAAGAGAAAGAGAGAAAGAGAAGGCAATTTCTGAGGTGAAAAGTGCGATATTTGAGGGACTTTCCTATTAATTTATTATTTTTTTCCTTTTTATTTTTTATTTTTTTTAGAAATTGTTTAGAATTAATATAAATTGTCTAATCCATAACTTTCATTTCAAACCCTAGATATTACCATGGCACCCAAATCCGAACTTCGAAAAGGAAGAAGTGAAACCACACGCAATGCTCGCATATCCCTCGCTAACAATTTTTGGACGGGTGAAGCCCGCTTGAAGAGACACTTATCTCGTTTAGGGTTTCCACCCCAAAGATATTGAAGAATATGCTACCACGGATGATCTGACTATTAGAAGCGTTATTTACGAGAACTTCGGCGATATCGATCCTCCACCTGAATGGTTATTGTGCCCCGCATGTCAGGTCAAGGGAGAAATTGAGGAAATGTTCTTTTGTCATCTCTGTGGCGTAAGAGTTCACCCCAAATGTATCGACAAGAATGTTGATCTGGTAAACGATTATTGACATTGAGGAAATGTTTTTTTTAGCATAATTAGCATAATTTATTTTATTTTAGTATAATTTAACATAATTTAGTTTATTTTAGTATAATTTAGTGACAAAAAATATCTAAAAAAGATATAAATACTACCATAAAAACACCATAAAGTAGTACATAAAAAAGAATGAAAACATAAGATAATTCAAACATAAAATACCTAACATAGTATACCAAATGTAAATACAACAAAATAATCTAACTAAAACTACCATAAAAAACTATGCTCAGTGGCAACAACCACCAGAGGGAGACCATCGCTCAGCTGGAACTCCCTTGTTAGCTCTGTCGGGTAGTCCCTCCCATACTCCCTGATCAGGTAGTCCATGTCAGACTCCCTGATCAGGTGTAATGACATCGGCCTCGACCTCTTTGCTCATTCGTACTGTGGTATCCCAGACATTCTCATCCTCACCCCTAGAGACTGGCGGGGGTGTAGAGAAGATTGATGCTACCAACTCAGTCGCAAAGTCAAGCTAAGTCTGAGACCGGCTACCACTGGCCTCTCTATCATGAGGTAGCTCTGTATCATATTGTCATCTCGGAGGCGCAAACCCCGGAGGGTCCCCGAACTCGAAGTCATCCAGACTGAAAGATGGCCCCTCCTCCTCCATAGGAAAGAACTCCGAAGGGTCCTGTTGTACTAGCTGTGGCGGCATGTAAGCCGAACCCTTGCGCGTCATAGAATGCATGCCAGCCAGTCATAGACAATACCCAACGATGGTAGTCCTACTCTGGTTGCTCTCGGGAGAGATGGCATCTTACTAGCTCCAATGAGGGGCACGTCAGGCTAGGCCGAATCTATCATACGCCAGTCAATGTTCTCTCCAGCGTCTCGCAGCATGTTGATGAGCTGCCCCCCGTGCCCGGCATCCTCAACAAAATTGGCATGGCTCTTCAATGACAAGCACCCAAAAGCTCTCCAACCCCTTTTTCCCAGCATCTTGATCCCATGCGCGCAACGTTTAAGCGCTACTAAAAGCTGCCAGAAAAATAATTTGTTAGATAAAAAATTTATGAACTAATCAGTTAGTAAAAAAAAGTGTTGTTTTAGGTACATTACCGCACAAGCCCATTTGCGATCATTGGGGTTGTAACCCTCTGGGTCTTCCTGGATCTTCTGGCATAGAAAGAAACCGTAATTGAGCTGTAAATACACCGATGCCATGCAGACCAGCATGTACCAAGACTCGTATCTCAAAAGGGGATGTTCCGGGGCCTGCGTAAAATCATCTGGCATCTGCCACATATCGTATCTCCCGGAGCCGCTGCCCTAGCGTAATACTCCCCATAATGCTCACTCCAGTCTCTGCCCCCAATATGAACTGTGGCTAGTACTATAAGGAACACGTTAGTTGCAATACAAAGCTATCAAGTAATGTGGGGATAATAGATAATAGAACATGACTTATTAGTGTAGCTTTTTTATCTCAGACCTCTACAAATCTGGATCTGCGGGAATCAATGGCACCTGACCAAACTGACGGAGTACCAGATCTGGATAGTGGTGCTCCACTATCCAGAAGCAGATTAGCGGACTTCTATACCACCATCTCTCCTGTTGCTCCAGACAAATCCCCGGCAACCTCTAATTCTCGTAGAGCTCATTGTACGGAGTCCAGACAATCTGCTCTGTAGCTAAACTCTGCAGCTGTCCTCGGACTGGCCTGATACCCAAGGTACCACCGTGGCCCTAATCCCTATAGTGGTGAGTACCGTGCCATTTCTTACCGTATACCGAGCATCTGAACTGATCGGGTTGTCTCCACGCTGGAGGCTCATTCAGGATAGGCAGGCCCATCGATAGCCGTGACCACAACCAATGCTACAGCAAAAGTACCGGCCCATACATTTGCTTCGCCTCCTTCTGCATTTTCAAGAATATTAGCCGTCAGGGTATTTAGATTAGTTGAGAACATAATTAAATAAGAAACGAGATAGGGACTTACCTTACAACCATGGCACAGGCTGTTGTATAGATGGGCTAGGACATCCCCACCCCAGTTGTAGCTCGACCGGGTGTCAAGGTCTGCCAACAGTGGGAGATACATCATCGAGACGACATCATCGCTGGAATCAACAAATATGATAGAACCAAAGAGGTCCATCACGAAGCCCCGTGTATATCTGCAATACAAAGTAGATAATAAAATCCTTTTCTAAATAATATAAAGTAGATAATAAATGTAATAGAAAGAGTTTATAGGTATTACCTCTGAATATCCTCAGTAGTGGACTCTTTAGTCAGACCGGCGCTGAAGTGCCGATGCATCTTAGTCATCTGCATATGGAACTTAGACGTCCCATGATTGGCCCGTAACTCACCCAGATCAGCTCCCAACAATTGATCGATGTGCTCAGCAAAATGACTGCTGTCAGATACGCCACCAACGAGTGTGCCCCTGATAGGCAAACCCCATAGGGCACACACATCCTGAAGTGTCACCGTCATCTCTCCAAATGGTAAGTGGAACGTGTGCGTCTTGGAACGCCATTGCTCTACAGTCCTACAATGAGAGATGCATTGATGATGCCACCTCCACTCTGCACTATGGAGACAATAATGTACAACCCCAGATTGATGAGCTACGGGTCCGTTGCCTCATAGTACGCATCCCAACGCACCGTAGCTTGACATATAAAAGCCCCTTGTCATGCGTTGAAAAAAGTAATCTACAATATATTATAGATAATGTTAACACAACAAAATTTAAACTTTAAAAAAGAGCTAAAAAAAGTAAGTACCTCACAAGAAGCCAGTGAGACTCGGTGATCGTTGTGGGCACCCGTAGGAGAGGACTGAAATAGTCCGTGCTATCAGTGGTGATCGGCTCATCAACAGTAGCTGGTACTGGCCGAGTCCTAGGCCGTCCTCTAGCCATCCTAATTTTAAAAAAAAAAATTATGTTAACTTACGCTAAGTAAACCCTAAACCCTAATTTCAAAAATTAAATTATACTATAATTACGCTAAGTAAACCCTAAACCCTAAAACATGCTAATTACGCTAAATTGCTCTACATTGCGCTAAAATATGCTAATTACGTTATATTACGCTAAAATATGCTAAAATACACGAAAATATGCTAATTGCGCTGAAATATGCTAAAATATGTTAATTGCGCTAAAATATGCTAAAAAAAGTGAAAATATGCTAAAATATGCTAATTGCGCTAAAATATGCTACAAAAAGTTAAAATATGCTGCATTAAGCTAAAATATGCTAAAATACGTTCAAATATGCTAAAATAGGCTAAAATATGCTAAAATATGTTAATTGCGCTAAAATATGCTACAAAAGTGAAAATATGCTAAATTATGCTAAAATATGCTAATTACACTAAATTACACTAAAATACACTAAATTATGCTTAAATATGTTAATTGCGCTAAAAATATGCTAAAATACGTGTAAATATGCTAAATATGCTAATTACACTAAATTGCACTAAATTACGCTTAATTATGCTAATTATGGTAAAAAAAATGCTAAATTATGCTAAATTACGCTAAAATATGCTATGCTAATTATACTAAATTATGCTTAATTACGCTACATTAATATAAATTTAGCTAATTACTCTAAATTATACTAAATTAAATAATTAAAACTAACTAAAAGGAATTAACACTAGTTACAACTAAATTATACTAATTTTGGTACATTACTAACAAATAATAACATTTTACAACCATTTTGCACTAAAAATGAATTTTAAAAAAATTAGAATGACTTACTTCCAAATCTGAAAAGAGGAGGAGAAATTTGGGAGAAAGAGATAAAGTGAGGAGAGATAGTGTGAAATATGATAGAAATGAATTTTGAGAGAAAAACTCCTCACCCTCCACACATATATATAAAAGACCAAACTGGTCATTTAATGGAATGACCGTTTGAGAAAAAAATTGAGGATTGGCCATTTAATATCCGGTTGGGAAAACAATTTAGGACCAACCATTAAATGGCCGGTTTGGATATTTTTAAAAAAATCCAACTAACGTAGGTATATTTATTAATTTATAATTAACTTTGGATATTAATAGAAATGTCGGCTCCAAACGATTATTCATTTATTTTATGAAAGGGTATGTGTACTTTCAGTCTTTCAGTATCATTAGATGTTATTCTTTACGGAAAATTTCCCATGTGCCCATTCAAAATTCAAACTAGCCAATTTAACCCATGTATATATCAAAATAGTTAATATCCCCATTTAAATTTAACTTTCTTTCTTCTATTCCCTTCTACTATATCCTTTAAATTTAACTTTATTTTATATTTTATTTAATTATTTTAAAAATTATATTGACTACTATATCCTTTAAATTGAAATGGAGGTGTCCCTTGATAATTATATCAGCTTCCTTAGATAATTCATCCTTATTCAAGAGGCCTGCCAAAACCAAATGAAAAACTGAAGTTCTAGGCCGGTGGCCACTATTCATGAGCATCCTCTCAAGTACCTCCCAAGCATTGTGCCATTTCTCCATTTGCAAATAACCATCGATTAAACCCACATAAACCCATTACTCCTCGATTAAATGTTTAATTTGAAATAAACCACATAACCCCACCCATCTCTCTTTCCCTCTTAAAATGTAAGAAGCAAATTAATATTACCGAATCCGGCTACTATGACATCAATGTTATTTCAGCCATAGTGATATTGACTCCAAAATTTATCAAACATGCTTTAAACAATGAATCCAAACCGTTCAAATCGATTTACCTTATGAGTGATGCATTTACAAGCAAATTTTATAAATTTTTGAATTCATTTCGTATGAAGTCAAGTGGTAAAACAAAAGTGTTTTTAAGTTGATTTTAATGTTTTCGTTTTATTCATTTTTGACTGCTTGACTTCATAGGAAATAAATTCTAAATTTTGTACGGACTCGACATTTCTTCCTTTCTCCTCTCCAATCCTCCCACAAAGAAAAAGAAAAAAAAAAAATTGATAACTAGACAAAAAAATTGCTTAGTTTTTCTGTTTTTGAATTATAGATTCATTGCGACCTCTCTGTTCTCCTTGACTTGGATAGTCTAACTGCTGAAAATATTTTTGAAATTATGCTTCAAAAAGTTGAGAAAATGGTAAGAAACTAAATGGTGATAACTGGGGACTGGTAAGCCAACAAACCAGACTGGTAGGTCTACTTATTTGGCAAGAAGAAAATCCTGAAGGACCTATTTGATATTGTACCCAAAATAACTGGGGACTTCGGAAACATTCTCTTCAGATAGATTTTTCTTCTGGATACAAGACGTTCAGACAGTTTGAGATGTTAAAGATTTGTTTATTTATTAAAAACTCAAAATTCATTTTTTTTTTTCCGTTGGTGCAAAGGTTGTTAACAACTCTGTTAAATGTTACACTTATCCAACTATTTTCAAATTAACACCTTTTCATTTGAGATTATCTGACTGTTTGTACAGTTGTAATCCGGTTGGCATATTCACATTTTTTCTTCCAATTAGCCGTTACTTACACCTCTATAAACACATCTACTATTCTTCAATAATAACTAACTTCTTTTTCTCTACGATAATACTGTCCCATCTATTCAGGTATACAAGAAACAAAAAACTTGCTACTCTTATCTCCAAATAATATATATATATTTTAGATGAGGAGGGATCCACTTACAACAAATTTGAGTTACAACAAAGTTACAACATTCATTTTTTTCATTTTCAAAGTTCAAATCGTCGATCCAAACAGTTCAACATGATCATCTAAGTAAAATGTACTTGCAGATCAAATTTTACATTTTTTTGAATTTTTTTACTATTTATTAAGATGGGTACAAAATTCAATGGTCTAAGTATGGCTATTTTTTGTAAAATACTTAATAAATAGTAAAAAAATTCAAAAAAATGTAAAATTTGATCAGCAAGTACATTTTATTGTGGAGATCATGTTGAACGGTTGGATCGACGATATGGACTTTGAAAATGAAAAAAATGAATGTTGTAACTTTGTTGTAACTCAAATTTGTTGTAAGTGGATCCCTCCTCAAGAAGAGGAGGGATCCACTTACAACAAATTTGAGTTACAACAAAGTTACAACATTCATTTTTTTCATTTTCAAAGTCCAAATCGTCGATCCAAACCGTTAAACATGATCATCTAAATAAAATGTACTTGCAGATCAAATTTTATATTTTTTTGAATTTTTTTACTATTTATTAAGATGGGTACAAAATTCAATGGTCTAAGTATGGCTATTTTTTGTAAAATACTTAATAAATAGTAAAAAAATTCAAAAAAATGTAAAATTTGATCTGCAAGTACATTTTATTGTGGAGATCATGTTGAACGGTTGGATCGACGATTTGGACTTTGAAAATGAAAAAAATGAATGTTGTAACTTTGTTGTAACTCAAATTTGTTGTAAGTGGATCCCTCATTTTGAGGAGGGATCCACTTACAACAAATTTGAGTTACAACAAAGTTACAACATTCATTTTTTTCATTTTCAAAGTCCAAATCGTCGATCCAAACAGTTCAACATGATCATCTAAGTAAAATGTACTTGCAGATCAAATTTTACATTTTTTTTGAATTTTTTTACTATTTATTAAGATGGGTACAAAATTCAATGGTCTAAGTATGGCTATTTTTTGTAAAATACTTAATAAATAGTAAAAAAATTCAAAAAAATGTAAAATTTGATCTGCAAGTACATTTTATTGTGGAGATCATGTTGAACGGTTGGATCGACGATTTGGACTTTGAAAATGAAAAAAATGAATGTTGTAACTTTGTTGTAACTCAAATTTGTTGTAAGTGGATCCCTCCTCATTTTGAGGAGGGATCCACTTACAACAAATTTGAGTTACAACAAAGTTACAACATTCATTTTTTTCATTTTCAAAGTCCAAATCGTCGATCCAAACAGTTCAACATGATCATCTAAGTAAAATGTACTTGCAGATCAAATTTTACATTTTTTTGAATTTTTTTACTATTTATTAAGATGGGTACAAAATTCAATGGTCTAAGTATGGCTATTTTTTGTAAAATACTTAATAAATAGTAAAAAAATTCAAAAAAATGTAAAATTTGATCTGCAAGTACATTTTATTGTGGAGATCATGTTGAACGGTTGGATCGACGATTTGGACTTTGAAAATGAAAAATAGATTATATTTTACAAATATCATTATTCGATAAGTTACTGGATATCAAGAAGTTATTATCTGTTGCTTCCAAGGTTGCGCCCCAAGAAGTGACAAACTTGGATAATTTTGGTTGCAGTTTCAAATCTTGCACGGTAGAGGTAGAATTCGCTTAAAATCAATGCTTTGTACGATCCGGATAATAAAGTTTTATTATAATTTAATTTTCTGTTATTATCCGATTTTACTTGAGTTTCAGTTTTGTAGATAAATTTCTAACATGAGATGTGTTTACTGGAGCGGACCCACTGTAGCCCCGGGGGAGCCCCGGATTTTCAAAAATAGTGGAAAAATAGACCCATTTTGGTTTTGCCCCCTGTAATTTAAATTGCCTCTCTCCAGAACCCAACATAAATTTTCTGGAGCCCAAAACTATTGGCTGATAAAAAAGAGAAATAGCTGGAGCCCAAAATAAACCATGGGCCAAGTCGCTGAGTCCAAAATAAACAAATTAAATTGTAGCTGAAAAAAACAAAAATCAAAAATCAAAACCTAAATAGACATTAGTCTCCGCTCCCTGCCTCTTCGGCTCCCGACATTTTTATTATATCCAAAGTTTAATGGAAATTAATTAATATACTCATATTCGCTGGGAAGTTATAAAAATATATGTATCGGCCAATTTTTTAGCCGGTACCCAATATTAATCCATTATTGCTCCGAAAATGGCCGGTAATCAAATTTTTTATTTTTTTTAGAATGGGCATAGCATAGTTGGTTAGAAGAAAAAGTCGTAGAAAACTCAGCTTGAAGTTTGCACTCGGTTTTGCTAAGATCAAACAAATGCATTTGGTTGGATACGTGTGTTACATTGGTTGCATGTATCGGTACATCATCGATGTTTTTGCAATGAAACATCGATGTTTTATTAGCCAGGTAGTGCTAAAAAAACATCGGTGCATCGCTGATGTTTTTGTAATGAAAGATCGATGTTTTATTAGACTTAGCATTGGCAATTAAGCAGGGTAGTGCTAAAAAAATATCGGTGTGTCGCTGATGTTTTTGCAATGAAACATCGATGCACTTCGGCCGTCGTTAAGCCGTGCATAAACCATCGGTACTCAATTTTAGGATGTTGATTATTGCCAAATTAAATTCACTAGTCGCATGCGAACACTAAACTTTAGTGTCATACGACACTGTAAAAAAACGTAGTTTAGTATTCGCATGCGGTTAGTGAATTTAATTTGACAATAACCAACATCTTAATAAAACATCGATATTTCATTACAAAATTCGAGTTTCCTACGACTTTTTCTTCTAATGTTATGCCATCCTATAAAAAAAATAAAGTACCGGCCATTTTCTGGCCGGTACTGTATTAAAAAAAATTTCAGCCGTTAATGGATTAAATTGGGTACCGGCTAGAAAATGACTGGTACGGGTATTTTTATAACTTCCCAGCGGATATGGATATATTAATTAATTTCTATTAAACTATGAATATTAATAAAAAATGTCGGCTCTGGCTCTCTCACTTTCGCTATCTAAAATCAAAGTCGCGCACTCGCGCAGCTCTATTGGAGACGAAATTGACGGGAAAAAAAAGATTGGCAAATCTCGCTGAGTCGCTCCCTCTCTCGCTGACTCGCTCTCTCTCTCTCTCTGACTCGAAGCACACCAGCACACCATGCCTACTCCAAGTCTGAACTTGCAAATCTCACAGTAAATTTAGCTCTTCCCTAATTTTGTAAATGGTTTTGAACTTTACTCGAATTCCGTGAATTACTTGAACTCTAATTTACTTGAATTCATTAAATGATGATAAATTGACTTCAACCCAATTTATTGAATTAGGATAAATTGTCTTGAACTCTAATTTATTCATTGAATTAGGATAAATTGACTTAAACCCTAATTTACTTAATTTCATTGAATTATGATAAACTGGCTTGAACCATAATTTATTTGAATTAGGGCTTATGGTTTACTTGAAGTAAATTAGGATAAATTATGTCTTGATAAATGATAATGGTAATGGTAATTAGTAGAATTTACTTGGAATACTAGAATTTTTACTTGGAACTCTAATTTAATGTCTTGAATCATAATTTACTTGGAACTCTAATTTACTAGAATTTTTTTCTTCAAATTTGTAGAGTAGGAGAAATGAACAGGTTCTATCAGAGTGCACCTTTTTAGTGTTTTTTAATATGTAAAAGGATATTAGAAGTGTTGTTTTTATTGTGTAAGATTGTCTTTTTTTTTTATTATGTTTATTGTTTATTATGATCTTGGATTGTTGATTGTTTTTTATTATGTTGGATTGTTGATTTCTTCAAGTAATTTATGTTTTTTGTTATGATGTTGAATTGTTGATTGTTTTTTATTAAGTTGAATTGTTAATTTTTTAAGTAATTTAGGATTTTTGTTATGTTGATTGTTATGTTTTTTTGTTATGTTGAATTGTACTCTATTAGCTAATGGGTTTGAACCCAATAAGCTATATGAATTCGATTTATGTTCCCTGGCGGAAATCCTGCGTCCGCCCTGTGTGTTTTAAAGAGATTTTTGTGAGATTCTTGAAAAAAAATTATACGGTGTTGTAGAAGACAGAAAGAGACGTGAGTTTTGGACAAAAAAATTAGTGAATTTTTATGTAGTTTGATAGAAAAAGGATTAAAGGAACCCATTGGAATTAGTCTGGAATGAGAAAGGCTTGGGTCCGATGTCCATCGGACTCAAATTTGGGTCCGATGAGTTTCGGGACCGTCGGATCCACTTTAAGTTCGTGCGCACAAATTTTAAAGCAGACGCGAAAGTTGTGGATGCGAATCCTAAAGCAGATCGGACGGTGAGCAAACCCGTGAACTCACTTTGGGTCCGATGCCCATCGGACCCAAATTTCTCCCGTCTGGAATATCTTCAGGTTAAATATGGGCTAGTACCTAGTAATGATTTTAATTGCCTTTATGTCTTATCCTTCAACCGGTATGCCGGCCAATTTTTTTTTTAAAAAAGGCTAGTGCCCATTTCATTGCTGAAATTTAAATCAATTAGAAAGTTTATCCAGCAAGGCTGGTCCAAAAGCCTCCCACATGCGGTAGACTAAATAGTATACAACCACAAGCTAAACATAACAGTAAACATAACAGCAAACAGATAACCCATATTTGTGAGATGGCCAATCTCTAAAAAAACGCTAAATTGGCCCTAACTAAGGCATATAACAATGGACTGGGGATATAAGCTAGATACAAAACTGATTATTGCTTCATTCGGGTGCTGGAACCTCTGGAGGTTGGTAGACTACAAGCTCCTGAGGCATATACTGTGCCAGGGGTATTGCATCTTCAATTACTGGAAGCCAATCGGTTACAGCAGTCTGGACCTTCTTCTTCAATTTGCCTATCCAAAACAGAGACATTGATTTAATTAGTAGTATTAGTTGCCTAGCTGACTGAATGTTACACTGATCAAAACAAATAGCATTTCTATGCTTCTAAACCACCCAGCATAATGCACTAAGCATAATTAAAAAACCAGTTCTGTGTATGGTAGGGAGCTGGACCGCAAAGTCCAGAATATCAGAAAATGAATATCACTGATGCATGATATCTTGAGTTTTACCCAACCAAAACCAAATTTGTTGCAATAATGGGCAGGTCAGGAATAGGTGAGTCACAGATTCAGATCCAGGACAGAAAACACAATTTGAGGGACCATTCCAACCTTTGATAGCAAGATTATCTTTGGTAAGGATTTTATTATGTTGAGTCAACCACATAAAAATTCTAATTTTTGAGGGTACTGGTAAGGTCCACCACATCAAGGGTAGAACTGGAAAATCCCATCGACAGTTTAGAAATTTATACATATAGTGAGTATTAAACTTCCCTGAGGCTTCCCATCTCCAATTTACTTTGTCATGTGTGTGAGTGAAAGAGGTAATACTAAGGATATGGAGGAGTGTCCCCCAATCCTGTAGATTAGCCCCTTCAAGTGTTCGTCTAAATTGCAATTGAGCCCCCTTGTGAGTGAATGACTTATGTTAATAAAATATTATTGGAACTACACAATTGATACAGTTCAGGAAACCTAGTAGCTAAAGTGCAATCTAAGAACCAAATATCAGACCAGAACCTAACTTGAGAATTAGTGCCTGGATCATAAGTAACACTAAGAGAGCCTAAGGGTTCTAACTGAATGACTTGAGACCAAAAAGGAGAGAAGTGATTGTGTGTACCAGTGTAATATTTATAAGTAATCATTATTTTCCACAATGCTTGAAATTCAGAGTTTTTGAATTTCCACCACCATTTCAGCATAAGTGCTATATTCATCTGATTAAGATCTAACACACCTAGTCCTCCAAACTGTTTGGCAATACATATGGTTTCCCAATTCATAAGAGCATACTTAAACTTTTTTTCTGATCCCTGCCATAAAAATCGTCTTCTAATTTTATCTATTTTTTTCAAAACAGTCGCTGGAATTCTAAAAACTGATAAGGCATAAAGAGGTATTGAGCTAAGAACTGAATTAAGCAATGTAGTTCTACCTCCTATGGATAGAAGTTGGCCTTGCCAGCTAGGTAATCTACTTTCTATTTTATCTATCAAAAAGGTCCAGTCAGCAACCATTAATTTTTTATTATGCAATGGTAATCCTAAATATTTAATAGGAAACTCTCCTACTTGGCACCTAAAGATATGATGTAAATCTACAGAGTCATTTATATTGAGCTTGTACATTTCAGTTTTGTCAAAATTCATTCTAATTCCAGACAAGGCCTCAAAAGCCATCATGGCCCACCATGCAGCTTCCACATTATTGTCCTGGGCAGCCAGGAACAATATAGTGTCATCAGCATAGTGGCAGTTAGTGACAGCTTTGTGGTCAAGACATTCAGGCCCTAAACCTCTAATTACATTAGCTTGTCTACCTTTATTAAACAATTTACTAAGTGTATCAGCAGCTAATATATACAAAAAAGGTGACAATGGATCGCCCTGTCGCACTCCTCTCTTACAATAAAAGTAATCTGTGAGTTCCCCATTAATACTAACACAGGATTGAGAACTAAGTAACCAGAGGTTAATCCATTTAATCCACCTAAACCCAAAGTTTCTACTAGCTAAGACTTCCAATAAGTAATCCCAATGGATCTTATCGTATGCCTTTTCAAAGTCAACTTTAATTACTACCCCAGGTTGTTTGACAGTTTGACAAGAGTGAATAATTTCTTGACTAAGTATCATATTATCTAAGATATATCTATTCTTAAGGAAAGCTGACTGACTTGGATCTATAAGTCTTGGCATGACTTGTTCCATTCTAATTGTAAGTAATTTAGAAATAATCTTAAAGCTACAGTTAACTAAGCTAATAGGTCTAAACTTTTTAATAAGAGTGGCATCTTTTTCCTTAGGTATCAAACAAATGCAAGATTTGTTAAGTTTATGCAAATCTAAATTATTTTCATAGAAGTAATGGATCAGGAGCATCAAATCAGATTTAAGTAATGGCCAAAAGAATTGGTAGAAATGAAAGCTAAAGATATCAGGGCCTGGGGCCCCATTGGGTTCAGATGCAAAGACAGCATTATATAACTCTAATTCAGTAAAAGGCCTTTCTAATTCCCATTGTTCTATAGCAAGAAGTTTATCCTCAGGCTGCCAAAAGTCATTTTCAAGGTGAGCATACTTAAAGCCCTGAGTTCCTAGTAGGTTTTGATAGTATTCTAGTACATGAGATTTGATTTGAGGTATATTATTAGTGAGCTGTCCATTTATTTCTAAAGTGTTGATTCTATTTTTCCTAGACTTATGTGTTGCTATAGTGTGAAAATACTTAGTATTAGCATCACCTTCCTCTAACCATTTTTGTTTGGACCTAAGTTTCCAGTGTTGTTCCTCTTCTTTATATAATGATTCTATTCTATTTTTCAAGAGAATTCATTGTTTCATCTCTTGTGGTGTTAATTCGCTAGTTTCTTTAAGAAGTTCAAGGTCATGGAATAAAATTTGGGTTTTTTCTCTTTTCTGTTGACCATAAAAATTCTTAGCCCAACTCCTAATTTTTTTCCTAAGATGATTAAGTTTCTATTCCAACTTTGAGCTATATTAGGTAAACTAAGTGGGAATTCCTGCCACCATTTATGTATGAGGTTGACAAACTCTTCTTGTTCTGTCCACAAAGAATCAAATTTAAAGGATTTTTGAATGTGAGGAACATCAGGATTAGTATGTAATAGAAGGGGACAGTGATAAGAAGTTTGGCATCTAAGATATGTCAAGGAACTAGAGCTATAGTGGCTGTCCCAAGCTATTGAAGTGAATATTCTATCTAGTAAAGCAAAGTGCCTACCATTTGACCATGTAAATTTTCTAGAATGAAGTTTGTGTTCTATCAGATGATGATGATTAACAAACGAATTAAATTGTCTACTAAGAGCAATGTCAAAATTAGGTCCTGATTTGTCAGTTTTTTTTCTAATGGCATTGAAATCCCCACAAATAAGCCACATATCCTTATTCTGTTCTCTAACCTGTGTGAATTCTGTCCAAAATGTTTGTTTTAGTGCCTTAAGACAGGACCATACACTACAGTAATCTGCCAAAGCGTATTATCACATTTGTTTTCTACAATAACATCCAAGTAGAATGTGTGTAATGTGTGTTGAATGACCTTAATTTTACTACTATCGCAACCAAACAAAATACCTCCTGAGTTCCCTACAGAAGGTACCCATAGCCATGTGTCCATTCTAGAAGATAAGTTTCTAAGACATCTATTAGTAAAATTCTCTTTTTTTTGTTTCTTGTATAGCAATTATATCTAGATGATTATCAATGATGAGATCTTTAACTGTGTGTTGTTTCCTAATTGAATTTAAACCTCTACAATTCCAATTTAAAAAATTGATATTCATAATGCAACAGTAGAGTCACTAGGGTGTAAAGATATAGAACTATCATAAGAATTATTAGCTACTATACTACATTGTTTATCTAATTCCTCTACAGTTAAACTAACCAGCTGAGAATCATTTTTAGGAGCAGTAAGGAGTTGTTTAACTACCATTTCAAACTGAGCCCTATCTAGGTGCTGTATTCTATCAATTATTAGTCTTCTATCCACATCTGTATTGCCTAATCTGATTTGGTACACTTGGAATAAAGCTACAATCTGGTCTACAGTTAACCAAGAATATGGAAATCTATTGATAATACTCATACCTGAAGGACCACTTCCATCAGCCATCTTCCTTTTTTGAGCTTTGCTTAAGATGGATGTGGGATCGCCTTGTACAGTCAGCCGAAGACTTTTCCTAGGACCAGCTGCAGTTTGAGAGTTATGGTCAGGAACTTCTGGAGTAGGAACAGCTTCATAATCCGAGAGGTTGATGGCCTGGTTTGAAGACGAGCCAGGTCCTGATCGAGAACTGCGCAATCGGCGTGCAATGCCCTGAGCATGACTATGGGGACCAACAAGTGTGTGTTTAGGCGCAGAAACAGCAGGAACAGAACCCGCTTTCTTCTTACTACCAGCATAGGGGGGTTTTTTTAATACCAGACTTGGGGAATCTAATAGCCAAGGTTTTCTTTTTCCTCCCCCAAGTGAATTTCTTTTTTGGTGTAGGGGTGTAATGAGCCGGGTTATCTATGGGTTTTGGTGCAGGTGCACTAGTTTGGCTAGTAGGTTTGGGCAGCTTCATTCATTGAATTATGTCAACTATGGTTTCCGAATCGTCATCACTAGGATCTTGGTTAAGCACCCTAGAGTCAGCCGGTTGGGCTACAGGCAGCAGCAAAGTATGAGTTGTGTCAGCATGAGCATCACTAGTACCAGCCTTGACCTCACTAGCACTAGCATCAGCATTAGCACCAGCATTGACCGGTTGCCCAACAGGGACCGGCAGCCCAACAGTGGCCGGCTGCCCAATATTGACTGGCAGCCCAACAGTGGCCGGCTGCCCAATATTGACTGGCTGTCCAGCAGTATCAGCCGGCTGTCCAGCAGTGACACTAGCAGCAGGGACAGTACTATCATGATCAGTAGCCACAGGGTTTACAGCAGCTATCAGAGTTGCAGTGTTCTGATGATGGGCATTAGTGAGTTCCGTAACATCCCTATGGTTACCAGTAGCAACATCAGCAGAAAAAATAGTATTATCATCAGCAGTGAACTGGGTGGCCTGAGCAAGGGTATTGGTTGAGTGACTAGGACCAGCCCCCCCTGTTGTGCTAATATTGTACAAGTAATTTTCCCATTCATCCTCATCCGTCACGTCTTCAACTTCCACTATTTCATCATCTACCCCTTTAGCCTTGTGTGAGTCACTGGGAATTTGGAAGGGAAGGTCAAAATTCTGCACTCTAGGACTGAGGGGAGCAGATAGCGACACCATTCGAAAACTGCCTCCCCCTTGGGTATTACGATTATAGTTGTTTGTGGCATTGTTTGGGGCTCTCTCTGTGACAGTGTTTGGGTTTAATTCTCGACGTTCACTTTCCCCAAATTCTGTCCCATTGGGGCAAGGGCGGCCTCTCTTACGGCTGGCCCAAGCATTAAGGCTTTCAGTTTGTTCCGTTTCGACTTCTAATTCTATTACAAATTGAGACATAGTCCCGGTGGGATCACGGTATGGCACCAGATGGGTTTTTGGCACAAGTTTTAGATCACAGACTGCCAATTTAAGTCTCACAAAGCGAACATCATACCCGCTTTTTGTGGCACTATCAATCTCCAATACATAGGCACCAAATGGATTAAGCGCACGCTCATACTCAGAAAATTCATCTAAAAAAATGGGAAAATTATAGATCCTAACCCACACTGTTTGTAACGGGATCCCCTCACTAAAACTTTTCTCCACGCAATAATTAGAAACTAAACATCTCCTAACCTGAGATAGCCACGAGAAGCCACGGATTCAAGCCAGGTGGAGTTTGGAGCTTTGATGAGATATTTGTACTCGTCGAACACGGAGACAACCCATTGATGATGATTAAATCGACTGCGTAGTACAGCTTCCACTCTCTCTGGCCCCCAAGCGGCTATATCGTCCAACACAAAACTCATCAGCAAGTTAGCTTCTATCGCTTGAGACCGCGGAGTAGCCACCAAAGTGACCAATGGGGGTTTAATCGACATCAGATCCGATAAAGAGTGTCGCAACCGAGAAATCAGGAAGAGACGGGCTCGATCGCTAGGGTTAATCTGCTCTCTAGGTTTTGGTATCGGCGAGAAAGGAGGAAAGGAAGTGATTGTGCGGCAATCGGTTGCTCTATGCCCTAGCCGATTGCAAGCAAAACAAAGTTGCTTGTTTCGGCATTCCTTCGCTAAGTGACCCCAATCCCCACACTTCATACAAATCGGATTCTGTGATGTCGAAGCCGCACGAATCTCTGCAATTTTGGATCGCACAATCGCTAAGTCACCTTTCTCCTCTAATCTCCTCTCTAATTATGGAAATGTACTCTAGCTTGACATGATGGAGAGAATTAAGGTAAGAAAGAGGAGATCGATCGACTCTAATTATCGGTATGCCGGCCAATTACTAAACCAGGCCCAAAAATTAAAAGCCCAAAATTCATTATTGCTCGATGCACATGTTTCAAAGCTTTTTCTAAGAGTGTGCTCTAGAGGGAGAAAATTTTATTAAAGAGAAAGAAGAAGACAGCGATGGAAAGGTCAATCTTTTGCATAGTAAATTTACACTTCAAATAAGAAAATACAGATTTCGTAAAAACAAAGCGCTCCTCTCTTTTCTTCCGCACAATAACGCATACTCTCCGTTTCCTCTTCGATTCACCTCTTATGGAGTAGATGCATAAGTTCGGTCAGATGCGGTCTAGCAACGGCGTAACCTTCGCACAATGTTTTCTTCTTTCCCTCCCTTCGCGTACCCTCTTTTAGAGCTTATTCTAAGTCTAACTCACGACCACCACTAGCAGATTCAGCAACTATTAACTAACAATAGGAAATGGAAAAACAATAAAGATAGAGACTGCGGAAGCTCCTTTTAGATTCTGGAGGAAGTGCCTTCAAACGAACTGTACGTATATACCCCAATATTCATTTCATCTCTAAATTACGTTCCAATATTCATTTCACATTTTCGAATAACATTTTGTTAACATCTCTCTCAATTACGTTCCAATTTAACGAACTGTACGTATATAGCCCAATATTCATTTCATATCATTTAGTAAGTTCACAAAATTTATTATTAATTTTGGATAAGTATCAATAATTATTTAAATCACGAACTTTAAAATCTTATCAAATTATTTTCGAATCTCACATTTACTACTACAGATTATCAATTTCATTAGAACCGAACCAGCATGATCTTTCCGAACAAAAGGCTTAACTTTATAATTAAACGAATAATATCGGTCTGCTAATGTTATTATAAAATGGGCCATACCGCTCTGAACCACAGATAATCTGACATTTGATAAGATAAAGTGCCACGTTTCCAGCTGCTGGTATTTTCTCGACGGCACGCGTTGACGCGTGTCAGCACGTGGTAAATCCTTGACGAAACCCGGCGTACAATCTAATTTCTTCCTAATAACTTCCAGTTGAAAAGCCATAATGCTTCCCGGCTTTAAATCCCGGTGCACGGTACTCTTTCCATTCCCTGATTGTAATGCAACCAGTCGCTTTCTTCTTCCCCAAAAAAAAAAAACAGAAACCGACGAGCGCACAGAGAGAGAATGAGACCAGCGAAGCCTACAACACCTCCATGGGAGGTATTGCTTCTCATATCTCATTTCCTTCAACCAGAAACTCTAGTGAAAGCCTCATGCGTGTGCAAATCCTGGCGTGAAGCTTTCACCTTAGACCACCTATGGCGACGCATTTGTCTCGCTTCTTTCCCCAGTTCTTTCCACCTTCTTGTTTCAGGCATCTCACCATACCACCTCTTCTCTCTCTTCATCTCCGCCTCTAAAAGGAGGTACAACCACCCTCCCCCCCTGCGCCTCTCTCTTAACCAGATATTCTTCACCATAGAAATGTTCCATGGCAAGGAGACCCTCGTCTCTGTTTTAAAACCCGGCGAAGAAGCCGTGTCGAGGAATGACAATACATTCAGGTTCGAAGTTGATCTGACGGCTGAGAATGTGGCTCTATTAGGTGAGACAGGGGAATTGACGGCTGGATGGACAGTAGTGATGAAAGGGTTTGATGGAGCATTTGCCATGATGGAGAGAGAAGGGAAAGGGAGAATGATTGGCAGGGATCAAACCAGGATTTGGATTGACGAGAGATTGCCGGTGCCGGATTGTTGCAAGGGATTGATGCCTGAAGGCGCCAGTATGGAGGCAGAGATGGTGGTGGAGATTGTAGAAGGATCAAATGGGAAGAAAATGGTAGAGAGGGTTGGTCTGGGTTTGATAAGTGGTTGTAGATATGTTGCATTGGAGGATGGATTGAGATACTTGCAATATTTTCTCTTAGGCAGATCTTAGATCAAATGGAAATTGGTACTCGGTAGCATCCGGTTTCTAGTTAATCGGAGCCGTCCATCTTGATGGAACCTTTCGATACCAGGCGATCGCCAGCTGTTCTCTTCTAGTACGGGGATGGCAGCGATATCAGTATTCACTGCTTAGTAAATTTTTTGTTTGCGTGAATTGTAATACTATATGCTGAAGTGAAATCTGTTTTGTTTTTATTTTTATTTTACATAATCTTGAGTTTTAGGCAATAGATAAGTTAAAAGTAGTTTTATGTGTTTACTGTAATTTTTGGCAAGGTTGGGTCTGGCCGGCTGATGTGTTGATTCTTAAATTTAATTTTTCATATTTTAATTTATTTAAAATATCAAATTGCTCAACCAATTAAGGAAACCGAATACATTATACAACGGGTAGGAATGATGGAAACCTGCGAATGAAGATATCCGATCTAAGAACCTGCTGAGTTTTAATTAGACGTTTTTAGTACCGGATTATCTAGAAATTAAGCAATGTGATCCGGCCTCTTAAGGAATTAATTAAGTAGGGTAGAAAATCTTTATAACGTGGAGGTTAAAATTTAAAATACTTAAAATGCACAATTAATTTGTTGTGAGTGAAAATTGATTCTAATAAGTTTTTGACAATCACAAAATAAACTTTTAAGTTTTCCACTAAATTTTTAAAATCGTAGTATCTCTATCAATAAATGTAGATACGTTTCTAGAATTAAAAACTATTTTTTGAAAAATATAGCGATAGGAGTCATTTTAAAAAATATATAGAGATAAGGGAGGGGATACGATGAAATTAAGAGGAAGGATGGCCGGACATATTCAAATATAACTACTTTGATCACTTAAAAAATTTGAAATTTTAAAAAAGTTAAGAGAGAGATTGACGAGAGCTGGAACTACACTGTATTGACGTTTGATAAGATATAAAAAAAAGAATATTTTACTATTAGCACGGCTATTTTTTATAACTATACTATGAAATAAAAGTAACAAAGAGATAAAAAAGAATTTTTTATTATTGACATGACTCTTTTTTATGACTATAATAAATAAAAGTTACGAAGACTCCTTTTTAATTTTATTAATTTTTTTGTAGTTTTTTTATTAGCTTAACTTTTTTTAAATATCTATTTTTTTAGCATGAATTAAAATTATCTATTTTAATCAATGTTTTAAATAGCGTTTATAGCGTCATAGCGGGAAGGCTACAAAAAAAGCTATAGCGGAAGCTATTCCAAATAGCGTTTTTTTTTTTTTTACAAAAATTATATTATATATTTGTACTATATATTAACATCATCTAAAGTTTCATAGAACAATAAATAACACCAAATTAATTAAGAAATTATAATATTCATATTTAACTAGTACAAAAGTTCATGGTTCAAAATATCCATAATAATATCATAAACTATCGATCTTTTTCTATACAAAATATCTTAAGCATCATGATTCATTCTATTTTTTTTTTATACAAAATAAATTTTATGGATCTTTATTTAAGTCCATATAAATTGTCTAAAAAAGTCCAATATGCATAGCGCGCAAATAGCGCGCTACACGCTATGCGCTATAGCGGACCGCTATTACGGCTATAGCGGCCGTAGCGCAATTAGCGTATTTTCATGCTATAGCTTAGCGTTTAGGGTCCAAAAACGCTATAGCGCGCTATTTAGAACACTGATTTTAATTCTTGTCTGAAAATTTAAATTCGGCTGGAGCCTTGAGATATTTTATTTTTAATCTCCGAATCGAGCTCTTTTTTTTTTTTCTTTTACTTATGAATTGAGACAAGCTGAAATGAATTACAATTTTAATCCCTTTTCCGAATATTCCTTTCCTTGTATAATCTTTGCCTAGTTTGTACTTTTTTAAATCGAAGGGTAAATTTTCACTGTTTTCTTCTAATCCATTTTTCGTTCTTTTTCCGGATCCCCTTAATTCCTCATTGTAGACAAGTTCCTGAATAGATAATTTACAGTTAATTAATTATCTTGACCTCGGATACACTATCCAAATATTTTGATTTAAGTGCTGCATTGAACTTTTATTATGCACATAACTTCGTTTTTACTTTTGATTTTTTCCAAATTTTCTTGATAGTTCTTCCAATTATTAGATCTTTACTTTTTCTCTTTTTAATATGATCAGATAGTTTTCTCTCAAAATTTTCAAATTTAAGATAGCTCATATTTTTTGTTAAAAAGTAATTTAAGTAATAATAAACGAGGTAATTTTTAGAGATTCAAAGCTGCCGGTTTGTCTAATCGCAAGTAGAGCAAGAGAAGATGCGGTATTATGGTTGCGATATTGTGTAAAATAGAGGTCAGGTGTAAACAAGATAGTTGATGTTATTACATAAGAAACTGATGTAATAATGTAGGAACGGTGATTTGTAAACACTTTTGTTAATTCAATCTTGATAGTCCCTACCAAGCTTAAAAAAAAAAAAAAATGAGTGCTATATATAGGTCATGACTTTAAACGGTCGAATTTCAATTTGATCTATGGAGCAAAATTTTAAATTTACAAATTAAGGATATCATTATTTTCTTGAATAAGAAAATATTATTTTTATTGATTGGTAATTGAATTTTTAGAATCAATTGTTTCTCCCTTTTTAACATGATACGAATTTTTTTAGAAAAATACTAACTTTATAAATTCTGATATATATAGGTCGAATTGAGTAATCCCATTAGACTATCTGAAAATCATAACTCAAATTTTGAAGTTATACAAATATTAATAGTTATATATAATATCAGAGAAGAATCAACCTTTAATCTAGTGGAAAAAAATAACAATTTTTGTGTTGAAGATCATGAGTTCGAAATCTGAATAAAGATCCTCTATAGATAATTAAATAAAAGTTAATAAAAGTTAGTAGACTAAACTTTCACCTTTCAATCTTAAAAAAACAATACATAATGTCAGAGACTCAGCTGAAGTTATCATTAATAGCGGTGAAATAAAAAATGGTGCTTGTGTGGGGTATCAGTGAGAAGTGATGAGAAGAGGATAAGAAGGTCGTACATCAATATTGTTTTATTTTATATATAATTTTTAAGGAAGTTAGAGGTCGAATCTTTATTTTTGGATAGAAATTTGTACATTGTCATTTAATTATTTTTGTAAGATAAAAATAAAAATTAAATCTTTCACCTTTAAATATTGTATTAGAACAACGCAATCTATATACTCATGCGACTGTTTGGAACTCAATGGCATCCATTGAAAAATTAACAACGTAACTTACTTTTTCATAATTTTCTATCTTGTTAAGTATAACAAAGTGGAAGTATTTTTTATTTTGATTAAATTTTTCTAAATAATTATATTTAATTTATAAGTTCTAAGTTTTTTTTACAAATATGCATAGATGTTATCAACATATTCTATCGCATATTTTTTTTTTCAATTTGTATGTCATGCAGTGATCTATTGTCTGATGAGTTTTTATATGCTTTTAATAAAGAATAAAATGGGTATTTTAAAATTTTAGAATGAGTTTTAATATAAAAGCAATAAAATGAATAAATTTATGAGTTTTTGAAGTTTAAAGGAGGAAATACGTAATTTTAAAGTTTAGAGAAGAAAATACATAATTTTAAAGTTTTTGAGGGGTATACGTGAAATTCCCCCAAATAAATATAGAGGCATCTCAACTAGGGCTGCAAACGAACCGAAACGAATCGAACTTACTCCCAGTTTGAGTTTGGTTTGAATTAATTTCGAACAAACTCAATTTCAAACAAACTCAATTTCGAATCGAATTTTTTACAAACTCAATTTCGAACTTTTACGAACTTTGTTATGACTTACGAGTTATGACTTATGGTTGGACCATAGTTCGAAATTACAACACTTCAATAAAAACTTAGGCATTATGAATTCTAATTACACAATACACCGAAGTTTATATCAAAGTTCATTACAAATACCAAAATTTATATCAAACACCAAAGTTTAGTACAATCAATCAAAGTTCAGTACAATCACATAATCCAAAGTTTTCCAAATAGCTAACAGGAGCAACATCACCAAAGTTTTCAAATATCCAAAGTATTCAAAGTACAATTTAAATATCAATAGAAGTACAACAATCACCAAAGTCTTAGAATTATTACAAATTCAAATATTATTCTAAATAAAACATTAAAGTTCATTATCAGCGAAAATTAACGGTTCACGTTTGAGTTAATTTCGAACTAAGTTTGGTTTGTGAACCTATTTCGAACGAACTAGGTTCAGTTTGAATTTGATTTGAATTAATTTCGAACTAAATTTGATTTGAATTAATTTCGAATGAACTCAATTTCGAATCGAATTTTTTACGAACTTTTTCGAATCAAACTCGAATCAAATTACGAACTACGAAATTTTTGTGCAGCCCTGTCTCAACCCTCTCGTTTCACAAAGCCTTCCGGACTCGCCGTATTATTACGAAATTCTAGTGGGTGACAAACCCGTACTCAGATAGTTTGGCAGATAGCGGAGCACCTAGATCATGATGTCGTACGCGTAAAATTCAAAATTATTACATATTTCACCTAGCTAGCATATCTCGTGTGGTTATGCTCCAGGCGCAGCGATTGTTTCTGTACGCTTACACTGAATAGGATGTCAGGCACAGCCGAATCGCCAAATTCCCATTTTACCCCCTGATTCTTCCCCGCCTTTCTCCTCTCTCTTCCAGTTCTCGGATGCCAGTGCTGCGCCTGCGCGCTTCTTCTTCGCAACTCCTCAGGTTATTTTTTTTTTGTGCATTTAACACTTTCGGTTTCCTGTTCTTTTCATCACCTTTTCTCCTTTCTATTATTCGGTTTGAGAAAACCCCTTTTGGCAATAGCCTATAGCTCTCAGGCCATGTACCTCTTTTACGGTTATACCCTTGTAAAATATCTCAGTTGCAGTTAAGTCCTCTGCAATTTACTTATCTACGCATTAGACCCATTCTGAAGTTAGTTTCAGAGTATACCAATAATGTTTCTTAGGCGGGAACCAAAACTACAGCTTTAATGCTATACACTGAACCTCTTATCGCTTTCTTTTGCTGTGATTGCAGTCACTGTTGGCTTCTTCGTTGGAAGTCAAGAGCTGGTGCCTCGGTTCTAATTAGAAAGCTTGAGGGGATGAAACCGCAACCTCGTTGTTCCTACTCGTCCCGATCGGCTTCTCGAGTTGCAATTACCAAGCAAACTCAAAAATCAAATGAGGATAATGTTGATTCTATTATTAAGGTATGTTGTGACCAGTGCTTTATAATAATTTCATTTATTTCAGATCATCTAACCTCCTTTTTTAATATGTAGGATGATGCAACTTCAATCTCTTCTGAGATCAAGCAATTCAGGAGAGACCCTGATAAGCTTCAATCGATGACTGTGAGAGAATTAAGGGAAATTAATAGGTGCTGATCTGAATTGATTTGATTATATATATATTTTTTTTAAATTTAAATTTGATTATAATATCTCATTAACTTTATGTTACTTCTGCAAACAAAAGGAGTGTAGGAATCTCAACTAGAGGTACAAAAAAGGACCTGGTCTCGGCACTGTTGAGCTCTGTTGATGAAACCAACAACGGTATATATTTGTTATATATATATTTTTAAAAAGAACAGTACAAGCATAGGGCCTGTTTCATTCACTAGTGAAACACAGTATTATATTTTGAACAAGATTATTAGAATTTTCACATCAGAAATATAATGTTTTCTCTAATGTGAAGTAATAAAAGGTTTTACTTTTGAGTTTGACAGGTAAAAGTACATCCGCATCGGCAATGCAAAATATAGCGTCAAAAAGGAAAGAAGTTTCCACTGCAATTGAAGAAACTGTGGAATGTGCTGCAATGATTTCCAAATCAACTAACAAGCAAAAGAGAAGTAGAAGTAAGGAGAAATTGGTTCAATCTACTGTCACCGAGGCCAATACTACAACTGAAGTCAGCCAGCTTGAGTTATCTGCCAAGTCACACGAAACTCTCGGTATTCCTTTTACAATTAATGAAGTGGATTTCTTTCTGTGAATTAGCATTTTAGATCATTGCAGACTATGTCTAAATGTACAAATTGCATCATGGGCTTTTATTATATGCAACTAGCAGCGAACAATTTCTCTCGGTATTCCTTTTGCAATTAATGAAGTGGATTTCTTTCTGTGAATTAGCATTTTACATCATTGCAGACTATGTCTAAATGTATAAATTACATCATGGACTTCAATTATATGCAACTAGCAGCGAACAATTTCTGATTATTAAACCAAGAGACTTGCAAGTTATCTACTCACAGCTTGTTAGAATGGATCGATTCAGGTCCTGAATAATTTTGTGTTCCTTTTGGGAGTTACTATACTCCTTCAGTTTATAATCAATAATATTATTGTAAAATCATGTGATGATGGTAAGCATGCTGGATTTGCATGTATTTGTCTTGTGTTTGAATCCCACTTCCAGCCTTCTATTTCAGAATTTTAATGATGTTTCAGTATTGAAATTTCAGTGTTTCATCAATTTCTTCTGGAACTTACAGCAAAGTATTCATTCAAGTCGAGAACTGATTAGAATTGGCCCGGAACATAATAGAGGCATTTGTGTTCTTTTTTCATTGTGGGAACAAACACAAATTGGTATACTGGCCAGAAGGGAACAGATTGACGAGCCTAATATAATCTCTTATGATATGTTTGGTAGGGGTAATATTGAGTGATAAGGGGATAACTCTCATCCCCACTATCACATGAGATAAGAGTTATCCAGTGGTGATTGGAGTATCTTATATCTCTTACAAACATACAAGTCAAGTTTTTGGGTGTAAAAAACATATTACAAAAATACCAGTAACATTGAGTGTGATATCAAAACTTTGTAATTACTTGTTATTTTGTTTCACGTAGTCTTGGTTTAAACAGTCAAGTGTTGTTTGCAAACAACAAACAACAAAAAACAAAATGAGGTTTTGGTTGTCATTACCAAATGTAATAAAATGACTCAGGTGGAATTGTTAAAAAGATGGAACACACACACATCAGTAATTGCTCATTTAATTTTCTTTTTTCCCTTTCAAATGAAGTTGGCCAAGGAGAACCATGGACTATGTTGACGCACAAAAAGCCAAGGCCTGAGTGGATCGCATACAACCCAAGAAGTATGAGACCGCCTCCACTTTGTCGAGATAGTGAAAAGTTCATAAAGCTTCTCTCTTGGAATGTTAATGGATTGCGTGCTCTGGTGAAATCAAAGGGCTTTTCTGCGATTCAGCTTGCTCAGAGGGAGGATTTTGACGTCTTGTGCCTTCAAGAGACCAAAATTCAGGCAAGAGATGATATAACCGTTGTCTGTCTTTACTTTATCATAGTGCTAGGGATCACAACACAACAGTTGGCGAATAATGTTACAGTGGAGGCATTTGTCATTTCTTGTGTAGTTATTATTATATTTTTTTTGTTTGTAAGGTTATTGGATTAATGCAAATCATGAATGTGGTTGTTCCTTTTTTTATTTTTTATTTACAGGATAAAGATGTAGAAGAATTGAGAGAGCTTATTGAAGGGTACAGCAATAGCTTTTGGACATGCAGTGTTTCCAAGCTCGGCTACTCTGGCACTGCTATTATTTCACGTGTATTCTTCTTAATTAATATACATTCACCACATGCTGAGATATATAAATGTTAATAATAATAAAACAAATAAAGAGTCCTAACAGTAAATTGCTTACATCCTGGTCTCTTAGAATTTACATCATCTTGAGAAAATGGTAATGACTACTGTCTTTATCTTTTGCAGATGAAGCCGATCTCCATCTCATATGGACTTGGTGTACCTGACCATGACTCAGAGGGGCGACTTGTGACACTGGAGTTTGACAATTTTTATTTGTTGTGTAGCTATGTACCTAATTCTGGCGACGGTCTAAGAAGATTGGTATATTATTCTCTCCCAATTATAGAATGTGTGATGTCATGTGAGAAGTTGGTAGCTAAAGTTTATGATTATGATTTTTTTTTTCTTTTCTGGCAGAATTATAGAGTTACAGAGTGGGATCCATGTCTTAGTAACTACATGAAGGTATGGTCACTAATTGCCTGATTGACCTAGTTTTTATGGGAACTTTTAATTTTGTTGACCTGTGAATGAATTTGGGTTAACATGAAAGATTGATACTAATCTATAAAGTCTCGTCTTCTTTGAAAAAAGATACTTAAAACTACCCCTTGTTTTCCACTCATATATATCGAGATAAACACTGGATCAGGGGATAATTTGGTAATTTGTAAGGTTTAGATTTCATTGTTTGCGGGGTTATATGTTTTATTTTGATATTCACGGGTGCACTTGACCTTTTTACTTCTGTTATTTGTAGGAATTGGAGAAATCTAAACCTGTAATTTTAACTGGGGACCTAAACTGTGCACATGAGGAAATTGACATCTTTAACCCTGCGGTAATCTTTTTGTCTGTTATTTAATTATTTCTTATATTATCACACTTTATGAAGAACTTGAGATGATTTCTTGTTCTGGATTTAACTGTATGATTAACAGGGAAACAAAAGAAGTGCTGGATTTACAATTGAAGAGAGAGAATCATTTGAGAAATGCTACTTATCAAGAGGGTTTGTCGACACCTTTAGGAAACAGCATCCTAATGCAGTGGGGTATACCTACTGGGGTTACCGGCATGCGGAGCGCAAAACCAATAAAGGTACTGTTATTTCCACCATGCTACCGATAACAAGAATTTATCATTTACATATGAAAAACTATATTTTTCATGTTAGTGATGGCCTATATATATTGGGTACTTGCAAGTAAAAGCTGATATTATTGTTTTTTTTCTTGTGTAAGATCAAATTGAACCAAAATTAAGCAAACCTACTTTTTGTTTCTAGCTGTAGGCTTGTACTAGTTATGCAGATGTCACTACTAGTCTTTAACGTTAATTTTATTTCCTGCATGCCTAGGTTTCTGTTGAATTTCAAATAAGAAATGCTGTGTTGATGTTAAATAAAGTTTCTAGCTCCTCCCTTTTTTGTGTATGTATTTAAGTGCTATCAGAAAAGAGTTAAAATCTGATCCAACCTTGTACTTATCAGGTTGGAGGCTAGACTATTTTCTGGTGTCAGAGTCCATAGCTGATAAGGCCTATGATTCATATATTGTACCGGATATTGGCGGAAGCGATCACTGCCCAATTGGTCTTGTTTTAAAGCTTTAGATCTAATTTAACATTTATGTTTGTTTAGTTTATGTCTAAAATCTGACAATTATAGATCTTAGCCGAGATAATTAACTAGCGCATCTTTTGGTAGAATTTTGTTATCTCCTAGTTTTTCTAGTTTCTGAAGATATACTGATCTTGGTGTAATGTTTAAAACTGTGTTTTATTCTCAGGGGCTGTTGTTAAATTAGACGCTTGCTATTTTACGAGTTCTATTATGTTCTCTCCAAAGCCACCAAATTTTGTTTAAGTTTCTGATGAAAACAAGTCACTAGTCGTGGATTTTGTTATGTATTCTGTACTGGAGCGCCAGTTGCGTACCAATTTGGTGGTCCAAAACCAGCCGCCAGAGGTTTTATTTTCCATTTTGTCAGGAAAGCCTTGCATAAGATACCAAAATAAAACAGTCTGTATATCCATAGGTTTAGTGTGATTTAAAAAAAAGGGATCGACTAACAGTCTCCCCCATTCAGTCCCCTAAACGTCCCTCTAACGGTCAAAGTACAACTGTCAGTCCCCCATTCAACATACATTAATTCACGCCAAAAATAGAAAGTATGAATACCTAAGATATCAAGTATTCATACCTAAGATATGAAGTATTAATTCACATACAAACTGGGGACCATTACTTTTCGAGAGCAGTAACTGTCAGACTGCATTGGGGACCACAACCAAAAAGTCACGTGGATCACACCACCAGTCCCACATTCATTGATTAAATTAATTCACATACAAAATGGAAAGTATGAATACCTAAGATATCAAGTATTCATATATAATTCATCAAGTATTCATACCTAAGATATCAAGTATTTAAAAAAAAAACTAGACACAATACCTACTCATCTTTTACACGTTTTTCAAGGTAGTTTTTTTTTTCTCCGTTCAATCTAACCAATTTTTGGGATGATCTATGAGGAATTTTGCAAATCTAAAACCACGAACGTGTTCTACACAATTTTCTCTTTCAAATGAGATCCATGATGACATATTTTTACACGTTTTTCAAGGCATCAAATATTCAAATATGGAAAGTATTCATACAAAATGGAAAATATTCATACCTAAGATATCAAATATTTATATATAATTCATCAAGTATTCATACTTAAGATATCAAGTATTTAAAAAAAAAAACTAGACTCAAATATGAAAAGTATTCATACCTAATTTATCAAATATTCATATATAATTCATCAAGTATTCATACTTATGATATCAAGTATTTAAAGAAAAAAACTGGACTCATGTTTTACACGTTTTACACATTTTTCAAAGTGATTTAATGATTGACAAAGTTAGTTAGAATTGGGGGAACGTTTAGGGGACTGGAGTTAGGGGGACAACATCTTTACTCTAAAAAAAAAACGTCTGGATGGCTAAATTAAATGCAAGTAATTTGGATGAAATTACGAAGGTGAATCTCTTGTGAATAATATACATATTATATTTCTTTAACTAATACCGAATAGTACAAGTGCTATGAAATTACGAAAACACAATTAACCTATAACATCCTTCTTATTGCTAAAAAAAGTAAATATCTCCTAAAAAAAGATAAAAAACTGAAGCATTAGGTAAAGTTAAAAATCCTATTTATCACCGGGTCCAGTCCAACCAATCCCAGGTCTAGAAACCTCTACCACCTCACCTTCTTCCTCTTCAAATCCGCGCGCATCTCTAAGAGATTCTTCAAAATCCGTGGCATCGATCATGACAGGAAGGAAGCTGCCGATGTCATCTCTTGCACCAAAGCCACCAGCTTTCTCTACATCCTCAGATGTAATCTCTGCTTCCATTTCTACATCTCCTCCAGTGCGATTCTTTTCTAAGTTTTCCTCTTTTGAATTGCCCTTTTCTTCGCTTTCTTCGTTGGATTCTTCTACTTGGTGACTGGTGTCATTTGGTACAGTTTCTGGTATCTTTTCTAGTTTTGGATCCATTGAAACTTTGAGAGTGTTCCGCTCACTGATCGATATTCCCCGCTCAACAAAACAATCGAAGTACAGATTTTAGGCTTAATTCCAAAAACCAAACTGGAGAGATTGTGCTTCTCTGATTAATTCTCTCTTCTGCTTGATCTACTGCTTAAATTTTTTGCTGTTTGTGTCCTTAAAAGTTCTGTATATATTATCTGTAGCATAACCCAGGAATTTATACTTTTCATTAAATTCTGGCATTTACACATGTCACATAGCTAGACACGTGTAAGTTCTAGATTGTGCTAATTAGAATTTCACGGATCCCCTCAAAACCTCAAAAATTCAAATACAGTATTTACTCCTATAAATTTCAAAAACTACAAATTATCCAATTTATTGTGTTTTTTATTAAAACTCATTTTAAATTTATAAAGTACTCATTTTTACCTTTTATTAAAAATATAAAAAATACATAACATGTTTAAGAGAAATATGTAGTGTTCTAATTGATGAGTTGTGAAGACAAATGATTTATTTTTTTCTTGTGATGTGCACACAAACATATACTTAAATGTCATTGTCAAATGTAAATATATCACAAGTAGAAAAATAAATTATTTGCTCTAGGAATTTTTTTTTCTTCTTACACAATACATATTTTAATTTATTTAACAAAGAATAAAATAGATACTTCATAAATTTAAAATGAGTTTTAACATAAAGGACAATCAATATGATAAATTTGTGAGTTTTGAAATTTGGAGGAATAAATATGATATTATGAATTTTAGAAAAAATAAATAAATGTAATTTCGAGGTTTTTGAGGGGTATACATGAAATTCCTCCTTTCATTTCTGGTTCCCCACGAGAAAAGGGGTCCGGATCCCCTAAAGTAACCCAATCTTTGGGTTTTGGATTGAGACCGTCTGATTCAAATTCGTATCGTTTCGGGATTCGAATTCATCGTCGGAATTTGTGCGCTCACTTCGCCGATGAATTTTTATGGATTCGAATCGGACAGTGTCGACCCAAAAGTCAAAGATTGGGTTACTTCACTGGATCCGAATTGCAAGAAAAGATAGTCACTTCATATCACTTTGGGCCCTCAATGGCCTGTTTAAAAGGTCATATCTGATTTCTCAATGATTTCCCGAGCTGTATGTATTTCTAGAGCCTATTAATCCAAAGTTACTATTGGGCTAACAAAAGCTCCAATACCAACAAACTAGAAAGAGAGAATTAAGGTGAAATTAAAGTATTAAACCACCCAAAGATTCTCTCTCATATTGTATATTCGCACTTGGAGAAGAAAGATGAAATATATACTAAAACAACAAATATCATACATTCAGAACATAAATAGTCTATATATCGATACAGCGTATATCTCCAATGTATCTGCAACTAGTCCGATCACAAATAAATCCAAAATAAATAAATAAAAGGCAACAACAAAACAAAAATGAACATAAAAGAACAACCCCATCCCATCTCCTCCTTTACAGTCTAATCCGAAATTAAGAGAAATCGACATGGTACACCTCGCTCATATCTGGAGTATATAGACCAAAATGTTGTTCAACACCTTCTGGTTTTTGATTTTCATTGAACATAGCAAACAAGTAAGTCTCTAGCTCCTTTCCTGGTCTTCTTGGTGTACCTTTTTTCACATGAGCAATTACATTATTGTTATAAGTCTGTGCATTTTCGACCGTTGCACCAGGTGCACCGCCGCCAGATGGCCAACCTGTCTCTGACACCACCACTTCCACACTGGGCCCACCTGACTTCTCCAATGCCGCATAGACAGAGTCAACGATCGCGTCAAAGAGGTTGCTGTACTGGACGCCGCCATCTAGCACCACAGTTTGATGCATGCTGAAAAGTGCGTAGTCGAGATGAACCTCTTTGGAGTTCGAGGTATAAGAGAAGTACGGGTATACATTTACGAGTAAGGGGTAGCCTTTGGATTCCAAGAATGTGGTGATTGGTGCCAGGTAGGATGAGGAAGAAGCAGAGAAAGTGCCTTGGGATGGTGGATATGAGTAACCTAGTACCTAAAGAAAAAGAAGATAAATGTAAGGGTGTTAAGAAAAAAATGGCAATAACATAGCTTCGCAACATTTTTATTTGTAAATAGAAATTAATTTCATATCTTTGCTTATGACCGCATAATTATCATTTCAAAGCATGAAACCGTAATTTTGGTTTAATTATCAAGTATCACAATTGTCAATGACTAATCAAAACCTCCTAACCGAGGAATATATCAAATTAAAATTAAAATTTAAATAGGCTCAAGCTAGCACACCTGAGTTGACACAGCAGTAGTAACTGGAATACTAAATCCTGCAGCTTTCACTGCTGCATCCAAATTCCGCATTGCTGGCAGCACATATGCAGCCAAATCACCGGGGATGACCTCATTCCCGGCATCAATGCACTTAAAGTGCACCGATCCTGCAAAAGGGGCCACATTGGTCTGGACCCAGGTGGCAGCGTACGATTGGCTAGAGGCAAAGTGCTGGAGATCCTCATTTAGTGTACCCAGGATTACAGAGATGCCAGATCCCCTGAGAGCATCCAGGGCATTTTGGTCAGGGTGGAAAAGGCGTAGGCTTCGAATGCCTCGAGATTTGTAAAGGGATATCACCTTGTCCGGTGAAGGTAGGTTGTCGCCTAGCATGCCGTAGTTCACACCTATGGCTTTAACTCCTGCATGGGATCATTAGAAATTAATTAATACTGCTGTTGAAAAATTGTTCAAGATATCTCCAATTCTCATGTTATCAATAAAATATTTTTTTTACTGATTGCCTTCGACTTTCCATTTTAAATTAATAATAATGGACTTTGTTTGTTACAGCCCTTTATGACTTGTATACTTTTGTTTATGGATTTATTTATGTACTTGAGTTGGTGTTAAGCGGAACAACAAACTTTGTACGTGTATATTTATAAGTTTGACTGATCATATACTATGTACTTGTGGTTTAAGAATTAGATAATAGTGGTTGCAACTGCCTCAGAAAAATTAAGAGATTTCTTCTCAACAAGCAACGTCATAGACCTCGGTTTGGACATTGGACTAAGTAATCAAATTTATTGAGGACCACTTCTCTTTTTTGGACTAAATTGTGTTTTTTTTTCAAATCTACCCCATCTTATTTCCAAATAAACGTCTCTCTATTTTAAAATTACCTTCTGAAAGATTAAAAAAAAAAAAAAATTGGGGGTCGAAATTTAATTTATTATAAGACCGGAGTTCTCCAATGAAACAGAAAGAGAAAAAAGAAGAAGCAAGTCTCAGAAGTCAAATTAAAGAAGTAAGATTTGGAAAAAGAAAAAGAAAATCTTAATTAATCTTCATGCACACAAAAGGCTGATCAATTTATTTTATCTTGAAATTAATCATCTTTTTCATTAGTACGCAAGTTTCTTTAATTAATTAATTAATTAATTATGTGACTTTACTAAGATTATTGTTATTATCAGATTTTTGAAAGATCACTATACAAAAAAAAAACTTCAATGCGGAAATACAATAGTGATAAAACATTGAAGAATAGTATTGTTTTTGCTTCTATATATAATATTTCTATATTAAAGCTAAATATTCCATTCATTTTGAAATGCTACAATGCAATACGGCGAGCATGGATTGTACAACAGAGAAGAAATATAATTCCATATCAGATTGCATGTCCTGCTCGTTAATTCCTATTAACCTTGTCTTTAATTATTTTAGCGAAATAACTAAGACAATCATAACGTATCATCGATTAATGCAATTTTAATGTAGCAGTAAAATGTAAATAAAAGACCCAATTACCAAATGATGCCAGTAAATTAAATATAATTAAGAATAAACATATATACCTGGGAAAATGGAGAAGCTTGAACAGAGAAACCATATCGCGATCACACATATTCTGCATCCAGTTCGATCCATCCTCTCTTTCTCTCTCTATGGAGAATTCCCGCTCTCTTTCTTTCTCTCTGTACCGAACTATGAACTTATGAAGTGTTTCTTTTTGTCTGGTTGTGCTGTGAAGAGAAATAAATAGAGAAAGAGATGACAGAGCGAGAATAACTGAACACACCAAGAAAACTAGAGACCTAACTATCTCTCTCTTGCTGCACGGAAAAGAGTGCACTGGTATCATACAAAGATTAGATATGTAACCTCTCTTCCCTATATGTATATATAGATATGATATACAGCGATCCATTTAATAAGAAAACGATTTTTACCATATTTATAGCTGGACTCGGTCTACGGATGATGATGCCTACAGAGTAATTCCACGATTTGTTTGTTAATGGGTGGGTTAATGCATTGGTCCCGCTACAAGTTCGTGGAGAATTAACGGGCGCGATATCAGGATCGAATTCGCTCAATAATGCTGCCCGAGTGCTCAAGTAGTTCAAAGATTCATACAATTTAGAATTTTAGATCGAATCCGTGAAATCATTATGGTTTTTTTAATTAAAAAATTGTAAAATATATATATAAATTTTGTCTTCAAACAAATTTTAATACGGACATTATGTTGAGTAGTTTGAATCAACAGTTTAAACTTTGAACGTAAAAATAAAGATGTCACACGATTGAAACATGAAAGACATGAGGCATTTTAACAGTGCTCATATGATAATATTAGAGGGGGATACGTAATTTCAAAGTTTTTGAGGGGTATACAAATTCCTCCAAATAAGCTTAAATTTTAATCTAAAAAAAAAAAAAAATGTTAGAGTGGAATATATATAGCGGCTTGTATTAGAAAATTTGTTAATATGGAGATATCAGATTAGCTGAAGATATAAAATTGAGAAATGAAAATCCACTAGAGCTAGTAAGTACTGGCATCAATCTTTTTTTGTAAATTAATCATTTACTCTTAAACGCAATCCTTGAAGGAATATTAATATCGAAATAAAATTATAAAATAATAATGCAATTTTACAAAATGTGCATGTAAGAGTGGTTCCTTTTTCCATACTTAGAATGGTATTTTCGTGTGCAAGCAGAAATTTAAATTTTCCAGTGCTAGATAATGCTATTTCAATTATATGACTTAAGAATACGGTGCATTGTTAAAGCTCTCAAATAATTTTAGCATGTTACATTGAGTTATTTTGGAGAATATTTTTGAAAATTTAATTTATTACTATGATTCGTAGTTTTGTGTAATAAGACTGATACACAGTATTAGCTGGTGGTATTTCCCAGATTTATATGAAATTCCGTGTTGAGATGGATTACGAGATGATTAGAGACACCTGATCCATTTCCTTTAAAAAAAAAAAATGCATCCAAGTCTATTTATCTTAATTTATTTAAACATTTGATAAGTTTTTTGGATTCTTGAGAACCAGCATTTGATCTAGTGGCAAAGATAATGCTTTTCGTGTGGAAAGTTGCAGGTTCGAAATTCGGAGAAGCAATTCTTAATAGATAATTAATAGTTAGGTGGCTTGAACTCAATATATATATATTGGGAAAAGGACGCTGAGTCCTGTGAAATATATTTTTCCATTTTTGTTTTCTAAATATTTTAATTTTTAAAAATTATTACCTTTAATTTTTCTCATAAAATGAAACTTACAAGACACTTATTCATCCGGTTCCGCTTTCATTCTGTAAACATTTCAGTACAGCTATATATTATAATATTGACAGGCCAATGAAATAATTAACAACATTCGATTCAGTTTCCAATGACACGTGTAGTTAAACCACCAGCTGAATATTTAGCATCTTGCTCAAGTTTTGTTGTCAGCAAAAGATGGTGTTGACTAATTTATTTTGAACCTGTCGTATACATCATCTAGTACTTGTAACAATTGACTTCTCCAAATATTTGCAGCGTTGGCATATATATTTAAGGCATTGTAAAAGAGAACTCGCTTTTGTGCGATCTTTATATCTTTATAAAATTTTGAAAAGGTCGAAGAAACTAATAGTCAATAGACCATATATAGATTCTACTAAACAAGAAACAGGTGTACCATCAATTTCAATAAAAGAAGAAACCTTAGTTACAAAGTCTAGGAATGGTGATGCATCAGTTGTATCCATTTTTTATTTTTGCTTTTGAAAGTGATAACTTAAACTTATTCTATATGTTGAATTAATAAGAACAACAAATATGAAAATTCTACTTTTACTTATTCAACATAGTATTAAGTTGAACTTCTTTATTATCATTTAGAAAAGAAGAAATGATATTTTGTACAATAAATATAAATACTTATTGATTCTGATATGAACATTTTACATGCTTAATATAAAACAATTAAATCTGCTGAATATAAGAATGATTTCTCTATGCTTTTATATTTTTTGCTTCCTTAGACTCAAGTCTTACAATCAGATGAGCTCAAACAAATAGCTCCAATTTTGGGAATAGTTAGTGGTGTAGAAAAAAATTAGTAATATTTTTAAAATTTTTGTGCTGCTTATTTTTTTAATATTCATGCCACGCGCACTATTGAATACAAGTTGAAATTTGAATCCTCTAACAAATAGGTAGTGCCTCACAATCTGATAGTACTTCAATCTGCAATAACAAGATTCATGTGCATTTGATTTGAATCAGTGGTAATAAATTGAAAAGGTAGCTAAGTCACTCCTATGAATTGAAAATTTGTAATTTTGTCAATTAAATTTTATAATTGCATTAATACATTTAGCCCTCCGTATAAAATAAAATTATACTATACTTGATTTTCTAGCTCTTCCAATCTCAATTTTCTAGTGCCGCTTCTGATTTGAATGACTCCTAAAATTGTTTGTACGAATTTTGATATGGATCAAACTGTTTCGCCCGGACATAAGACTAAATTTGGTCTGATGCCCTTTGTACTGACCCCCAATTCCTCTTGATAGAGGCTGATTGTCTCTTTAATGGTTAATTTGTCTTAATCCTATCAAACAACCATTCTTAATGCAAATTAAGACCTCTAGATTAGCCTTCTTTTTAACCTCCTTAGCTAACAGCCCTCCCCCTTCACCGTCAAATTAACGGTCATACGAAGAAATGGAGAAGAAAGGAAAAGACGGAATAAATTTTAAAGAACTAAATAGGGAGATTCTTTATCACCGTTCACCTCATTTCACCTCCTACGATTTTAACTGGAGACAAATGTCCCTTTTTCCTCTCCTCTCTCTCTTCTCCTCCTTCCAATTAAAATTTGAATTGGATTGTAAAGAGAGTTGACACTTGACATCTTTTCTGGATAATTATTAAAAGATAAATAATTTGGCTCAACGAAATAATTTCACCCCGGCTTGTAATGGAAACACATCATTATATGTGCAACTGACAAAAAAAATGAACCATGTACAAACTTAAATTTCTATAGGATTCACACTTTATCATAACAATTTATATAGGATTTCTGATAAATATATTGTATAGAACGCGTTGTTGGATAAACATCTTACTTTCTATTAACAGTTTTTTTCTTGAATTGCTGATGTGGTACAAGATCATATTTTACAATAGTAGGATGCATATATTTTCCAATAATTTTTATTTTTTAATTGTTCTCAATCTAGTTAACATAATTTCATCTCTGATTATGTATATCATTAAATTACTTCTCGTTGATTTTAATTATATTTCAAATTAATATTCTCTATTTTAACATAATTTTATTGATATTAAGAACTTGCAAAAATATACGAATGTAAATAATTTATAGCCACTAATTATTTAACTTACTAATTCATATAAAATAAAATCTGAAAAATAATAATATTTTATGTGTATGCAGAGAAAATAATATAGATTAAATTAAAAAATTTATTTTGACATAAATTTCAGAATTTTTGTTATTAGAAAACTAAAAAGTAGAGACCTGATGAGTGATGATGAAGACATAAAGTGAGAACATTTAAACCCTCCTTTAATGTTAATATTTTAATATTTTTATTGTTATATTACTATTATTATTGAAACTTTATTCATTAATCCTACAATCTTACCAAATACGAATAACTTGGCAGAGATGAAATATTGAAGCCTCAATCTCTAAGGGATCGCATTTGGTTCACGCTACAGACTATTTCAGAAAATATAATGCGAAGAAATGTCATTTCAGAAAATGTACCATTATCATGTTTGGTTCGCGCACCTTAGCTTTACCAGTAAGGACCACACTATTAGTATCAGTCTTGCCTAACCAGTTTCTCACATGGTTATACACTAACAATCAGCCAAATAACTAATTTATTTACAAAACAAAACAAATTATGAAAAATCAATTATAACAACTCTCATGCAACCGATCTACGCTCTCTCTCCGAAGGATTTACATGAAACATTAAATAAACAACTAAATGAACAAAACAACATCTCACGCAAGATCAATTCAACAGCTCTAATAAAGAAACAAACAATTGCAAACACAAACCCTAACTGAAACCCTAAAACAGCATTCAATGCATCAGTGATGGCAGAGCAGAGTGGGCCGATAGAGAGAGTGGCTCTGTGCAATCTCAATTCTCTCGCGCGGATCATACATCGACTCATCTCTTATTGCCTGAAGAATTGCCTCTGTTGGAAGTTCCCTAAAATCCATGACAGAAAGAAATGCCCCATTAATTTTTGGATTTAGAGCAAATTAAAACCAACAGTTTGCTGAAATTGAAAACTAAAATCCTACAGTTCTAATGTTGTACATGTTTTTCTGATTATTGGCATGATTAATTCCATTATGAAAGACCAAATCACCCCTTCAAGTTTCAAAATTAATGAACCAGGCTAACAAATGCAACCAACCTATATATTAAAAACAAATGTCTCAGTTTCTCACCGTCTATGAAGCAAGAAAATTTTAACTTAGCAATTTCTACTGAAATCTGAAGAATAGCTTTCATTATATCAAAGTTTCTCTCTTGATCCCAAGTTTATTGTGCACCTCAATTCTATTTAAAAAATGTGTGCACTAGATTCAACAAAAAAAAAGAAAGAGATGCCTTGTACAGGGTGCATAAAGCTGCCGAATTTACAGTTAGTTACCTCTTGATCAAGATTTTGTGAAGAGTTTTAAGGATGGGGCATAGCTCGACTGGTGCAACAGGTTTTTTTGCCTCTGGATGGATAACACTTAGGCTGTCTTGACTCAGCAGCTCATAAAATGCATTCACAGCAGATACGCCCTATACTACCAGAGAAGAGAAAAAAATTATCCAGTGAATTATTATCATGGTTGTTGTTGTTAATTCTTTCTTTTAGCGGCACCCACAGTAAAATTGCTGTAGTGATACAACAAGTTTCAACCCAGAAGCAATTTAAAACAAATTTGCTCAATTGTACACTACTGTTCAATTATGTCCCAACTAAACCCATGCTTGACCCAATGACCCTAATATGAAACAACTGCTGTACTATTCCACTTGATACCAGCACCGAGTAAAACTAAAAATATGAAACAATCAAAACCTGAATGGTTCCTTTTCCTTTAATGCTGTCGCCCATGTCTAGACTTAGCTCCTTTTTGGCAAGCATCTGACCGTACCATGAATTTCGGCCTTTAAGAAGCGTCACATAGGTGTCGGCCAGAAGTGGGCCAGCAAGCTTCTCAGGCTCTTCAGCCAACAGATGAGTTATGTATATCATTTCTGAGGTGCAAAGTGCAAAATAAACTGACTTGCTCGTTGCGCTCTCATTGGTCAGTGCCGCCACCATACCTGAAAAGAATCCAATGCGGATACTCTTTGTTAGAGATACCACTGAAATTGATAGCTAAGGGCATTTATCGGCATTGATAGTAGTATAACATCAGACTAGAAATTGTGAGGGGGGAGAAATGTTATAGAAGTATGGCAAATTTCCATCCGTAAAGTATCAGATAAGTGAAATGATAGATCATATCTATAACAAATCAAGCATTTTCAATCCATTTCTGAAAGAATAATTTTACAAAACTAAGTTATCAATTTTACCTGCACCGATTGCATAAACATTCTTCAAACCTCCCATGACCTCATGTGTAATGAGATCGCCATTGTCCCAAACTATGAAATGGGGCTGCCTCAAAAATTTTGCAAGAGGCTTCCGCCACTTGTCAGAGCCACAAATTCGTGCATTTGCGTACTCTTTGTTGTAAATCTCTGATGCAATGTTAGGCCCACCGAGATATAGAATGTTCTCAATTGGAACGCCAGCTGGTACAGAATATATCATTTTAGAGTATAGATCATAATGATGAAAATATCTACAAAACAATCATGTCTGGAAACCAATAGAAAAATCCTGATAGTGAATATATTTTATATATTTTTATTTTTATAACCTCTTTTTTCTGTTTTTTCCATTTTTTTTTTTCACTGAGGAGTATTCCAAGCGACAACTAATAAAGCCAATGTAAAGGAGATAAATTAGATCCGTACTTGCATTGCTGATCATCTGAGTAGGAGTAATGATTCTCGGCACTGGATCAATTGATGCCTCAATCCCCTTTGCCAGAGAAATTATCACTGGGTGCCCAATTCTCTCCTTCCAATACTTGCTGATCTCCTCAAAAACCTCCCGGGTATCAGTCGACGGCACCCCATTGATAACCAGATCCGCATCCCACACGGCCTCCTGCAAGTTTGTAACCACCTTCATGGGACACAATGGTGTGTCAATCATATTCAAACAAAACCCATCCCTCAGTATCTCATCTGCGTACAAAGTGCGGTCACCTAGCCGCCCCTCGACGTACTTCAAGTATGCACATCTCCGAATAAGCCTCCGCAAGACATCTTCTCGAGAATTTATGACCTCAAACAGGTGCTCGGCTGTGGCACGATCAACCGCACGACCGGGCCGGCGCCAGATGCGAATCTGGACCTTTTCGCGTAGGTGGCCGTAAGCATCTTGCAATAGTGCACAAAAGACGCTGCCCCATGCTCCGGCACCGACTCCAACAATTTTTAATGGGTTGCCATCGGTTTTTCCGAGGAGAGCTCGCAACTCATCTAGCTTTTCTTCAACAGTAGAGCCATTTGTGTGGTGCAGGTGGGACCCATTAGTGTTATTAGCGGTGGTATCTATGGGTGCTTCGATTGTGCCCACCATATTGTTGATTTCTTTTACTAGAGAGAAAAGGTGGGTTTGTGAGATCAGAGAAATTTGAGGAATTTTGAGAAGGAGAATTTGGTAGTACGATCTTTGATGAAATTAAAATACTACTAAATTGAGACCCCGAGTTCTGGGACCTTCTCTTCGAGTTGGAGTAAAGAACGAGATTTGAGTTGGATGGTCTTAAGCTTACAGCACAGCAATTTGAAATCTAAATGTCCACGAAAGATATTTGAGTTGGATAGTCTAAGAAAGTTATTTTGAAGTAGGCCAATTTATTTCAGTCGGTTGAGAAACGAAGATATGGATGGAATAATCGAAGATAAATTGCTCAATTGGGAGCGGAGAAGTCGACTAATTCAGACCAAATGACAACTAATCAACCGACCTAGGAAGCAGCATTAAAAACATAAGCATAAACGAAAAGGACCAAAACTTTTCCACCTTAATTTTCTTGACACAAAATTCGTCTCTTTTTGCGCACTCGCAGTGTAGGTCACCAAAACCCAACCAAAAAGGAAATGAGGTGGAATAGAATAGGCAAACGTGTCGGAAAGTCCAAAGCTCTGATCTTTTATTAAATTGCGCAGCTGAAAGCGCTCTTTATCTGAACTCGTGAATGTCTACTTCGATATTTTCACCAAAATGGCAGAATTTTTTTTATAAACCATAAATTTTTTTTTTTTACCAAACCTAAGGTAGTGTCGGCAAGAGGCTTAGAGGACTGAAGCTTAAGAATTTAAGCTGTAGCAAGGAAGAGTTGTTCGGCACATATAAAATTAGAGCAATGAAGTTTAAATTGAATAAAATATATATTGTTACATGAGATATCATGTTAAAGACTATACTACCCTTTCTATTATAAAACATGCAGAGTGATTATCAGCTGGAAAGAACATCTAACAGTATCAACTTCAAGAATTCAATTAACTTATTAAATGTACAAATTACAATAATTAAATTAAATTATTAATATGTACAAACTACAAGAATGCATCTGCACATTAATAAATAAATAAAAACA
>JAJGRW010001121.1:0-52500 GCA_025461045.1 Carex parvula
TAGTAATGTACAATTTCAAACTGCACCCTATTACAAACAGCCCCAAACTGACGCAGTTCTAGAATTACAGTTTTGGTGATTTTCGGACCCATTAAATGTAGATATTTCCATTAGCATTAGTATGACAGTTGTAATTGTTGTTGTAAAAGTAGAAATTGACCTCAGCAGTTGATGTATTGTGTTCTAATTCCAAGCATGAAAACATATTAAAAGACAGAGTACCAGAAATATGAACTCAATATTGTTCTTCGTGGTATTGTCGAAGGCATGGAAACTCCTTAATGGCCCGGGCATGTGGTTCAGCACAAGTCTATTGATAGAAAGGTGAAGTATGAGCATGGGATTTTCATTTTATTTACAGGTCCTAAAAGGAATTCTGATACAAGTCCAATGGTCAAACCTGATCAAGTAGGGAAATACTCCCTTTTTTTCATATTTTCAAAATTAGGGACTTGCATGCTTTTTCTCATTGGATAACAGGATAGCTGATGAAATGCACCATTACTACAGAAAAGTGGGGACTTTAAGGCTTATTTCCATATTTTAAATAATCAACGTGGCTGTTTTGCATAATGGTCAAAAATATTTTGTGTGACTCGTCAATTGTGATTATTACAATGAAATGTCATATGGAAATAATCAATTGATCCAGTTGAGCAAGTACTCGTGCATTATTAATTAAATAAATATGTCTTTTAGCTGAACTACTTGTATTACACTCAATTTTGGCACAGATACACAATTAACACAATTATCATATGTGTTCAGTTCTTGAAAATTTAGGGTTACTAATCTAAACAAAATGAAACCATTAGATTATAGCAGAAAATAATGCTCGGATCACATGCGGCAGAACTCTATTCAATATATTTTGAAAGGAGAGATACTTAAAAGTGTTGCATTCTAAGAACATTAAGTATGGAATAGTGTAATAAGGAAGAGTGACCTGGTGATTGCTGCTGTTATCTCCTGTGGACGACTTTTACAAGTGAACGCACAATCCGAGATTGGCCAGATGATGGGTCGGTCTTCCAATACCTCAGTCGATCTTCTGATGATTCCAGGGCCTCGCCCCTTTTTCTTTGGGGGTTCACTTGTTGTAATTTCACCTTCTACACCAGCAATTGAACCCTCACCAACCACGAGTGGTTCCTGTGTTTGACGGCTTCTCTTCGTTCCCTTTTTAGAATATGCCCTTCTTAGAACAGTCTTTCTGGGAGCCATCTGATAGATGATAAAAATAAACATTGACGTGATATATAATTTGAGTTTTTGATAAATAGCATGATAGCCTGTTGCATTAATATGAAACAGTCAACTTCAACAAATTAAAGAGGGTTGGCTCACAGTCAAGTACTCACTATAGCAATAACAGAAAGAGGACACAATAAGAACTGAAATCTCTAAAATCTAAACTAAACTCTAAACTATTCACATTTACATTTTAGTAAACTAAACTGACAAGGGTTATCACAGTCCAATATCTCACAGTCAAGTACTCACATTTAAAATCTAAACTAAACCCTGACAAGGTATGTCACACATTTTAGTATGAAACCTCTAAAATGTAAACTATTCACATTTACATTTAGGCACTAACAGAAAATCCGAACCTTTTACCACTAATGCAATTTTTACAGTCAAGTGCCTCTGACAAGGGCAATTTTTACAATTCAATTGTCGTGTAATTTCAAAAACATTTATGAACCAAAACATCACACAGACAAAAATTGTTTGTTATTGTTATGGAAGAGGCCGATGTCTTATATATAATAAAAACCACACGACAATTGAATTGTAGCAGTCGGGAAGAAGGTTCTTAGTCTGTACAAATGGGACTTTAAAATTTAATTGCTCCATGTTATATATGAAGGGTATATATCTGACTTCTGCACAGGCTTGGGTGTAGTATCAATTAAAATTTATATATGTCCAGTTTGTCCATGTAGGTTTTGTAGCTAGGATGACATTAAATAAAGTAGCAAAACATGGAGCTAACTTGGTAAGCAACATATACAGCTACCACATGTCACAGTACCAGTTCATACATGACCTTAAACTCTTTTCTGGATATTTTGATGGCGTTGTTTACATACATGACCTATAATATACACATATTAGAAAATAAGTTGGTGAAGCAATTAAACTGGATCTGTAAAACATTTCCATGTGCATTTGTCCCACTATTTCCATGAGCCTTCACTATAAAATATTATTATCAGAATGAACAAAACATTTCCAATGGCCTGGCCCATGGAAAAAGTATGTCCAGGAATAAAATAATATAAACTGGATCTGTAAAACATTTCCATGCGCATTTGTCCCAGCATTTCCAACGGCATTCCATGGAAAAAAGCTATCCAGTTTGTTCAGACTTATTTCCATGCGCAAGTGGTTGATTATTTCCATGGGCCTTCAATAAAATATTATTTTTGGTCTATTTGGCGGGTCGCGGGTCATGCAAAACTTTTACCAACGGCGAAAATGGTACATTTCCATGGGCAAGCATGAATTATTTCCATGCGTAACTTGTTCCATGGGCTGCCTCTTGGAAATAGTTATTGTGTCAGAAAAGTCGATTTATTTCCATGAGCCCTTCACACACTTGGAAATGCGTTTTACTACCGTTGGTAAAAACGGAGATTCTAGTAGTGTTAATCACCAAAACATCTCAACCCAATTTCTGATTCTGTTACAAGCAATGGAGAGACCATTCCCAAACTACGATCAACAGGCGCATCAGGGCTGTGTGTTGATCAGAGTCAAAATAATGATGATTTACGTAGGGTTTTGGCTTAGGTTTTACATATTTTCTCACATTTATGTTTAATTAATTAGAGAAAAAGGCTACTGTCACCCTTCTTTATGTTTTATTGCAGGAAACAAGTTTTGGGACTATTTTACACCAAATGGAGCAAGAATCGGGTCAATCGGATCAGCGACGCTCATCGACTAAGTCCCTGTTACGGCCAGTATTGACCAATACGGACCAGGCCTAGCACAGACCAGAAGATAGCGCTGGAAGCATTAAAATCCTAACTGCCAAGGTCCTAATACGGACCGTATCACCTGATACGGCCCGTATCCGAAGGCATCTCTTGGGGAATAACTGCCGACAGCTGTTTCCAGATCAGTTTCTTAGCCCCTACTCAACCTCTACACGTCCCTACACTCCTATATAAAGCCCCTGGGCAGAAGAAGAAGTTATCTTTGTAATTAGGGTTAGATTTGATTAAAGTGAGAAGAGAGGAGTGCTTGTAACCATGCCGTTCCGCGGCTAAGTTCTTTTTCTTAGGGCTAGGCAGTAAACCTTGTTACTCTTGATGTTTTGATATATATATTTCTGTTGATTATGATTTCTTGTTGTTGTGCTAAAATGCTTTTGTGATTCATTATCTCTTCATCTAATTTCAATGATCTAGTTTGAGTCTGTTAGGGTAGTGATAGTACTTTAATGGTAAGAGAAACTATTTGTATGAATTAGCCTCGTTGAGATCTATTAGGTTTATGTGAAGAAAACCTTAGCGGGGAAACCATAAAACAGACCAACAAAACGCGTACCAAATTCTATCACATGCGTAAAGAAATTCGCAGTGATCTATGTAGTAACTTGGGGTATTTGAGAGATCAGACATTTGCGTAAGGTAAATCGCAGTGTCCTATGTAGAATCTCGGTGAAAGATCTGTCATTCTTGCATAACATAAATCGCAGTGACCTATGTGGTGTCTTTCATTAAAACAACAACAGGAAATCAGACGCAACAGGAATATATTGTCAAGGCGGATTGAGTGGCAATGGTGTGCCGAAACCCTAGGAATCCTCATCTCTATCTTTATTTTAATTATTTTTAATTGTTTCCTAATTTACATTGATCAACAAACATCTCTCAATTTTCAGATTTCGTCTAGCCTTTCGAAAGATTGTGATTCGATCACTCAAAGCATTGAACCAATATTCTCTGTGGATCGACCTCGTATATACTACTCGATAGGATTGTGCGCTTGCAGTCCGAACCGATAGCATTTCCGAGTTTATAAATATTAAAAGAAACATTGCTCTCTTTTGAGTGATCAAGCTTTTTGGCGCCGTTGCCGGGGAATAACGGTTCATTGTGCAAGGCCTCGCGAGACGCCCTTGCTTTGACCATTGAATCCAATTAATTAGAAACGCCTAGATTTCTTTTTATTTTCTGCATTTTTATCTTTTCTTTTATTTTTCAATTTCGTTTTTATTTTTATTTTATTTTTATTTTCAGTTTTTAGTTTAATTTTCAGATTTTCTTTTCTTTGTAGGAAACTGCACGCTGGCCGAATCATCCGTACGAAGATCCGAGAGGATTGCTAGTAGGAGAGGACAATTCACTTCCACATCACCGATAAAAACCAATCATAGTTCTTCATCAAGTAATTCTGAAAGCGAAGAAGACTCAGATTCGATCAACATGAATATCCCACCGAACGAACCGATTAACAATGGAAGACAAGACAATGGTGATCAAGGAGTTCACGATGCAGCAAGACCCAAACTTCTGCGAGACTATTGCGTACCGCGCGCGAATGATCCTAATTCTAGTATAAACCCGCCAACTGTTACAAACCGTAATTTTGAGATCAAACCTGCTCTCATAAATATGGTTTCACAACAGCAATTTGGAGGATTTCCACATGAAGATCCACATCTTCATCTGTCAATTTTCCTAGGGATATGCGAGACGATAAAGATCAACGGAGTTACCGATGAAGCAATCAGGCTAAGGCTATTTCAATTCTCATTAAAAGATAAAGCAAGAGCATGGTTGTTTTCCTTACCGGCCAATTCCATTCAAACTTGGGACCAATTGTTTAATGTGTTTATTGCAAAATATTTTCCACCATCCAAAACTTTGAGGTTTAGAAATGCAATTACTAATTTTGAACAATGAATGGTGAAACACTGTGTGAGGCATGGGATAGATATAAGGATGTGTTAAGGTGTTGTCCACATCATGGTCTAGAAAGATGGCTGATTGTCCAAACTTTTTATAATGGTCTAAACCCTACCGATAGGTTGTCTATTGATGCTTCCGCAGGAGGAGCAATCATGAACAAGGAACCTGACGATGCTTACAACCTAATTGAAGATATTGCATTCAACCAACACTACTGGATACCTGAGCGAAAGAAGCCAACTCCAACACCTGGCATGCACCGAGTAGATGATATATCCATGCTGAGCGTAAAGATTGATGCTTTGCAAATGACATTCAACAAGCAAACCAAGCAGCGAACGGTAGCAGCAGTCAATGCCGCAATAGCATGTGGCTATTGTGGAGGAGCGCATGAGATGACCGAATGTATGAATGTGACGAAAACTGAGGAAGAAATAGAGCAAGCAAACGCAATCGACAACAGCTTTCGACCTCAGCCCGCTTACAATACATACCATCCGAACAACCGAAACCATCCAAATCCCTTATACGCAAATAATCAAAGGCCTGCTGCACCCCAACAGAACTACCAACCACAGCCCAATTATCAACCGAGATACAACAATCCTCAACAGAATTATCAACCAAGGCAATACAACCAACCACAGCAACCCGACATCACATCTTTAATGGAGAGATTCCTAGAGAAGCAAGATAAGGCTAACGCCGAAATCGCGCAAAAGATCGAATCCTTAACAAACCGCAACAAAGACTTAGAAGACAATGTCTCTAAGATGGCTAAAGAACTCTCGAGTATTACACGCGGAAAAGGCAAATTTCCGGGCCAACCGGAAGAAAACCCGAGAGAGACTTGCAAGAGCATAACATTAAGGAGCGGTACAGCTTATCAGGGACCTCCCATGCCCGATCAAACTTCCGATGAGATGCATGCAGAACCATCACATTCCGAAGAATACGAGCCGCAACCACCGGAGCCGCCCGTATTCGAACTGCAGACAGACCTTACTAAGGAGCAGAATGACACCGTAGGTGGAGAAGAGCGACAACCCGAACCTGAATACATTTCACCACCACCCTACAAGCCACCTCTGCCATTCCCTCCAAGGCCTACCAAACACAAGGTAGAGCAGCAATTTGCCAGATTCATGGAGACACTCAAGCAATTGCATGTCACAATCCTCTTCACTGAGGCAATTGCAAGCATACCCTCGTATGCTAAATTTCTGAAGGAGATTCTCTCAAACCGAAGTAGACTCCAAGAATTCTCAACAGTTCTGCTCAATCTGGAATGCAGTGCGCTCGTGCAAAGCAAATTACCGACAAAGTTGAAAGATCCGGGAAGCTTCTCGATACCATGTACCATTGGCACAACCGATTTTAAGAGAGCTTTATGTGATCTGGGGGCAAGTGTGAGTCTGATGCCTAAGGTAGTATTTGATAAATTGGAATGTGGAGACCTATCACCAACACGGATTTCATTGCAACTAGCTGACCGATCAATTCGATATCCTGAAGGAATGTTGCTTGATATCCCAATCAAAGTCGGTAAATTCTGGATACCAGCAGATTTTGTGGTAGTTGATATGGAAGAAGATGAGCAGATTCCGATCATCCTTGGAAGGCCATTCCTCGCCACATGTGGGGCAATGATTGATGTTAGGAATGGAAAGATTTCACTCAATGTTGGTGAGAACAAAATGATCTTCAACATGAATGAAACCAAAGTCCCACCTGACATAAATCTTGTCTACAATTTGGAAACAACGGACGAGTATGGCAATGATGAATTGCGAATGGATGAATTTGAAGACATCGAGGAGATGATGCACGAAGCAGAAATGGAGAGATTGTTCATTGTATAAGATGACAGTCAGGTCCATCCAACCTCCGTGACACAACAAACCGATGATCTGAACAAGAGCCCCAATATCGCAAACAACAGGAATCATTCTCTCTTAGCCCTTGCAATAATCAAAAACCTACGCGAAGAACTCGATGCAATGTCTCAAAGACTGGACGAGGTCGAAGCAGTACTCGGTGTGAGTCTGGCATTCGACCCCGGACCTCAAACACCAACTGACCTCTTCGAGAAAGGCAGTGATGATGAAATCACAGAAGACGCTGAAGGCGAACCACCCGACAAGCAACCCCCTTGCATTGACGGGAGGGTATCCGGAAGAAACTGACGCGACACAAAGTCAAGCTAACGACTTTAAACAAGCGCTTCTTGGGAGGCAACCCAAGGCCACTTTTATATTTCCGAATAATTATTTATTTTCAGTTTGATTAGGACTTTAATTGGGAACGAATCACACCCACTTATTTTTCATGACCAGGTGAACATGCTAGAGGAAGGGCTCGGTTAAAAACATTGGAAAAGTCAAGAAAATATTCTCTGTTGCTAACCGTATCAGCCAATACGGATTACGACAGTGAATACGGATCAAGGAGTTGGATGAAAAAGGGACAGCAGAAAATACAGCCCGTATCAGCCAATACGGATCGTATCCAGAGGAAGAGTTAAAGAAACAGTTATCGGGATTCAAAATTTTGGATCAGATACGGACCGTATCAGCCAATACGGTCCGTAATCAAAGCCGATTTGGAAATTAAAACCCGTTAACGAAGAGGCGCGAAGTTGGGTAACCGTTCAAAATAGAAACCCTTCTATTTTCGAGCCCTCTCCCGTTTCTATTCCCTTCTTCTCTTCCTTCTCTCCTTCTCTTCCTCCTTCCTCTCCTCCTTCTGCCCTTCTTGCAAAAACCCGAGCCAACCTCGCAAAACACCGCCAGCCAACAAGGAAGATCGCATCAACCACCTCTCGCACAACCACCAACCACCGATACGGGTCGTATCCGACCCGTGTTCACCGAGAACACCGAATCTTCACCATTTTCGGGTTTTTCTTCCCCTTCCCTCTTTAATTTTCGATTTTAATTTAGTTTCTTGAATTAGTCTTTTATTTCTCTTTGCAATTTAGTTTTAGAGTTAGTCTTTCTATTTTTAAATTTAGCTAAATACAAAAATCACGAAAAACAACAAAAAAATTAGGTTTTCTCCGATTTTACCAGAACCAGTACCAGTATAATACGGTCCGTATCTGTCAATACGGTCCGTATTGAGTCCTGTACTTGGCCATTTTCCACCAGCACTCAGGTCCGTATCCGGTCCGTATCAGCTTAATACGGTCCGTAACAGAGGCTGGTAATTACCACAAATGGCCCCAAAAACACGTGGTCTTCTCAAAGCTTTGACAGGTCTGGGTAAGAAGAAGAGGGGGGAGTCCTCTTCTCAAAATCCACCACCTGAATCACCCGAACAAAGCCCCGAACGAGAAGAGTTGCCGGAATCTCCTCCTCAAGAAGAATCGCAACCGATGGAGGGGCAGCAACATAACCCCCTGGACATAAAATTCACTTACAGGGCACATGCCAAAATCTTCGAGAAACTGGATGACAACAAAATCGTCAACCATAAGGCCATCCACATTGAAACCCTTCAAAAGCTCGGCCTCCTCGCCCAATTCAAAACCCTAGCAAAAAGGGTTCACATCTGGGACTTTCTAAACAAACTGGTGGATGTCCCAACCTACGATGACCTTACCCGCGAGTTCATCGCCACCTTCTCCTCCGAAAATGACATAATCAAGTTCCAGCTAATGAATGCAGAGCAGGAGATGTCAATGAGCGATTTTCTGCGACATCTTTGGCTTTAAAGATGAGGGCGTACAGGCGTACAATAATGACCGGAACTTCTGGAAGATGATCACCAATGACCGCATCAGTGATCCGAGAGTCGCAAGCCACATTGTCCATCCGGTGCTCCGTTACATGCAAGCGGCTCTCAGCAACTCTCTTTTCGCTCGAGGCGAGACATGTGCAAAAGTCACCTTCCCCGAGCTTTACATTCTCAAATGCATGCTCATCACACCAGAAGAGCCACCGCATCTCGGTCATTTCCTCTGCAATCACATCCACGCAATTGGCCAAAATAAAAAGGGATAAAGGAAACATCTCTATTGGTGCCATCGCAACAATCCTCGCTCGGCAACTCAGACTCGAGGTGGATTTCCTGAAAGAAGGCACCGGCATGAGATTCCTCGATATCGAGTGCCTCACCGCCATGAGGATGATCAGCGGCAGACCTCCCGAGCCTTACCTATACCACATCGAAAGCAAGAGGGTTGAAATGCCTTGCAAGCCGCTACCCCTCAAGAACCAGCAAAGATGGAAGCAAGTGGCCCCTAGTGGCAGGCAGGCCGCTCAAGAAAGCGATGATGAGATCGATTTTGATGCCATAGAGGCCGAAGCTGAAGAAGAAGACAGGGCCGAAACCGCAGCAGCCGCCTCATACATGCAAGAAATGGCGGCAAATGAGCAAAGGGCTCGGCAAGAAGCGCTCGCGGCAGAAGCAGCGCGACAAGGGCGGGACCATCTGATGCCCCTCAAAGTGGATACAACCGAGTTCTCCAAGCCGTCCAAAGGGTTAACGCGAACATGGAGAGGTTCTCCATTGACACTAGGACCACCTATGCCCAGCTCGACCAGCAGTGTGACGAGACACGTCACTATACAAGCCAGGTTCATCAGGGCATGGACGAGCTGCGAGGGTATGCTGCCAACAACAGGCGGGAGGCACAGCAGGCCCGCTACATGTCACAGCAGTACTACCAGCATGCCCTCACCACAGGATTGCCATACAGCCACCACCATTTGGACTCTTCGACCCATCATTCTACGAGGAGATCCAGCGACCGCCACCACCTCCACCACCTCAGGATTGAGGTGCAGTGAGTTGTATTCTTTCCCCGGTCTTTTTACTTTACTATTTCCTTTATTTTTATCTCTCGAGCATTGGGGACAATGCTCAATTTTATTCGGGGGGTAGGGAAAGTAAATTGACCATGTATCTTTAAATTTTTCGCAATTTAAATTCTTAGGTGCTAGTAGTTTTACTCAATTTTTGACTAGGGTTAGAGGCTTTACCGAAAATCCTAGAATGATTAAATTGAGCTTTTTAGCTAGCTTGCATTTTTATTTTAATTTTAGGAGTAGGTTAATCAAATAGGAATTGTTTTAAATTGAATTAGGCTAAGGTTTAGACAATTGGCCATGATACCAAAAATTCAGAATTTTTAAAATTATTTGTAATCTCAAAGTGAACAATTAATTGCTAACCATGAGAGTTGATCAAAATTGCAAACCCTAGAATTTTTATATTGAGTAATTTATTTTTGCAAAGTCTTTTAAATTTGATAGTGTTTTAGAATACCCATTTATTATAGATAGACCCCTAGCGAAACTATGCAATAATTTCTTGTATGAATGAATACTTGAAATTGTGTGTAATCATGGTGCTTGTGACACAAAAATATTTTATTTTATTTTCAGAAAAATAGAAAAATCCAAAAAAATAGAAAAACATAGAAAAAGAAAAAAATAGAATAAAAGATGGAGGATAAAAAGAGTACGGGTGCCTACGCAAGACTGGCTACCAATAGGCTCGAGAAAACCTCCCAAATTTAAATTCTTGTACATATTTAATTTTTCAAAAATAGTCACAAGTACCAACACACTTAGTTGTCATACTTTGCTCCAACCAATTGGGAAGGAAAACCAAAATTTATATCATTAGAATTCCTATTGATTGGAAGGGATCCATTTATAATCAAAGGGGAATTAATAGTCTAAATTTTAAGGATATTTGTGAAATAAATTGTTCGATAATAATTTTTCTAGGGTAAGCATAATGAGGTCAATCATGGGGTGAATAAATTGTTCAAGGGAGATGTCATGAATATTTTTAAAGTTCTAGATTTTTATTGTCATGCCAATTGCACCAAACCTAAGCCCTAATTTAATTTTAAAAAGACCTTGAGATTGTATGGTTTAACCTAGACCGAATCTTTGACCAGCTGGGATATCATTGCTTGAGAACAAGCAACAATTCAAGTTGGGAGGCGTGATCAGAGTCAAAATAATGATGATTTACGTAGGGTTTTGGCTTAGGTTTTACATATTTTCTCACATTTATGTTTAATTAATTAGAGAAAAAGGCTACTGTCACCCTTCTTTATGTTTTATTACAGAAAACAGGTTTTGGTACTATTTTTCACCAAATGGAGCAAGAATCGGGTCAATCGGATCAGCGACGCTCATCGACTAAGTCCCTGTTACGGCCAGTATTGACCAATACGGACCAGGCCTAGCACAGACCAGAAGATAGCACTGGAAGCATTAAGACCCTAACTGCCAAGGTCCTAATACGGACCGTATCACCTGATACGGCCCGTATCCGAAGGCATGTCTTGGGGAATAACTGCCGACAGCTGTTTCCAGATCAGTTTCTTAGCCCCTACTCAACCTCTACACGTCCCTACACTCCTATATAAAGCCCCTGGGCAGAAGAAGAAGTTATCTTTGTAATTAGGGTTAGATTTGATTAAAGTGAGAAGAGAGGAGTGCTTGTAACCATGCCGTTCCGCGGCTAAGTTCCTTTTCTTAGGGCTAGGCAGTAAACCTTGTTACTCTTGATGTTTTGATATATATATTTCTGTTGATTATGATTTCTTGTTGTTGTGCTAAAATGCTTTTGTGATTTATTATCTCTTCATCTAATTTCAATGATCTAGTTTGAGTCCGTTAGGGTAGTGACAGTACTTTAATAGTAAGAGAAACTATTTGTATGAATTAGCCTCGTTGAGATCTATTAGGTTTATGTGAAGAAAACCTTAGCGGGGAAACCATAAACCAGACCAACAAAACGCGTAGCAAATTCCATCACATGCGTAAAGTAAATCGCAGTGATCTATGTAGTAATTTGGGGTATTTGAGAGATCAGACATTTGCGTAAGGTAAATCGCAGTGTCCTATATAGAATCTCGGTGAAAGATCTGTCATTCTTGCATAACACAAATCGCAGTGACCTATGTGGTGTCTTTCATTAAAACAACAATAGGAAATCAGACGCAACAGGAATATATTCTCAAGGCGGATTGAGTGGCAATGGTGTGCCGAAACCCTAGGAATTCTCATCTCTATCTTTATTTTAATTACTTTTAATTGTTTCCTAATTTACATTGATCAACAAACATCTCTCAATTTTCAGATTTCGTCTAGCCTTTCGAAAGATTGTGATTCGATCGCTCAAAGCATTGAACCAATATTCCCTGTGGATCGACCTCGTATATACTACTCGATAGGATTGTGCGCTTGCAGTCCGAACCGATAGCATTTCCGAGTTTACAAATATTAAAAGAAACATTGCTCTATTTTGAGTGATCAGTGGGGCCCACAGGTCAGAATACCTTGGAGAGAAGAACTCTGGCACCAACATGCTTGTTGTCCCAACTAAAAGTGTTGTCTGATTCAGCCCCAAGGGTTTTGACCGTTGACTGTGATGTAATTGAGGTAGATAGGGTTTTGGTTGCTTTGTGTAGCCATGCAGCAGTCCATAGCAATTCATCCTGCAAAGCAGCAAAAGCCAACATTAAATGAGAAAAGAACAAAGTGTTTGTGAGATGCTAAGAGGACCAATGGGAGAAGAGAAGGGGGGTGAATGTGGGACCTGGTAGCCAGAGTAAGAGCAGTAGAAGGGGCACACTTCGTTTTTGAGAACATTGCTGTATGATCCTCTGTGCTTGTCAGCAAATCCAAAGACCTGTTATGTATGTACATGTAATTATTAATGAATACACACAAAAATAATATAATAATAATAATAATATAAACTTCAAGGCATTCAATAACATCATTATAACAAAAAGTTCCCAAGAATTAAAATACAACTTTTTCAAGGTACTAAAGAGAGAATTCCATACATACCCCTTGAAAACTTATAAATATCATATTTCTCCCCCTCTAAAATCCTTAATATCATATTTCCCCTTCTAAATTTCAAAAATGCACTAATTTATCCATTTTATTGTATTTTCTTTTAAATGTCATTTTAAAAATTTTAAAAATATGTAACATGTTTAAAAAAATTTCAATATTATGATTGGTCAGTTTTCGAGAACAAATGGTTGCAATCAATTTATTAATTTAAGAGAAAATGAATTAATTAAATTAGTACCCTAATGGCGGAATTAAGGAGTCGCTTGGAGTAATCAGGGTCACAAGTTCTAAACACGAGGGAGGCGGCTGCAAGTGCCGCAGCCGTCTCTGGATTCCCTGCGTCTATTTTGAATACACTCCTCGGTGTGTCCATGTCCTCTGGTCTCTCCCAACACGCGTGGTCTTTGCTTGGATCCCCTACCTTTATATCATCAAAATTACCATTCATAAATCATTTAAATATTTCATTGTAATGTTGTTCATTTTTCCAATAAATATCAAATATTGGGTATTTTTGCACTTTGTAAATTAAAAAACAACAAAATACAGGACATAAAATTTATCTGAAAAAATGAAAATGTATATAAAATAGGGACCTGAACATAAATAGTGTCAGGATGAGAAGTGGCTTTGAGCAAATAATCAGTGCCCCATCTAATAGCTTCCTTTGCATTCTCCAATTCTCCTTTCATCAATCCACCAAATTCAATCACACTCCATGAAAGCATAGTTGCAGAGAAAGCCATGGGAAACCCAAATTTCACATTGTCTCCTGCATCATAGTATCCTCCCACTAAATCCACCTACATTGTCAAATAAATTTCAACAAAAAATAAAACCCAAATTCATTATATTTAAAAAAAATTATTTAGAAATAAAATATTATTTTCTACTAGAAAGGAAAACAGTCGGGAGGTTTTCGACAAACAGGAAACACCAGAAATATGTTTGCACCGAATTTTTTAAGGTGCAAACAATATGCTCATTTTTACACGGTATAATTTTTCAGTGTTATTTATTTTTTGAAATCTAGCCAACCCCTTTTCTTTCCAGGAGAAAATAATATTTTATTTTTAAATAAAAGATCCTATTTTAAGGGCACGTGTAAATGCCGAGCCTGTATCTGTCAACCTGGTCAAGCTCATTTGTTAGCAGCATAAATTCCATTGACTACCAAGAAGTTGTAAGCTCTTCGAACTATAACACAGAATATGAAATGTACTTTTACCCATAGTCTATCATCAGATCCAGGTAGAGCCATATATATATATACAAGGTACTAGCTGGACATATGATGTGCCATAGGAAATATGATAAGTCCATATAAAACACATTGCAAAACACAATGTAGCAAAGACCCGTACTATATAACTAATATTATAACAGGATGGAAAAGAGAGAGATTGTGCTTCAAATGGTATTATTTGTGTACATGAACATTATAGTAGGTCTTACACTCTCAAGGTAATTATAACTTTCCAGGTTCCTTGCGGCATGCTGGATGAAATTCGGCAAATAAGGAGCAGATTTCATGAGATTGCCAATGATCGGATAGCACTTCAATTGTCAGAGGGAGATGGACCCAAACGTTGCAACAACGAATTTCAAATAGCTCCAACTAGCAACTTCGTAGTTGAGTCAAATATCTTTGGTCGAGAGTGGGAAAAGGAGAAACTAATTGATTTGTTGTCCTTAGAACGTGATATTGTTTCGGTGGTGACAATTGTGGGCATGGGGGGCATTGGCAAAACAACCCTTGCACAACTTGCCTATAATGATCAAAGAATCAAACAAAGGTTTGATAAATATGGGTGGATATGTGTATCAGAGGATTTTAATGTTCAAAGGCTCACCAAAGAATCACTGGAGTCTATTACAGGAAATGGGTGTGATCTTACAAATTTGAGTGCTTTGCAAGAGAAAATTCGGAAGGAGATAAGTGGGAAAAGGGTACTTTTGGTCCTTGATGATATCTGGAATGAGAAGAAGAGTCTGTGGGACTCATTTCAGGCTCCTTTTATGTCAGCTGCATGTGCCAAAATCCTAGTTACTACAAGGAATGATCCAGTCGCACGAATCATGCAAACAGAGCCAACATTCAACCTTGGCCATTTGTTAGCTGAACAGTGTTGGCAATTGTTCGAACATTATGCATTTGGGGGAGTAGAACAAAATAATGACCCGAAGTTGGTAGAAATTGGGAAGCTTGTCATGAACAAGTGTGGAATGTTGCCCTTGGCTGTGAAGTCAATTGCTAGCCTTTTGAGGCAAGAGGCGGAAGAAAAGGGTTGGACATATATTTTAGAAAGTGAGCTATGGGAGTCTGAAGATGTTCACAATGAGATATTTCCACCTCTTCAAATAAGCTATGCACGTCTTCCCACATACCTAAAGTCTTGTTTTCTATATTGTTCCATGTTTCCTAAAGATTACAGCTACGATGTTGAATATTTGGTGAAATTATGGATATCCCAGGGTTTTATTGAGCCTAAGGGAAACAAGACTGCAGAACAAATTGGTTTTGAATATGCTGAACAATTGTGCCAGAGGTCCTTGTTTGAAAGAAAAGGCAGACATGAGTTGTATGCGTTTAAGTTGCATGCTAAGAAATTGTACCAGAGGTCCTTTTTTGAAAGAGAACGCAGACATGAGTTGTATGCGTTTAAGTTGCATGATATAGTTCATGATTTAGCACGACTTAATTCAGAAAATGGTTGCTATTCAATTGAGGTTGGTAAGCCCCCAATTTTTCCTAATATACTGTACCATATGTATATAGATAATTATGTGAATCTAAGAGATCGTATTCCCTCTGACAAGTTCACTACTCTGCACACACTCTTTACAGGCTTCCATGTCAGAAACTTCTTCAATACTTTTGAATTTTCAATGGCACCAAAATTAAGAGCTCTAATTATATTGTCATTCCATGATTTAGAATCTCTTTCCTCCATTGGTAATTTGAAACATCTTCGTTATCTTTCACTTAGTGAAATGTTCTTCGAAATGCTACCTGAATGCATATGCTCCCTTTACAGCTTGCAAAATCTAACTCTTGAGTGTATTTATGATCTCAAAGAGTTGCCAACAAAAATAGGAAATCTAATTAGCTTAGAAGAGCTACGAATTAATAATTGTCATAGACTGAAGGTGTTGCCTGTGTCACTTTGTCAATTAAAAGCCTTGAGGAAAGTCTATCTTTTTAGTTGCTCCCTACTTGAAGAGCTTCCTACTGACATGGGGAGCCTTACAAATCTTCAAACTCTGGAAATAAGGGATACTAGTGTGAGTTACTTACCACCTAGGTTGAGCAAATTTGTAGGAATTCAAGGACTGAACGTGAAGCTCAGATGCCAGACAATAGGATGGTTAAAGGGTTTTCCTGATTTAGGAGGTACTCTTTGTCTGTGCGGATTGAAAAATATTTCCAATTTCGTGGATGTACAATGTGCTAACCTTGTGAGTATGTGTAACTTGGAGCACTTGATACTAAACTGGAATGAGGTAAGACCTACAAACTTGTCCAATGATTATCCGGATATAGATGGCAGTGTACTTAAGTTGCTCATAAAAAAAGGTCAGCACATATTTCTTGAAGATCAAAAATGTTTTTCGGTGATGGATAGTCTCCAGCCTCACCCTAATCTTAGCAAGCTACAAATAATGGATTACAGTGGGATAATATTTCCGGAATGGATTGGAAGCCTATGCAAACTAAAGTATTTGAATATTATCAATTGTAATGGTTTGCAATTCTTAAAAGCAGAGTCGCTGCCATTAGAACTTCAAGAGTTGAAAATTCTTGGATGCAATCAGTTAGTATCTATGCTGGAATACAAAAGCTGAAATCCTTGGTCAAACTTACCATCAATTATTGTGAGAATCTGTGCTCGTTTATGGAACCTTCTCTTGAATTGACAATGAGAGCAGGGGTGGGTTCATATGGGACCTCTTTGTTGGGGTTGACAAACCTTGTTTCACTCAAACGTTTGACGATTACAAACTGTTCCAAATTGCAAGTATTGGCCGATGAGTTGATTCCTGTAGAACCTTGCATCGTTGAGGTTTATAATTGCCCCGGGTTAAGGGAGTGGTGCTTGCAACATGGAATCAACTATGGGAGGTACTTCCTCATTCCTATTAGTCTATAATATTGTTGCTATATTATTGAAGAGAGTGCCATTATCTAGTTTCTAAGCTTTATTTCTTTAAATACAAAATTAAAATTACATTATATTTCTTTCCTCTTTTCTCTTTCCACGCATACCATTCAACTCAAGAATTATATGTTTTTTTCAAACGTGATTCAAATCTGGAGTGGAAATGAATAGTGCCCCAAGACTGCGTTTTGGTAGAGTAGTATGGTAGAAATGTAGGGATTATAAATTTATTACATGAGTAATAGTTGTTAGAATAGAATAAATAATTGGTCCCTCTAGCAAAGCTGACTTGCACATAGGTCCTCGCTGAGAATTCAACTTAATATTTTTTTTTAGGAGGGTTCAAATGCACCATTATTTTTGTGCTCCAATATGCTCCACATCATTTTATCTTCATTTTCAAAGTCCGAACAGTCGATCTGAACTGCTCAACATGATCTTCATAATAAAATATGCTTGGGTACCAAATTTTATATTTTTTAAAAAAATTTACTATTTTTTTAGATAGGTACAAAATCACTTTTTTAAGGCGATTCTGGACCATCCGATAAAGTGATATTGTACCTATCTAAAAAATAGTAAAAAAAAATTCTGAAAAATATAAATTTGGTCTCCGAATATATTTACTATGAAGATCATGTTGAACGGCTCAGATTGACTGTTCGGACTTTGAAAGTAGAGATAAAGGATGTGGAGCATGTTGGAGCAGAAAATTATGGTGCATTTGAACCCTCCTCTTTTTTTTTAAGGTTAGCGGTTTTTATGCCAACTAACAAATTAATTGATATAAACCGTATTTATAACGAGTCAAGTGACTCTAATTCCTAAATCTACTCCTTTCTTCTCACAAAATCCTCTAAATTACTCTAACCATTATCACCCTCTAAATTCCTAGATTTACTCTTCTAATCCTACTTATATATACTCATATTCACCCAATACCTTAATCCCCATCTTGCTCCACGACTAGATCTGCTATTTTGACCGCCGCCGATTTCCGATGACCGGATCTACTTACCATCATGCACCGATTGAAATGAGAACTCTACTCTCCGAGCTCCGACGATACCGCGCTCTCGGCTCAGTTCAGCTCCCTTCCCTCTCACACATTCTCCTCTCCGCTCAAGAATGTAGAGACGAGAGAGAGGGGAGGACATCATTGTGTCAGAGGTGAAAACTTGAAGAGGAGAAGTGTGGAATCAGAGGCGACGGCTAAGTAGATATAGGGTTTGAGATTTTTTTTTTTTTTGCTCCTTTGGGTCCAACTTAATTTTAATGTTCAGTAGTTTTCACCTCTGATTCAACATAATGACCTTAAAATTAAGTTATAAATTAGGAAATCGTCCTTTTTGCTCACTGCTAGACTGAAAGATTCAACATAATGACCTCTTTGCTCGGCTCTAAATAATAGCCTTTGAATTCTAAATCAACAAGAAACATAAACAGAGAAAAAAAGTAGGAAATCGTCCAATGCAAAACCTCAACTAGATGCAAAGAGGGGCTTGCGTTTGTCTCTTGAACTTTTCACTTGGATATGAAATTGAGTTCGACTACAGATTTTGCCCATTCAATATATTTAAGGATCATTAAGTGCGTTTCCTTTAGGTGGAGAAGAAGCTCATGATCTGGAAGCAGTGAACATGGTGACATTATACAATTCTGAACGATTTTTTTTTCTTTTCTTTCAGATAAAAGTGAGAAACAACCTGTTAAACTTTTAAGTATTCACAAGAGAATTTTTAACCTGTTTTGAACCTGCGACCTCGACCTCTTAGATAGTGCTATTAATTGAACAGGGACATGTGGGATTATATTAGGGCGTCTCTTTCAGCAGCTCGTTTGGTTCCACCCTAACAGCACCAATAATTTTCACCCCTCCTCCATCACTTGGCTCTTTCGCAAGGTTCGCGCTGGCTCCTTTAGGTAAACCTGTATCTCATTTTTCTTAACTTGAAACTTGGTCTCTGAAAGGACTTTGTCTATGTAAACATTGCTTTTGAGAAGGACCAAATATGTCTCTATTGTGCATAACCTCACCTCTATCAATTTAAGGTTTTATATTTCAGTGTATCTTGTTCTTTTTACGTTTTACCTTTTAATTGAACTTGAAAAATCATAGGGTGGATGTTGTTACCAGAATTAGCCTCTTGCTTGTTTGTCTTTTTGGATCCTTTAACTCATGCTATTTGTTTTATCTAGATGTACCAGCTTCAAAGATTGATTAGATTCATGTTGCTCTGTTAGGCACAATTTTAGTTTGGCCTTAGACTATAGTGTGAACTGATTGAGAATTCCATTTTCTTGATATAATAGAAGTTTGTCATTAATATATTCTGGTAAATGTAGGCAAGTGATGTGCTACTCGTTCGTGGTGCTTGTGCAGACTGGCAACTTGCTGTCTTGAATTGGAATACCCTACCCTGTTGGACTGTATGGCTAATAAATTCCATTTTATTTTTTTTATTTCCAAAAGCAGCTTTTATTGTTTTAACAATACTTATGGTTGGTTCAGTACATGATATGTTGTTCATGCTAGATACTAGGGAATATTCATTGCTTCAAAACATAGAAACTGAAACTGAAATGGAGGCTCAAAGTTTGAATTATAAGTTTATAACATTGCTGATTGGTATTAGAGGTATATTTAAATAAAGGACTATTTTTTTTTTTATTTTTGAAGTTGGAATTAAAGGGATTTTGCTTTTAGAAATCAGAATTAGTGGTCATGAGAAATTAATTATGTAAGAATTTATTTAATTTCAAATAAAATATCCGCAGGTAGTCAAAATATCGATGATATATTACATTTTCTTTTCTGTCCACATATCTATGTGCATTTTGTACATCTTATCTGATTTTGGCAAATCTCAATCAATTTCAGGATGACTTTCTGCTTGGCATTTATCAAAAGCCTGTACAACTGGGTCATTGTCCTGTTGACAAGGAAGAATGCAGCTATGTTGAGCTAGGCTTTAGCCGAAGTTACTAATATTAGCATTTAAAAAAATCAAAATTCAAAGGTAACCGGCCTTCTGGAAAATCTCGAAACATAGCATAGACACAGACTTGATCTGCGTGTCTGTCTGGGCAGAAACGCAGACTAAATCTGCATGCCACAAGAGAGATGCACAGACTAGATTGAGCTTGAGCTCAGTGATAGATTGAATTTTTGATGGGTATTCATCCCAAATCATTGGTTTTTACACACAAATTTGTAGTTGGATTATACATACAATAATTTATTTAACAATATTGATTGCATAACATGCAATATTTTGATAGAATTAATCAAATAAGTAATCTTTACAATAAATCATATTGGATGGTACCAGTTCGAAAATTTATTACATTCATGTTGCTTAGATAACTGGAGGGTCGCCTTTTACCTACAGCAGTACTGATTCACCATATATTCCTCTAGGAAGCAAGGGTAATAAAATATAAGTAGTAATTGAAAATTCCATTTTCTTGATCTAAATTTTTTGTCGTATTGTATCTTTAATGATTGGTTGATGCTGGTAAATGTAGGCATTGATGTACTACTGCATGTAGAGAGCTTCTACAGAAACATGACTTGCCATATCGAAGACCTTCTACATAGCCTTACAGGTTGTGTTAACAGTCCTTAAAGGTTGGTTCAATAATCATGTGTTGTAAATACTGCCATTAGAACTTGAAGTGTTGGAAATTTATGAATGCGATCAGCTAGTATCTATGCCTGGAATCAAACTTTCCATCGATTATTGTGTTATCTTCCATTAGAACTGGGACAACTGGTACCAATTTCAGGTTGGCAATTATCGTGTTAACTGTACAACTTCGGAAGAACTGGTACAACTGTTAACTTTCCTTCTATTACTGTGTTTAACTGCCATTAATCAATTTCAGGTTGGCAATTATCGATTACTGTCAGATCCTTGACCTGACGATGCTATTTGAAATCGCAATTGAGACGGAACGTCAGCTTCTTGAACAAATTTTCAGAGATTGAGCTTGAGTCAGTGATAATGGTGAAAAGAGATGACAAAGAGAAATAGGTAAAATTGTTATTTCATTTCATAATCCGAATGGTTACAAATATAGCCTATTTATAGGCAATGCAATCTACTGAAAATTACAATTTTCTATGTGTGAAAGTTGATCCAAAATTACGCCTTCTCCATATTAGAGTTCAGTTGAGATATGTTCCAAAAACTAGTCCGTTATATTTGGAGTTCTATCAAGGAGCATGTAGTGGAGTTAGTGGGTTCTATAATTAGTCATAATGTTTGTAATAGCAGGATAGGTAGTGGGTATTAAGTTTAGAATAAGTTAGTGGGGTGCTAAACTGAGATGATCCAAATTTAGTTGTTGTAGGGATATAAATTCAGCATGTTGTAATCGAATTAATTAAGAAGTGAAGTTGAATTATTTGTGTCAATCCTTCTTCCTCTGTTTACTCTTCCAACAAAGTGGTATCAGAGCCGAGTCGATCAACCTTGGGACGTTTTCATGGCAGAAAACGGCAGCACCATTGTGAATGTCATGCAACCAGCAATTCCGCTGTTCAAAGGCGAAAACTATGCTTTTTGGAGCATCAAGATGACGACCTTGTTCAAGTCTCATGGCCTATGGGACTTGATAGCAAATGGAGTTCCTAATCCAGATCCTAATCCGCAAGAGAATCAGAAGAAAGATGCACGAGCGCTGTTTTTCATCCAACAAGCAGTGCATGACACCATCTTCTCGAAAATCGCAGCAGCCACCAACGCAAGGGAGGCATGGACAACCCTGAAAACAGCATTTCAAGGGAGTACTCGAGTCATGGCAATCAAACTTCAAGGCCTACGCAGGGACTTTGAAACATTGCAGATGAACAAGGAAGAATCAGTCCAAATTTTCCTTTCAAGAGTACAAGAGGTGGTCAATCAAATCCGAGCATTTGGAGACACCATGGAGGAGAAGACGGTGGTGGCAAAGGTGTTGAGAAGCCTAACACCCAAGTTTGATCATGTGGTAGCAGCAATCGAAGAGTCCAAAGATCTAGCAACCTAACCTTTGATGAACTCATGGGGTCACTGCAGACTCATGAAGCAAGGATGTCAAAGGCTGAAGATAAAGGCGACGACAAGGCATTTTACATGAAGGGGGAGTCATCAAGAGGCAGATCTAATGGCTACCCAAGAGGCCGAGGCAGAGGAAGAAATAATTCCAGCAGAGGCAGAGGCAATCCCAGCAGAGGAAGAACAAACTCCAGCAGAGGAGGAAGAGGTCGAGGCAGACCAGCAGAAGTACATGATGATTTCAAGAGAGAAGTTCAATGTTACTACTGCAACAAATACGGGCATTATCAAGCAGATTGCTACAAGAAACAAAGAGAAGAAAGCCAAGCCAATTACACAAAAGAAAAGGAGACTCAACCCACACTTTTCATGGCCAGCAGTATAGATGAAAAGATTGATGCAAGCAGCATCTGGTTTCTCGATAGCAGGTGTTCAAATCACATGTCCGAATTCAAGCAATTGTTTGTAGATTTCGATGAATCATGCAGATTGAAGGTTAAACTCAGTGATGACAAGTTAATTCAAGTAGAAGGCAAAGAGCCTACAACCTTTGAAGAAGCAGCACGAAATGAAACATGGCATCAAGCATTGCAAGAAGAATTGGCAGCAACAGGAACAATGGAAATCAAGCGTACAAGTTCTGAAGAACAGAAGACAGATATTCTAACCAAGGCGTTGGCACTAAGCACATTTGAAAATTTGCGAAAGAAGCTTGGAGTAACCAATTTTGAATCAAGGGGGAGTGTTGAAAGTTGATCCAAAATTAGCTTTCCATATTTAGAGTTCAGTTGAGAGTTGTTCCAAAAACTAGTCCGTTATATTTGGAGTTCTATCAAGGAGCGTGTAGTGGAGTTAGTGGGTTCTATAATTAGTCATAATGTTTGTAATAGCAGGATAGGTAGTGGGTATTAAGTTTAGAATAAGTTAGTGGGGTGCTAAACTGAGATGATCCAAACTTAGTTGTTGTAGGGCTATAAATTCAGCATGTTGTAATCGAATTAATTAAGAAGTGAAGTTGAATTATTTGTGTCAATCCTTCTTCCTCTGTTTACTCTTCCAACACTATGCAGCAGATTCGTCAAACAAACGACAAGTGGCCACCTAAGCTCCACGGTGGAGCTTTACTGCTTATTTGGCTAACGATCTAACTAACCTCACTGTAGCCTGATCACAGGGACCCAATCTCCAGTATTATTAATCCTAACAGCTCGCTTCCTTTAAACTAAGCGTGGAGCCCAACTGTCAGCGCCTGTTTCTTTTAAAGACTGCTGCCCGGTTCGCTGACCTTCATGCCGTCACCTCTCCCTCTTCTTCCAATTCTTTGACAGGATTAAAATCAACCCAAATCACCCCCAAATTAGCTCTGATACCTGACAGACACCCTGTACAGAAACTGGTACGACTGGGTCCTGACGACAAGGAATAAGCGCTGCTATGTTGAGGCTTTAGTTCAAAGAGTTAATTGATTTTTTCATGGATACATATTTTTTTTCCCCTGCTACTCTTGTGTTCCTTTTGACGGATTCACAACCATTTTTTTATTTTTATATATGCATGTTCTTTAAAATAGTGCACAATAGATCCAAGAATCGTTTGAATTTGAATTAACTGAATTGTATTCCGTTACTCTTGTGTTGCTTTTGACGAATTCACAACCAATATTTATTTAAATATGGATGTTGTTTAAAATAGTGGAGTTGAACTAGGGTGTTCTTAAGCTCACCAAGCTCCTTTGTGAGCTTAATTTAAAAACCTGTTGAATTGACTTCAAATGATGTATCCAACCATTGAAACCGATCTACTTCAAAAGTGATATGTTTACATGTCAAACTTATAATTTTTCGAAATAATTTAGTATAAACTATAAAGTCAAGCGGTAAAAAAAAAATGGTTTATAAGTTATTTTAATGTGTTCATTTATAAATTTGACATGTAAACTCATCATTTGTGAAGTAGATCAGTTTCAACAGTTTGGATATGTCGCTTGAAGCCAATTTGATATATTTTTGAGTTAAACTCACAAAGGAGCTTGGTGAGCTTAAAAACACCTAGTTCTACTCAAAATAGTGCACCATAGTCCATAGATCGAAGAATAGTTTAAAAGATATGAATTAACTGAATTGTATTGAAAAAGACTTTAGGCCTTCAAATTTGGTTATTTTGGGCCGGGCTTGCTACTGGGCACCAAATCTAGATACTTTGGTCCTTCAGCGTACCAATATAAATGCTTTGAAATAATTGGTATTTCAAGATAATTAATTATGTACCTCATATTACCTAGGCTAGTAAGTAGGGGTGTTAATCGGTTTTAAACCGAACCGACAGAGATTAGTTTAATCAGTTTGATTTTCTAGTTAAATGGATCGGTAAGGTTCATTTTTTAAATCCGGTTAAATCAAACCGACCGAAATTTTGAAACTTATTCCCAATCAAAACCAAACTTTTTTAAAAAAATTCTAAAATTATGTATATTGCTTGGTTCCGTTTAAAACCAACAGGGGTGCCCGCATAATGGCCAGTAATACTCGCATAATTGGCAGTGACGCGAAGTCGAGGTTGGATTGGCCTTATCGAATGAGGCCCAGCTCGACTCCGCAGGCCAAATTGTTTCGGGCTGATTGGGTGAGGCCCAGCTTTGGTCCTTGTCAGGCCGTCCGGCATCTAGACTACGGGCCTTATTATGTTTGATCTCGGGCTGGCCCCAAGAGGGGGTCCAAATCCCGAGTTACCTTTTAGGCCTGTCATGCGACGACTTGATTAGGCCTCGTCGGACAGGCTCAATGACAGGCTGCGAGCCTGGTCACCTTCGGTCTCGGGCTAGCCCCGAGAAGGGGTCCGGGTCCCGAGTCCCGACCTGTGGGGTCCTTTGCGAGGTCTGAATCCCGAGTCTTTTATGGGCCGAGTTCGAGTTTATTGAGGGTCATTGGCACATAGACCTATCATAAATATATAGCTCGAGTCGATCCGTAAAATACATATTACCATTATCTCACTAAAAAAGTGAGTTCTTTTTCAGACCATTTGCTATTTCAACGAGGAAATGACGAAAAAAATAAAATTACAGCAGTCAATAAATATAATTAAATAGAATTTTGTGAAGAACATTAAAATGTATTTGTATTTCAAAAATACATGATGTAAATGAAAAATAATTTGGGACTGATATATATAGTAACCAGATTCATGTTTTGAGTGGCGGTGAAAGTCTCAGACCTTAATCGGAGCAGTTAGAAAGAAATAAAAAGGAACACAAAATTGCCATGCCAACCTACAAATGATTATTTTGAAGCCCATGGGCTTTCATTTGAAATATAGTCCGAAGTTTATTTATGAAAATCAACCCAGGGGTATTAACACCAGAGTAGCCTCTAATTCTAGAATCTTAATTACACGAGAAAACCCAAAGCGGTAAATACAGTACAACTTGATACATGGGCTTTGATTTAGTGATTAATTAAAGAGGTGGTGCACCATTTCTTCCATTAAACACATTTGACAAATTATATGTTGTTGACAAGCTGCCAGCGTCTCTTTTTAAGATTGTCCACCGTGATTATTCAAGTTTGTGCAATCAATCAAGCAAAAAAATGAGGATTCAAAGGTGGTACATCGTAATTGCCAATAACATGGGTACCATTGAGTCTGCTAACAGCAAAATAAATCACAAAAATCTCTCTTGAATAAATCATTTCGCCGGACCCTCATGTCAGCAACTCAATTGCATCCATTGTAATTGACAAATTATTGCAACAGATTGGGACCCAAAATCCCAGAGTTCTCTGCAACAGAAGATCAAGAATTGAGGAGTCGACAATAAAATCCGATCGAGTATCCTCTCAGGTACCGTAAACTGGGGCCCACAACTTTAATCTCCATATTTACTTCCTGCCGGGCCAAACTCAATTCGATGCCTATTTAGATGAAGGGATCCCCTTTAAGATTCATGTCAAATTAAAAGAACGGTCCAGATCCACTAATTTTAATGAACAGTATCCATCAGGTACCTGGGAGGATCCGAATTAATAAAATGTTAGAGTTCTTGATCTATGTGTGTCCCAACTCCCAAGTAATAATTTATTAGTGGTCCACTAATTCGGAATGGGTTCAGAGTAGAGTTTACGTTGAAGAGAGAGTTTTTTTTTACTTTTTTATTATAACGAGTGTGGTATAATTTTTTTTTTTAAAAAAATGATTTATGTTTAACTTTTTTATTTAATGTTATGGATAAAAAAAATGGGGAAAAATTGACTACTAGCTCTCTCCATCATTGTGTTGTGCTACCACAAATGGAAAAAACTCAGCAGTTTGTTTTTGAAAAATTGCAATTTGCAAATTGTACAATTAATGCTGCTTTTTTATCCAAGCCGCAAAAATTAGTTCCATCTTATTGTCTGAAGAGCTAAATAAAGACCTTATATACGCTACTAATGTATTTGTTTTAATGATTTTTTCAATGGGAAAAAAGATCCAAACATTTGATAGTTTTATATTAAATATGGACATTATTGTTTTCATGATTTTTGCTGCCGGAAAATTAATTCATTTTGATTAAAATAAATTAGTTGTAAATAAATTTATCATCAACAAATTAATTAATATGTGATCTAAAAAATAATATGTTTCTGTTTTTATTTTGATTTAGTATATTACTTCTTGTGGGATGTTTAGCATATTCTCTCGGAGTAAAACACAACATGGGCTTGTGTTTCTCTATCTTGATCATTTTGACAATCATAATAATAAAAATAAACTTGTTAAATTTTAATCTAAATTTAAATGTGGTACGACATATAATAGTTTTTCATTTTCAACATTCCTATGTTTGATTATGAAAAATATTGCTTTTAGTAAGATTTTAAAAATATGGTTAAGATTGTCAAATGAATATTATTGACAAATAATTACAATTTTAATATATTCTCAAAATAAATTTATTGACAAATTATTTTGTACAACAAAAAAAAAATCGAACCACATTGAATGATAACGACCCGGTACAATTAAAAAAATACCGGCCGTAAAAAAAATTCTAGCTGGTATGATTCATATTGGCCTTCTTAAGAAAAAATATATATGGACGGTACGATTCAGGCCGTAAACAAAAAAAGCTGTTTGGCCGGGATGGTTATTTTTGTAAAAATTTCAGGTTCGATGCCGTATATTGAACTTAATTTGTATTTTTTTTAATTCTCTTAATAAAAAAATTCGGTATTTTACGGACTGCATACACATATTTTTCAATAACTGATCACTGCATTGGCGATCATATATAGTAATATAATTTTCAATAATTGATGCTTGTGATATTATATTTTACTAATATTTAGGTGGTGGGATGTCGGCTTGAGCTTTGTCAGTTTTCTCTGATCAGAATCTTTTCATCTCAAATTAATTAAACATTGATTAGTTCAAGGTTTAATCATTTATTATTTAATCTTTTGCCCGTTTCATCTTGGTCTTTGGTCAACATTGGAGACTGCAGTGTGTTACTGTGTATTAAATGAATAATTATCCTTTCTGTTAAGCTGCATACAGTATGAAAAGCAGGGAAGTATTTTTCTTCGGTTGTTATCTTTTAGGAATCTTTCTAAGTAAAGAGGAGGGTTCAAATGCCTCCATTTTTCATGTCTCCACCATGCCTCCATTTTTAAAAACTTTAATAATTCAAAATTTAAAACTTAAAAATCAAAATAAAACCGTAGGATATGATCTAAATCATTTTATCTATGCACGTGTAAAAAATTATGACATTTCAATTTTGTTTTGGTTGTCATCAAGAGCTTGTAAAAAAACATACAAATGTGGATAATTTCTAGACGTTGATTTTTCAACTTATTGATTCACATAAAAACAAAATCAAAATGTGATAATTTTTTATGAGCACATAGATAAAATTATGTAGATCATATACAACGGTTTTATTTTGACTTTTAAGTTTTAAATTTTGAGTTATTAAAGTTTTTAAAAATGGAGGCATGATGGAGGCATGAAAAATGGAGGCATTTGAACCCTCCTCCTAAGTAAATTAATCATGACAAAATTAGTTTGGATTTCTTCCTAGCTTCTTCTCTAGCAGACAAAAACCTAACACCCACTGTTCCCAGACTCTCCAATCTACTCAGCATCACATATCAACACAAGAGAAGCGGTGAAGAGAACAGACTTAGCAATTTTAGATCGATGGGTCTAGGTGGAGTGATTTCCAACCTTCTCTCTTTGGGCGCCAAATTGCTACCCGCTGTCGTCGCATCTGGAAAAGCTCCGTCCTCTTCCTCCAATCCTCCAGTAGATCAAAACCACCAAATTGAGGCTGAGTTGAAGAAATTGATGAGGATGTTAGAGCGGATTAAGGCCACACTGTACGATGCCGAGCAGAGGGAGATCACAGACTCGTCAGTCAAGCTCTGGTTGAAGGAGCTCAAGGGTGTTGCGTACGATGCAGAGGATGTACTGGGTGAGTACCACTATGAAGTCTTACGAGCACAAGTTGAGGCAAGAGATGCTTCTCCACCAGATTCTCGTAAAAGGAAGCTAATTCAGGTAACTAATTTTAATTTATTTCTTTGAGCAAAGAGTATATCTGTATAAGTGATAGGTTTTGTGTTCATGAGTTAGGGTCACTAACATAAATGTCTTATTAGTGTTTAGATTAAATGGAATTGCTAATGAAGTTCAAGAAAAAAAAAAGTAATTTCAGATTCCCTTGTTGATGTGAAATGCCGAGCCTGTATCTGTCAACCTGGTCAAGCTCATTTGTTAGCAGCATAAATTCCATTGACTGCCAAGAAGTTGTAAGCTCTTAGAACTATAACACAGAATATGAAATGTACTTTTACCCATAGTCTACCATCAGATCCAGGTAGAGCCATATATACAAGTACAAGGTACTAGCTGGACATATGATGTGCCATAGGAAATATGATAAGTCCATATAAAACACATTGCAAAACACAAAAATGTAGCAAAGAAACAAACTATATAACTAGTATTAACGGGATGGAAAACAGAGAGACTGTGCTTCAAATAGTATTATTTTTGTACATGAACATTATAGTAGGTCTTACACTCTCAAGGTAATTATAACTTTCCAGGTTCCATGCGGCATGCTGGATCAAATTCAGCAAATAAGGAGCAGATTTGATGAGATTGCGAATGATCGGATAGCACTTCAATTGTCAGAGGGAGATGGACCCAAACGTTGCAACAACGAATTGCAAATAGCTCCAACTAGCCACTTTGTAGTTGAGTCGAATATCTTTGGTCGAGAGAGGGAAAAGGAGAAACTAATTGATTTGTTGTCCTTAGAACGTGATATTGTTTCGGTGGTGACAATTGTGGGCATGGGGGGCATTGGCAAAACAACCCTTGCACAACTTGCCTATAATGATCAAAGAATCCGACAAAGGTTTGATAAATTTGGGTGGATATGTGTATCAGAGGATTTCAATGTTCAAAGGCTCACCAAAGAATCAGTGGAGTCTATTACAGGAAATGAGTGCGGTCTTACAAATTTGAGTGCTTTGCAAGAGAAAATTCAGAAGGAGATAAGTGGGAAAAGAGTATTTTTGGTCCTTGATGATGTCTGGAATGAGAAGAAGAGTCTGTGGGACTCATTTCAGGCTATTTTTACATCAGCTGCATTTGCCAAAATCCTGGTTACTACAAGGAATGATCCTGTTGCACGAATCATGCAAACAGAGCCAACATTCAACCTTGGCCATTTGTCAGCTGAACAGTGTTGGCGATTGTTTGAACATTATGCATTTGGGGGAGTAGAACAAAATAATGACCCGAAGTTGGTAGAAATTGGGAAGCATGTCATGAACAAGTGTGGAATGTTGCCCTTGGCTGTGAAGTCAATTGCTAGCCTTTTGAGGCATGAGGCGGAAGAAGAGAGTTGGACATATATTTTAGAAAGTGAGCTATGGGAGTCTGTAGATGTTCACAATGAGATATTTCCACCTCTTCAAATAAGCTATGCACGTCTTCCCACATACCTAAAGTCTTGTTTTCTATATTGTTCCATGTTTCCTAAAGATTACAGCTACGATGTTGAATATTTGGTGAAATTATGGATATCCCAGGGTTTTATTGAGCCTAAGGGAAAAAAGACTGCAGAACAAATTGGTTTTGAATATGCTGAGCAATTGTGCCAGAGGTCCTTGTTTGAAAGAAAAGGCAGACCTGAGTTGTATGAGTTTAAGTTGCATGATATAGTTCATGATTTAGCACGATTTAATTCGGAAAATGGTTGCTATTCAATTGAGGTTGGTAAGCTCCCAATTTTTCCTAATATACTGTACCATATGTATCTAAGAGATCCTATTCCCTCTGACAAGTTCACTACTCTGCGCACACTCGTTATCTTTCGAATTTTCAAAAACATGTTCAATACTTTCGAATTTTCAATGGCACCAAAATTAAGGGCTCTAGATATATTGGTATTAGGTGATAATTTGGAATCTCTTTCCTCCATTGGTAATTTGAAACATCTTCGTTATCTTTCACTTCGTAAAATGTTCTTTGAAATGCTACCTGAATGCATATGCTCCCTTTACAGCTTGCAACATCTAACTCTTACATATAATGGAAATCTCAAAGAGTTGCCAACAAAAATAGGAAATCTAATTAGCCTAGAAGAGCTGATAATTGAGGCAAACCTTGAGGTGTTGCCTGAGTCCCTTTGTCAACTCAAGGCCTTGAGGAAACTCTTTATTAGATTTTGCCATGAAATTAAGGAGTTGCCAACAAAAATAGGAAATCTAGTTAGCCTAGAAGAGCTGATAATTGGGGGTTGTTCAAACCTCGAGGTGTTGCCTGAGTCCTTTGGTCAACTCAAGGCCTTGAGGAAACTTTGTATTTATTATTGCCATAAAATTAAGGAGTTACCAAACAACGTAGAAAATCTAGTTAGCTTAGAAGAGCTTCGAATTGAAGGTTGTTGTAGCCTCCAGGTGTTGCCTGAGTCCTTTGGTCAACTCAAGGCCTTGAGCAAATTGGTAGGAATTCAAGCGAATGTGAAGCTCAGATGCCAGACAATAGGATGGTTAAAGGGTTTTCCTGATTTTGGAGGTACTCTTTGTCTGTGCGGATTGAAAAATATTTCCAATGTAGTGGATGTCCAATGTGCTAACCTTGTGAGTATGTGTAACTTGGAGCACTTGATACTAAACTGGTATGTGAATGATTATCTGGATCTAGATGGCAGTGTACTTAAGTTGCTCATAGAAGAAGGTCAGAACATATTTCTTGAAGATCAAAAATGTTTTTCGGTGATGGATAGTCTCCAGCCTCACCCTAATCTTAGCAAGCTACAAATATTGAGTTACAGTGGGATAACATTTCCGGAATGGATTGGAAGCCTATGCAAACTAAAGTATTTGAATATTACCTATTGTAATGGTTTGCAATTCTTAAAAGCAGAGTCGCTGCCATTAGAACTTCAAGAGTTGGATATTATTGCATGCAATCAGCTAGTATCTGTACCTGGAATACAAAAGCTGAAATCCTTGGTCAAACTTTCCATCCATATGTGTCACAACCTATGCTCGTTTATGGGACCTTCTCTTGAATCTACAATGTGTACAGGGGTGGGTTCATATGGGACCTCATTGTTGGGGTTGACAAACCTTGTTTCACTCAGAAGTTTGGAGATTTCAGACTGTGTCAAATTGCAAGTATTGGCGGATGAGTTGCTTCCTGTAGAACCTTGCAACATTGAAGTTTCTGATTGCCCTGGGTTAAGGGAGTGGTGCTTGCAACATGGAATAAACTATGAGAGGTACTTCCTAATTCCTATTATTCTATAATATTGTTGCTATATTATTGAAGAGAGTGCCATTATCTAGTTTCTAAGCTTTATTTCTTTAAATACAAAATTAAAATTACATTATATTTCTTTCCTCTTTTTTCTTTCCACGCATACCATTCAAGTCAAGAATTATATTTTTTTCAAACGTGATTCAAATCGGGAGTGGAAATAAATAGTGCCCCAGGACTGAGTTTTGGGTAGCAAGTACAAGTCAAAGGCAGTTGAATGGTAGAGTGGTATGGTAGTAATGTAGCGATTATAAATTTATTACACGAGTAATAGTTGTTAAAATAGAATAAATAATTGGTCCCTCGCTGAGAATCCAACTTAATTTTTTTTTTTTAAGGTTAGTGGTTTTTATGCTAACTAACAAATCAATTGATAAAACCTATATTTATAACGAGTCAAGTGACTCTAATTTTTAAACCTACTCCTTTATTCTCACAAAATTTTGATATTGTGTCTTTAATGATTGGTTGTATGCTGGTAAATGTAGGTAAGTGATGTGCTACAGCATGGAGAGCTTCTACAGTGTTGATTTTGAAGACAACTAATTGGGCCTGGCCCATTAGCTTTTGCCATCGGCAAAGAAGCCAACCGAATCAATTAAAAGGTTATAGCGTAACTTTTAGAATAGACCCACTTCGTTGTTTTTCTATGAGCCGCTGCTCTATGTCTCTGTTGCCTCTTCATCAAGTTCTTCTAGGGTTTTGCTCTCTTCTTCTTCAAATTTGTAAGAGAGTGTGTTAGAGAGTGCTATTGAGCTTGATAATCTCTTGTACTTGTAAAACTCTTTGATTTAGTGGATTTGTGCTGTGTGCTCCCGTGGTTTTCTCCCGAAAGGGTTTCCACGTAATACACTAAGTTCATTAATATATTCTGGTAAATGTAGGTGAGTGATGTGCTACTCGTTCATAGAGCTTGTGCAGAAGGCCACTTGCTGTCTGAAATTGGAATACCATACCCTGTTGGACTGTATGGCTAATAAATTCCTTTTTATTTTTTTTTATTTCCAAAAGCAGCTTTTATTGTTTTAACAATACTTAAAGATTAGTTCAATACATCATATGTTTTGAAGCAATGAATATCCCAGACTTGTTCAATTCTGGTCCCCCGCACCATAATGCATGCTTAATCCCATCCTGTCAGCAATCAATCTCCACACAAATTGAGCGCAATAAGGCAAATGAATAATATAAAGAGAGTAGTTTGCAACGCTTTTCAAGAGAGCAATAAAAGGATTCAACGAGACGAACTCTTCCAATGAATGATTAATTGCTACACAAGCACATTAACTGAGTCTAATGTATATTCAAATCCCAAATTGTTTATATATACATGCTTTTAAACTAATTACACGTTCCAAAAATAAATAAATACAGTTGGTATTAATTAAATGGGGCTGACCTTATCATATAATGTTTTCCCTTCCCGATATCACCGTCTCTAACCTCTCTCTTGCGTGGCTGCCCCTTTCCATACAATTCCAATTATCTCTATTTTTGTGTAAGGATTACGATGTGTTGAGAATTTGATATTAAATATGGTAATTAATTCTTATTGACATTTAAGTCAGGTTGTGAAAACCCTATTTGAACACGAACACGATATATAAATGCAAAACTTGGTTGGTAGCTTTGCTAGAACCAATTTGCAATATTTGAAGATGAGAAAGGCTCCATTGTGCCCAATTAAAGGAGAGGAAAAAAAGAAAGGAATAAAACAAATATTGACCGGACCGATAATGCATGATTAAACGACTTTGTATTAAAATATATTAAAGCACCAACACACTTTGTTCTATAATAACAAAACAGTAGCCGATTTGAATATGTATTATGTAAAACAAAAATAACGACTACATTTAGGATTTAGTATTAAGTAGAAATTTAGGAAAACAAAACAGTAGCCGATTTTATCACTAAAAATTTAAGATTTAGTTGGCATTGCAAAATGGCTAATTTAGGGTTTTGAAATCAAAACCCTAATTGATTTGTGGGACTAGTTGCCTTGGATCTAAACCCCTTCCTAGAACTGCAAAATGGCTAGAGCTTTGGGGCTCAGCTGAAACTTGAATAAAAGCAATTCGGCTATTTTTGAATTAAATTTAAAGAATCAAAATGAATTACAATTAGACTCTAGCTACAAGAACATGAAATATTAAAATATAATTGGGCTGGATCTTGCTGACTAAATTTGTTTTTGATTGTTGGCTTGGGCCGAAATATTGGACTGAACTTTTGACAAAGATTGAAATAGAAATTAGGAAGGTTAAGGACAGCGGCAAGGCTAAATATATGAATATTATTACTACCTATATTTGGAACCTATTTTTTATTTGTTTCTAAATCTACCGACCAGCATAACTTTTATATTCTTTCAATATATTTTGTTTATTATTGTTGTTTCTCATCACCTGAAATAATTTTTGAGAAAACTTTGGATGTTTGCTCATATATCTGAAATATTTCAGAATAATCAACAAATTAACTTTTGTAGTTTTCTTTGAGAAATTTATATGACATTTCGTTGTCATATACAAATCAATAAGAAAGATGGACAGATCTTGAAAATTTTGTTTTATTTTGAATTTTTTCGTTCCCTACATTTTTTTGGGTTCTATATGCCATTATGTTCTCATGGAAATATTTTGTGTATTACTTGGAACTTTTGCACTCTGTTGTATAACTTTCAAAAAATAATTGATATTAAAAAATATTTACAAATAATTAATTAATAGCTTTTTCTAAAACCTTTTTGTATCAGTTTTATTTTTAAACTGCCTGAATTTATATATGGTGATGTCTTTTAAATATGAGATAACATTACATTTTTCTCTGATTTGAAAGTATCACGGGTTCTTATTAACCATGTTTATTATATGTAGGTTTAGTTAAAGAAATGCTTAGCTATTATTTATCACATGATGTTATTTTTTTATATATAATATTGCTTTTATTTATTATACATATTGCATATACATTCTTTGTAAATATTACACGATTTTACTGATATGCTTCATTCTAACAATATAACATGTACATGTAAATTATTAATTATTTTTTATTTTTCCATACGCATTACTCTACAGATCTAAATATTGATTGCTAATTCTGGTTAAATCTAATTTTAACCAGAATATTATGATAAATCTATTTTCAGGCAATACTATTTGTTATATTGCTATTTTTTATTATAACTATTTTTTGCAGTATAGTCTTCATTTATCATTTAAATACCCGTCCCCTTTGCAAAATGTTTTACAGAAATTTGTAAGATTGTTTCTCAGATTTGCAATGTCGAAGAATTTGGATACTCCCAAGATACTTCTTTTTCCCTATTCTGATTTTTTTTGTCAAGGTTTTGATATTTCGAATTAATTTTTTTCTAACTAATTACTGCAGGATATTGGATTTGGTTGTGCAAACTCCATGAAGGAATGCCGGACAAACCGCAAAAAACAAAACAATGTTGGCCCAAACTTTTATCTTCAAAACAAATAAAAAAAGAATATATGAGTTAGAAATTACAAGATATGTGATATTCAAATACCAAATTATATAAAGTGATGGGGTTAAACCAAACTTTTCAGGACCATCTAGTTTTGCGAGAGTAAAAGTGTTTTTTGCCGATAACAGTTAATGGTGAGAGGAAGGTTGAAAAAAAAAAATTAACCCCTCAAGGTATGAATATTTCAAAATAAGATTAATCATGAATAAAATGAGAAAAAAAAAAAGAAAAAGAAAAAGGAGTGAGGCTATGATAATATGCATATTACGAACCCGATTCAGCCCAATTGAATTTAGCAATCTATATATATTCACTCTCTCCCAAAGTTTTAATAACCGCAAGTTTTGTCTTAAGTCACTCCCTGTTCAATTTGAACCCTGCCCCCTCACCCCTTTTATTTCCAAACATCTCTCTCATCTTTTCTTCACAGCCATCGATCAAAGAAGAAGACTCCCAAACTGCACCCGTTGCCAAACTGATTGAATCTGTCTCTTTAGTTTGAAAATTCTGCATTAAGGTACTCAAGAATACGTTATTAATTTGTTGAATTTATTAGAATATGATAAGAATTAGAATAGGTTGATTTTTATAAATAGAATATAATAGATTCATGAACCGAATCGATAAGTAGATCTATGTTGAGTAAGATAATTTTTGGTTCGTTAATTATTTTCATTTTCAGTAGAAATTATTTTCGATTATAATAAAATCTGTCTTAATTATGATTTCATAAGTTTATTACTTAATTGTTGATTATATTAATACTTAATTTCTTATCTCTTGAATCAAGTGTTATTAATTTAACATATGTTTCATAATTAAATTGTGACAGGCGTTATTATTTATATAAAACATTAGACAATTCATTTTATATATCTTTTAAAGTTTCATATATGACTTTAAACCTTAAATAAACAATATCAAATATATGTATCAAGATAGTAGGATAATTATGTTAGATTTCTAGACAATTAGAAGTAGCCAATAATAAGTATATATTAAATTTGAAAATATAAAGTGTCAATAGGTATTGCTTTAAGTATATTATTAAAATAGGGAAATTTTCTTTATTAGCAAGTATTTTGTTTATTAGTAAATATTAGAAATGAGTATTTTCTTTAAGTTACAAAATCTGGAATTAAATTTCCTTATTAAACAATTACTACCTTCTACTATATAATCTGAAAATATAAATCATTAATAAAGTACTTCTGTAATTAGGTCTATTAAAATCTGAAACTATGTTATATTAATTTTACTTAATTTTCTTATGAGATCATATAATATGATATGTAATTTATTTTAATAAATTCTGGAAAGGTAGCATATATAAATATTTTGTGATCATGAATACTAATTCAGAAATCATGTTTCGTAGTCTAGGTCCGAGTGCCGAAGTAAGGAGAAATATAGAGACAACAGTGAATTGCCCCACAACAACAGGTGCGGTTTCCTGGACTTTGTAAAATTATTACTTACCGTTTTGTGTGCATTTATTTTTCATATAGTTGAATTATATATGCATGTTGAATTCGAACAACCATTTGACTTTGTTAGAAAATATTAAGATTGGATTATTCGTTTAGGTCAAAGGACTATGACATGCGTGATGTGCTAAATGAATGAACGTGACATGAACTGATAATTAAAGTGAATAGGGGCCGATATGCTTGCGTATTGGGATGTATACATTGGGTCCGGTGTTCAACTAGACTCCTTGTTAACGTGACTGTATGTGAAAGCAGTCCTGTCACGAATGTGATTGTAGGCTGATGTAGTCCTATCATGAACGTGATTGTACGCTGATGCGGTCCTATCATGGACGTTATTGTAGGCGAAAGCGGTTCTTTTACGGACGTGATTGTAGGCGGAAGCGGTCCTGTCATGCACGTGATTGTAGGCGGAAGCGGTTCTGTCACGAACATGATTGTAGGTGGAAGCGGTCCTATCACAGTCAAGATCTAGCAGAATATGAATTTGCCGTCTAGTGAGACAAATGTATAGATTAACTAAAACTTGAAAGTGAAGAACGGTTTAAATATGTATGATTGCATTGCATAGAGATACTTGTGCATGTATTTTATCATATTTTATCTATATCATATTTGTGAGAATTTAGTAGATTTTACAAACTCTGGGCTGGAACTGAATCCCGCATTGAGAGAATGTTCGAATCTCTCACTTGTTCCATATTTCTATGGGTTCCAGGTAATGATGAAAAGACGTCAAAGCAAGGTCGTGAGTAATAGCAAGTGGAAAGATCCATGTTAAATTAAATGTTATTTATGTTTGCTTTTATGTCGTGTGTTTATTTTCCTGAAAAATTGGTACATTTGAACAGGCATGGTTGTTATCGTATTCTAACTATGTTTGTCGTGACCACTGTCAGACTACTTTTGTTATTATTGTAAGACTCGATTTGCGAAATTAAATGTGACATTTATAGATGTTATTGATAATGTATGTGATGTGTATATGCCTTAAGTAGCAATACGTGACGGGTTGCCTCGGGTGTGATAATCTTTGACATACTGCATCAAAACTAAAAAAGTGAGTTACTTTATGGAATCCGAATTCAAGAAAGAATATAAAAATGATTCATAATTTTAATAGAAATAAAATAATAATGACATTGGAAATTTATAATTTTGATAGATGCACATGGTCATACGATGAACTCTAATTTTTGTACAAAGCGGAGAAGTCACCTGACAATCGGGCCCACCCGTCAGTATCCAGCTTCCACATAAAAATGAATTCCGGAGGATCCATCTTCTCAAGTACCTCAAATTTTGAGATTAGATCCGGACCGTCTGATAAGAATCCGGGTCATTTAATATTCGTGCAGAAACAGATCTGATCGTTCGGATCCTTTAATATTCGTGTAGAAACAAATCTGACCATCCGGGTCCTCTAATATTAGTGTAGAAACATATCTGACTGTCTGGTTCCTTTAATATTCGTGTAGCAACAGATCTGACCTTTCGGGTCCTTTAATATTTTCATGCAGAAACAGATCTGACCGTCCGGTTCATTTAATAAGAATCTGGTTCCTTTAATAAGAATTTGGTTCCTTTAATATTCGTGCAGAAACAGATTTGACCTTCTGATAAAAATCATGTTCCTTTTATATTCGTGCAAAAACAGATCTGACTTTCGGGTCCTTTAATATTCGTGCAGAAATAGATTTGACCATCCGGTTCCTTAAATATTCGTAAAGAAATAGATCTGACCGTCCGGTTCCTTAAATATTCGTGCAAAAACAGATCTAACCGTCTGATAAGAATTCGGGTCCTATAATATTCGTGCAGAAACAGATTTGACCGTCCTGTTCCTTTAATATTTGTGCAGAAACAGATCTGACTGTCCGGTCCTTTAATATTCCTACAGAAACATATCTGACTGTCGGCTAAGAATCTGGTTCCTTTAACATTCGTGCAGAAACAGATCTGACGTCCGGGTCATTTAATATTCATGCAAAAACAGATTCGACCGTAAGGTTCCTTAAATATTCATGCAGAAACAGATCTGACCGTCTGATAAAAATTCGGGTCCTATAATATTCGTGCAGAAATAGATTTGACCGTCCGGTTCATTCATGCAGAAATATATCTAACCTCGGGGTCCTTTAATATTCATGCAGAAATAGATCTGACCATCCGGTTTCTTAAATATTCGTGCAGAAACATATCTGATCGTATTATAAGAATTCGGGTCCTATAATATTCGTGGAGAAACAGATCTGATCGTCCGGGTCCTTTAATATTCGTGCAGAAACATATCTGACCGTCCTGATAAGAATTCGGGTCCTATAATATTCATGCAGAAACTGATCCGATCCGAGTCCTTTAATATTTGTGCAGAAACAGATCTAACCGTCCGGTCCTTTAATATTCATGCAGTAACAGATCTGATCCGTCTCGTCTTCTCTCCAGTTATATATGTACTAAAGTAACTCAAATTTTGAGTTTGCATCCCGACCGTCTCATCAGAAATTGGAAACAGGGGTTCTTTAACATTGGTGCTGAAACAGATCAGACGGTTTAAATCTAAACACAAATTTTGGGTTATTTTGAGTAAATATATTAAAAGAGCAGCTTTCACTTCAAGCAGCGCACGAACCATATGCAGCGTTCTTTGATTCTCTAGTCCGTGCGCTGCGTGAAGGCAAAACTCCTCTGTTAAATTATTTACCCGTTATTTTAGGGAATCGAACACTCTCAGCCGCCTTCTCTTCTAAACCGGATCGGACACCAACAACCCAAAACCGGATCGGACACCTCCAGTCGGAATGTGGAAGCTCCTAAATGGTGCCGACAAAGAGGTTCTAGTAGACATTGTGAGGTTCTCTCAAAAAGCTAAATTTGAAAGGCGTCGAAGGAGGTTGGAAAGAGTATTTGGCGCAACATGACGAGAAATTGGGAAATACCATAGGTGACCCTGCTAGAAAACCCAAGGATTTCTTACTTGCTTTTCTCCATACCTTCTCTTCAAGTTTGAGAAAGGTAGTTACTTTTATAAACTAGTGTTTTTCAGGTAATTTTTTAAGTTGGGTTTATGGTTTAATGCTTATATTAAGCTAAGTTTTAGGTTATTTTCATAAACTAGGTGTTTTTCAGGTAATTTTTGGTTTTCTGGTAATTTCTGGTATTTCTGGGTATCTATGTAATTTTCTGTTTTGTTTCCTGAACTATGTACTATTGACTTTTAATTTAATGAATTACCTACGGGTTTGAAATAAAAAAAAAGTTGGGTTTTCTTAAATAAGTAGCCCCCAAGAAGTTGTTTGTCATGATTCCAAATTTGTAGGAAAAGTTATAGTCTTTTGTAAGATGGTTTCCTTCAATTTGTGAAAAGAAATCTTTATTGGGTGTCCAATGAATCTTTTTTCTATGTTTTTTTTTTTTGTAGTAGTATTTTGAGAAGATGATAAAAAGATATAATGACTGTAAAAAGTTTCTGCACTTTAACAATTTGCCCAATTTGGAGCCTCCCCAGATGGTAACAATTAATATTTTGATAATTATTTGTATTTCCTTGATCAGCTTCTACCTTAGGTTCAGCCCAAAAACCCAGTATTGCATAGCCTGGTACTGGTACTGGTACATATTAAAAGTGGTACATATCAAACCAAACAAATAGGTGACGTATGGGTTTATAGAAAAACTGGTACTGGTACATATAGGACCAAAATTTGTGGTGACATATGGGTTTATAGCAAAACTATGAGGACAATTTCTCTTTGTAACTAGAAGTGTCAGGTCTAAGTCGGTTTTTATTTTTTCTATTTGGATTTAGCTAAAAGTGCTATTTTTACACTTATATTTTTCAATGAAAATTTACTTTGTAAATGTAGAGGTTAGTCCGTTTAACAGCAGAGCACCGAGAGTACACAAGGAATTATGTTTTTCCATCCTATAAGGAGGTTCCTCTCTCTCTCTCTCTCTCTCTATTGATTGTTCGCTGGCTTATTTGATTTCAATTTTCATTTTTTGTATTCTATACTTCAGAAAAAATGTTAATTTTGTTGCTAATAAATGTACTTCCTTGTATGTTATGGGTAGGGGTGGGAATTCATAACACTAGGAAAAGTACCTGAAAAAATGGACTCAAAATCCATGATTGCTATTCGTTGTGAAACAGTACTTTGTACAGATGACACCGAAGCACTGGTACGGGTTTGTGCTATTGATCAAAAGTTGGAGGTCTGTAGTTTTATTTAACTATAAAATTATTTTCATATATTGTTCATACATGGTTCAAAACTCTTAATCTGACTGTTATTTTTGTAGGTCATGTTGGATCTCTCTTATGATTTCTCAAATTATGTAGACACTCACGGATTGAAAGAATAAAAGAAGGAACAAGCAAATAAGACACAAGTTTTTTTTCTGATGCTCTCTAATCACATCGTTTTCTGATTTTCTCATATATATAGACATAATACAAAACTGCCCACTACCATTACATCCCACGTTTAGAACTCTAAAATTAGACTAACCAATTTAAACTTTCCTTAAATAACTACTACTCTATTTCCAGCAACATGCTGATTCTAAATTCTAACTTCCTAAAATATAAACCCGTAAATAGACAACCCGAATTGGAGAGAGTCCGAACAGCTGGACCCGAACTTGTGTTTGGACTCGGACTATGGACTGGACTCGGACTTGGACAACTAGATTAACTCATCAATCTCCCCCTTAAGCTTGTTGTCCTCCACTGACGATCCGCACACCAATTCTTTCTCTAATTTCCAAGAATTTCGGTTTTGCAAGTGACTTAGTTAGAATGTCAGCCGGCTGTTCTTCTGTACAGACATGTTGTACCTCTATCATCCCTGATTCAATACAATCTCTTATGTAATGGAATCGGGTGTCGATGTGTTTGCTCCTCTCATGGTGGACTGGACTTTTACTTAACGAAATTGCGGACTGATTATCAATCTTCAAGACTACTTTCTTAACTTTTGTCTTCAAATCACCGTTGAGGAAGGCTGACTTCACATCCATATGATGCACCTCCCATCCTTCATGTGCCGCAATAGAGATCAGCAAACGTACTGTCTCTAGCCGAGCAACAGGGGCGAAAACTTCATCAAAGTCTATGCCTTGTCGTTGAACGTACCCCTTTGCCACTAATCTCGCCTTGTGCTTCACGATTCTGCCTTGAGTGTCCTTCTTTAGCTTGTAAACCCACTTTAGACCTATAGGTTTGTGGCTGTCGGGTAATGGAACGAGCTTCCAAGTTTCATTTTTTCGAATAGAGGAAATTTCCTCCTCCATTGCTCTTCTCCACATCGGATCTGCCTTGGCTTCTTCGAAATTTGACGGCTCCTCTTCTCCTAGTAAGCACAGACCCGAATACTGCAACTCTATTGGGAATGTTGCATCGTACAAGCTTTTGATATCACGCTCACCTCGTGGTCCTTGTAATAAACTCCCTTCGGATGTTGTAGGCTGCAGTACTTCGGTTGAGGCCGAACCATCAAAAGTTGCATCTGGAGTGTGTGGTGTACTTGAATCGGGGGCTCTGGATCTCGTGCTTGTCATTGGTGTTAGTTGCTGGTCTTGCTCATTAGGTAGGGAATGAACCGGATGTGAGAAATCTGCATCAGAGTCGCGTTCCCCGAACTCGTCTCCTTGCCTTGTCGTGTCGGATGAACTCGGAATAGGAAGGTAATGAACTGTAAACGAGTCTCCAACCGGTTGTGTCTCTGCCGCTGGATTTCTGCTCCATTCCCACTTCTTCTCCTCCTCGAACACTGCATCTCGTGTCACCACAACTCGTCTTGTCGCTGGATCGAACATTCGATAGCCTTTTGTATTCATATCATAACCAATGAACACCATTTGCTTGCTACGATCTGCCAACTTCGAAAGGTGCGGTGTAACTACTTTTACGTGTGCAAGGCATCCGAAAATACGAAAATGATCAACACTTGGCTTGCGGTCATAGTATGCTTCATAGGGAGTTTTGCCGACAACGCTCTTTGTTGGTGCTCTATTTAGGAGATACACGGCAGTTGATACCGCTTCTCCCCAAAATTCGCCTGGGACTCCCTTGCTTTTCAACAAGCTCCTTGCCATGCCGACCACCGTCTGATTTCTTCGTTCAACAACTCCGTTCTGCTGAGGAGAATAAGGCGCCGTGAGGTAACGCCTAATTCCCAGCAGCTCGCAGTAATTCTTGAACTCGTTTGAGGTGAACTCGCCGCCACGATCCGTGCGCAAAGCTTTCAGCTTGCTGTTTTTCTCCATTTCGGCTGCATCTTTGACCTTCTTAAATGCCTCAAATGCTTCGTCTTTGTTTCGGATCAGCACCTGCCACATGAATCTAGTACAATCATCAACCAACAGCAGAAAATAGCGCTTGCCTCCGAGTGTAGCAGGAGTTATTGGCCCGCACAAATCTCCATGCCACAGTTCAAGAGGTGATTCTGCTCCGAATTTTGCCACTGCTGGAAATGGATTTCGGTGTTGCTTTCCAATCAAGCAACCATCACAGATGCGGTCCTCATGCTCGATTACAGGTAGGCCATGCACCATCTGTTTCTGACTTAGAATCTTCAAGGCATGAAAGTTCACATGCCCGTATCTTGCATGCCAGCGCCAAGCACTTTCTTTGCTTCTAGCCATGAGACATTCTGGTAGGGCCTGAGCAATGTGCAGCAGATATAAACGATTTCCTGACCTGCTCACTTTTGCTAGTAGTCTTCGTGTCCTGTCCAGGATAGTTATCACTCCTCCTTCAATTACAATCTTGCATCCAATCTCATCCAATTGACCAAGGCTTATTATGTTGCTCTTTAACTTCGGGATGTAGTAGACATTAGTAAGTACACGATGTTCACCTGTGAAGCATTCAAATAAAACCGAACCTCTTCCTTGTATTTCTACAGCCGAGCCATCTCCAAATTTGACTGACCCTTTGATGGTCGTGTCAATTTCAGCAAATTTTTCGATACAACCGGTCATGTGGTTACTTGCGCCGGTATCTAAATACCAAGCCTTGTCTTGGGTGCTGTTAATCTTTGGCACCACCTTGTCTTCGTGTAGTAACACCTGTTCGTTCTGTATTGCGTGGCTGAGAACACAAGTTTCAGCCATCAACAGTGCCGGTTCATCATCAGTTTGTGTTATAACAAGATTGGCCCTCTCTCTTTGGTTTGGCTTGGGACAATCTTTTGCGAAGTGTCCATATTCATTACAATTGAAACACTTAACCTTGGATTTGTCGAAGTTGCGTGGCTTTCGGTCTTCGTTAGTGCGTTCACCATTTCCTCGACCTCCACCATATCCATGCCCACGTCCACGTCCTCTTTTGGTGCTGCTGAAACCTTCATCTTTCTGTCCCTTTGTGCATCTTGCCTCCCACTCGGCTTGGGTAAGAAGTAGCTGTTCTCCCCCGCCCTTTGTGTGTACTCGTCCTTTAAGTCCTTCCTCAAAGGTTCTGAGGCGGCCGATTGCTTCTGAGACCGACATGTTCTCAATATCGCCAAACTGCTCGATCGTTCCGATAATTTGGAGAAATCTATCTGGAACTGCGCTGAACAGTTTTTCAACAACTTCGCTGTCATCGAGCTTCGTGCCCAGCGAGCGGATCTCACCCACCAGCGTGGTAAGCTTCATGGAAAACTCGTTTATTGTCTCTGAATCCTCCATGTGTAACTTGTTCAGTTGCCGTTTCAGCACCTGTACGCGTGCCTTCTTGACGCGATCTTCACCAACCCGCATCTCCCTGAGTGCGTCCCAAGCCTCCTTTGCCGTCTGCTTCTCCGCGATTGCCATCATCACGTTATCTGGCACGGCTTGAGAAATGGCTACCATGGCGCCTTGATCTTTGTCGTCGTCTGTGTCTCCACCTTCGATCACTGACCATACTCCTAGCGAACGCAAGATTATCTTCATCTTGACAGCCCATATGCCGTAGTTCGATTCGCTTAACGTTGGATAATGGATCGGGATTGAGGCTCCTCTTGCCATCGGTTTGACGACTGCAAGTGTCTTAGATTGATCTCCTTCTTTACCGGCCATTGCCTTGATAACTTGGCTCTGATACCAAATGTTGGATCTCTCTTATGATTTCTCAAATTATGTAGACACTCACGGATTGAAAGAATAAAAGAAGGAACAAGCAAATAAGACACAAGTTTTTTTTCTGATGCTCTCTAATCACATCGTTTTCTGATTTTCTCATATATATAGACATAATACAAAACTGCCCACTACCATTACATCCCACGTTTAGAACTCTAAAATTAGACTAACCAATTTAAACTTTCCTTAAATAACTACTACTCTATTTCCAGCAACATGCTGATTCTAAATTCTAACTTCCTAAAATATAAACCCGTAAATAGACAACCCGAATTGGAGAGAGTCCGAACAGCTGGACCCGAACTTGTGTTTGGACTCGGACTATGGACTGGACTCGGACTTGGACAACTAGATTAACTCATCAGGTCATAATGGATAGACTATTAAACCCTAGTAAATAAGTTAAAAACTACAGAACTGACACTACAGATCTGGTACTGTCGGTTCCATTATGACATTACTGGTCATAATGGAGTTGCAAGCTCATTAACTAATGTACAGGTATACAATATTTGTTTTTTTTTTTAGTAAAATTTTTGTTGGAACCGACAGTACCAGATCTTCCTCTCCAAACCAGAAGATAAAACTATCCATTGACCATAAAGTACCCATTTTACCCTTTTCTAAAAAAAAAATTAAAAATATGCAGGCTGTTAAAAAAAATTTCAATCTTGTAATTAGTCAGTTTCAGGGCAAATGTTTCATTTATCTACTTTTGGGAGTTTTTGAAATTTACAAGGGTAAATATGATATTATGAATTTAGAGGGGGGAAATATGTAATTTCGAAGTTTTTCAGGGGTATACATGAAATTTCCCCAAACTTTTTAATAGTCTAGAACAAAAGGAAGATACAGTGATGTTCTTTTGTTTTTGTTCATCACAAGGTAAATATACCTTGTATTTTTTTTTTTTTTAATTTGTTGTTACTCCTGCACAGAAATCCTTGAAAAAGATTTTGAAGAAGGGCCCCGTTTTAATGGGGCATGGACTATTCAATGATTTGCAAGGTATATAATAATTTCAACAATTTATGAAGTAATCCAATTGGTTAATATTAAAATTCAAGGTGAATTTAGCTTATTTTTTCTTGATTAAAATCTCTTTGTTCCTATTAAAATCTCTTTTTATTGATTTGATGCAGCTTTGAAAATCGATTAATCGTTGGTAGTTGACACAGCTAGCATATTTAGTTATTCTAATTTAGCAACTGGACTTGTGCCTTCGTTGAACAACTTAGGCTCGGTATATATCAGTTCCCATCCTTCTCTCTTTTGCAAAATTGCAAAATAACCCTTCTATTATCTTAATTCTCAATACCAGCCTTCTTTTGCCTATTTTTATTATATTCTCTGGGTAGATGGTTCTGGATGGATCAAAAACAGTGATTTTGTATCTATCTAAAAAAATAATAAAAAATTCCCAAAAAATATAAAATTTGGTCTCCAAGCACATTTTAATATGGAGATCTCTTAATACCAAACAGAGATATTGATTTTATAGTACGGAGCCATCTGCATTTGAATTTTTCTTTTCCTTTTTGAGAATCTTCACCAATGCTCTTAATAAATATTCAGGCATTGCCTGACTTGGGCTCTAAGGACCTACTGGTACATCGTGTACCAGTTGCTGTGCCTTACCTAGAGTTAACTCGCATATTTCCAGGAACTCCTTAAACTCATGTAAGTTCTTATTCCTATTATCATAACTACTCTCTTCCAAAAAACCAAGTAGTTGATCATTTTTTACCTTGTTTTTAACACTAGCCTTTTACTTTTGTCAGGACCATATAAAAGTAAAAGGTGATTTGTATTCTACATTTGCGAAATTTAAAAATTCAAAAGAAGCAGAAGGTGCATATGAAGCATTAAATGGCATGATCTCCCAGGTAGGGGAATATATTATTTCCGTTATGATTTATGCTATATATATATAGAGAGAGAGAGAGAGAGAGATATATATATATATACTTATTCATGACAACTGATTTTTTTTTGTTTTTTCAATAAAAAGGATAATTTTGGGAGGCAGCAAAAGGTGGTTGTATTCAGACGGGAGAATGGAGAGGTTGTGAAAGTCTCAGTAGGTAAATTGGTGACAAAAGGCTACGGGAGGATGCAAATGGAGTTGAAGAAGAGATAAAAGATAATTCAAAGAAGTTTAAAATTCTCATGATCACTGCTTACCTGAAAAGGAGGTTAAAAGATTTTTCTTTTCGATTGTAATTACATCTTATATTCACCATTATTGCAAATAATACCTCCTGTTTCTAATAGCAAAGCAAGTTTGAACTATTTGATATCCAACTGTTAGAATAAATTAGGGTTATAGGGTTTCATTTGTTTAATTTAGCGATGTTTACCTCTGGGTGTTCTATGCAAACATCTCTTTTATATAAGCAGAGGTTAGCCCGTTTGACAACAGAGCACCCAGATTATAGAATAAATTATGACTTCCCGTCTTATAATGAGGTTTCTTCTGTTGCTCTCTCATTTTATATCTTTTCCTTCCCAAAAAATGTGCTATTTATTAATTATAAATTCTTATTATCTAATACCAGCAATTCTTATTTCCTTAGGATTGGAAGGTGATGAAAGTAGGTTCAGTATCTGATATAATAGAATCAAAATCCATTGTTGCTATTGATTGTGAGATGGTTCTTTGTGAAGATGGTACTGAAGCACCGGTACGAGTTTGTGCTGTAGACCGAAATTTGATGGTACGAACCTCTCTCTCTCTCTCTCAATACATTGATCATTTATCTATCTGTGGTTAATCAATTTAGAAGGAGATCTTGTTTTTTTATAGGTACTGATAGATAAACTTATATGCCCTGGTAAGCCGGTTAAAGACTACCGAACACACATAACAGGTATGTCAGCTGAAGATTTGGATGGAGTAACATGCACTTTAGCTAAAATACAGGTATTAATTTGCCATTGTTTACATTTTATAAATACAGGTATTAATTTGCCATTGTTTACATTTTATATAGTTATCCTAAGCACTTAACATTACTGTATATTTGTGGATCATAATTGGAATTTGTTTTTTTGCTCAGAAATCATTGAGAAAGATCTTGAAGAAGGGGACTATATTAATAGGCCATAGTTTGTTTTTTTATTTACGAGGTAAAAATGAACAAACAAATTGCTTTAACTCTTACATATCTATTATATTTCAATTAAGTAGTGTTGGTTCTGACGGTTCTTTATTGGGTGGGTCCCTTCATGCAGCTCTGAAAATCAATTACCCATTGGTAATTGACACGACATGTATTTTTAAACATGCTGATTTACCACCTGGAGTATCTCCTTCTTTGAATAATTTGTGCAAGGTACATATTTCAACAAACACCCCCCCCCCCCCCACAACATGAGGGCATTTTGGGAATTTGGAAAGCATATTCATCAGTTTTTCATTCCGTTTGTTTTGGTATTGTTATAATTTGGCAGGCTGTGTTGAGTAGAGCAGTGAGAGAAGAAGGTGAAACACATGACTTCCTAAATGATGCAAAAGCAGCAATGGAAATTGTTCTTGCAAAACTCAAACACGGTTTCGGCCAACCAATTAAAGTTGCCTATGTAAGTTACAGTATTTTTACTACAAGGGAATTTCATTTATACCCCTCAAAAACCTGAAATTACATACTTCCCCTCTAAAATTTCATAATATATATTTACCCTTCTAAATTTAAAAAACTCACAAATTTACCCAATTTATTGACTTTTCTAAGTACCCATTTTACCCTTTATTAAAAGAATAAAAAATATGTAAGCATGTTTAAGAGAAATGATTCATCCTTTTAAGGGGTATACATAAAATTCTCCCTTTTTACTATTATAGTTCTATTATGTTAGATTTATTTCTTCTGATTGATTTACTATAGTGAGATAAAACATAGGACATGATATATACCTGATATCTGACAAAACAATTTTATACCTGATATGATGTGATAATCAAGTATCAGAATCTGACTTGGTGAAGCTTAAGGTGCATAAGGTACCAGTCAACTTGTGAAGAATTGAGTAGATTTCTACCCGAGAAACCAAATGTTGATGCAAGTGATTCACTTCCCTTTGTCTTAATTAATATCTCTAACATTTTGTTTGAAATGCAATTGTGTAAAATTCATTTCTTTATTTGATTTCTTTCCTTTTCTTGCTAATTAAATAAACAGAAGGATATACGAGTAAGTGGTAGTGGTAATGTATATATGCTACATTAGTAGAATTTAGAAATGCAAAGGAAGCAGAGAAGGCTTTTGAAGATTTAGATGGAGATTTAAACCAGGTAATATATTAATTTGCACCCAAATTTGATAATAACAAAACTAAAATCATGGACTCACCTATATTATGAGGGTTTATTGGGGGTGTCAATAGTACCCTTTTATTCATTTACCCGACCCGTATCATATTCGATTAGACAGGTAAGGGTGGAACCAACTCCGCTGCTCGCCAAATAGGCGAGCAGACCCTGCTATTCTAAATCGAACCGTTCATCTGTGTTGAGATCCGTGCTTGAAAAAAACTCAACGGTCTGATTTTGAAAAGCAGGGTCCTGCTCGCCTATTTGGCGAGCAGCGGAGTCGGATCCGGTAAGGGTACAGGTACAGGTACAGACTATTTTGTACCAGTTACCCTATACGGTAATTATTAAAAATGAAATTATATATATAGATATATATATTTATAGGGGGATGATGCATGATATGATATAGTTTTATTCATGACCCATATATATCTATTTAAAGGCACCCTTTGTCCGTTTACCTCGACCCAATACCCCTTTTATCGGGTATGGGTAAGGGTAAAGTTTTTTTTTTTCGTTAACTTAATGGATAAGGGTATGAAAATGCTTCCACCCGACCCGTTTTGTACCCATTAACATCCCTAGGTTAAACTTGTACGGATTTCTGGTATGGCATCAGTCAAGTAGAAAACCCTATTTATCTCCCTTTCATTTTTGTCAGTGAAGAAATTTACACTACATATTTAAAATAGGATTTATGTGGAAGATTGCAAAAACGAGTTTCATTGAGGCTCGGAAATGGCGAGATCGTGACCTTTAATATACGCAAAATGTCACATAACTCATCGAGTTAAAGGTGAAAAACACAAAATCCAGGAGAGGATGAAATCTTTAATTTGCAAAAGAAACACAGGTTACTCATGGAATGGTTAGTGTTTTGGATTTGAAAGCAGTAGTTTTGTGAAGAAATTTTGTTTGGAATCATTGTTGTATTCTTATTTGTTTAATGTTGAATCTGTAAAGAACGAGATTATTTATTTTTTTATATATTATTTTGGAAGAAACCCAATATTGTTTTTTTATATATCCTCCATAAATTAAAAAATTCCAAACATGTCCTTGATTTTTTTTTTAATTCCAGGCAATTGTTATCCTTCAGAACCGCTAGGAATTCTGGTGGTTCTAGGTTTACTAAACTGCCAGGAATCCTAGTGGTTTGCTAGGAAAATGGCCCACACACTATATAGACCTGTTTTCTCTCTCCTTTCACTCACAACTCATTCAAATCCAACAGTAGAGAAAAAAAAAGTAGAGAAAAGAGTGAGTGGAAGCATTTTCCTAGCAAAGAATTTCTGGAATTTTTTAATTTATGGAGGATATAAAAAAAAATTGGTCCTCTGCAAATTGACAAGTCAGGTAAACATATGGTACAACCAATCAATATTCTTTGAATAATTATTAGTTTTACTTTATTAGATGGAATCTTGAATTGGAAAGATGAACTATCTAATTAGTACAGTCAAATTCTTTATTAGTACTTAAATTGGAAAGATGAACTATCTAATTAGTACAGTCAAATCCTTTCTTAAATTATTATTTTTTTGTTCAAGTACATGAGTTCAACTTACAAGGAGACCCTTAATCATAAATTAATGACAAATTAGAGAAAATTGTAGTTCTTCAATTTACAAGGAGAAAGCAATTTTATTAGATTTATATATATATAGAGAGAGAGAGTGGCTAAGGTCAAAGTGGTATGACCAAGGCCTTGGTGCTACCAATTAGATTTTGCAATTTTAAAGTTCAAATAGTCGATTCAAACCGTTAGATGTTCAATCTATATTAAAATCTGCTTGGAGACCAAATTTTACATTTTTTGGAATTTTTTTACTATTTTTTAAGCCACTTCGAAAATGACAGATCCGGGTGAACAGTAAAAACAGTGCAACCAATTTCTGGACCATGTGATCAGCAATTTTCAAAGTGGCTTAAAAAATAATAAAAAAATTCCAAAAAATGTAAAATTTGGTCTCCAAGCAGATTTTAATATAGAGATCACATCTAACGGTTTAGATCGACCATTTGGACTTTGAAAATCCAAAAACAACTTGGTAGCACCAAAGGCCTTGGTCATACCACTTTGATCTTAGCCACTCTCTCTCTCTCTCTCTCTCTCTCTCTCTATATATATATATATATATATATTTAGCCATATTAGCTAGATAACTTTAAAATGCATGTGGGATCAATATAAAAAATTCTTCCTAAATTCCCACACATGTGTATATAAATCTAAATATGATAAGACAACTGTAATGTCATGTTAGGCATGACATGATAGACAAAATGACAAACGCAAATAAAAAACACGAATGAGCGCATCTAATGGCTACAGAGAATCCGGAGTCAAAGGTTGCATGGATCCTAAGCTAAGGTTTAAATTATAAGTGATAGTTGTCTCAAAAATTGCATGAGAGGTGAGCTGTGGAATTATAAAATTAATATATTATGGATTGATGGTGTCATGCATTGACTAATAACCACGTTTTCATTCCGAAATTTTAATTTATACCAACTTGAAAAAATAATAAATCAAATAATAACAATTTCTGAGTTTTTCCTTTTTCAGCATGTCCTCCTCAGTTTCACAAAAATTGAGTGTATGCAGTTTAGCAGAAAATATATATATATAATTTCAGTTTGAAACCGTGGACACCCAATTTCTGTCTGTAATTTGGAACTGAGAATGTGGTGAAAATGGAAATACTCAGAAATCGTGGTTATTTGATTTAATTTTTTGCAATGCTATTAATTGAGGGTTCAAATGCACCATAATTTTTGTACTCCAATATGCTCCACATCCTTTATCTCTATTTTCAAAGTCCGATCAGTCGATCCCAACCGTTTAATATGATCTTCATAATAAAATATGTATGGAGACCAAATTTCATATTTTTTAGAATTTTTTTACTATTTTTTTAGATAGGTACAATATCACTTTATCGGATGGTCCAGAATCTCCTTAAAAAAGTGATTTTGTACCTATCTGAAAAAATAGTAAAAAAATTCTAAAAAATATAAAATTTGATATCCAAGCATATTTTATTATGAAGATCATGTTGTGCGGTTCAGATCGATTGTTCGGACTTTGAAAATGGAGATAAAGGATGTTGAGCATATTGGAGCACAAAAATAATGGTGCATTTGAACCCTCTAATATAAATTTCGGGAAAAATATATATAAAATTTGCAACCACATGTTACCACCTCCCATTATTTTCAACATTTTTATTAATATCCAAAGTTAATTACAAACTAATAAATATACCCAGAACCGCTGGGTATTTCGAAAAATGTCCA
>JAJGRW010001121.1:57500-98611 GCA_025461045.1 Carex parvula
TGACAATGTGAAACCTAAATACAACCGACTGTGGAGGGGCCGTGAGCTTGCAATAGCCCGACAATTTGGGAGTTGGGAGACCTCGTATAGCTTGCTGAGACCACTGTTGATGGCAATTTGCAACAACAATCCTGGCTCGACGTTCCAATTTCTGACCAGCCCGATACGGGATAAGGAAACAGGAGAAATCATGCCACATGTTGTCCAGTTCAGAGCCGTAGCCTGGGCTTTTGGTCCATGCATTGCAGCGTTTCAATTCTTGAGACCTGTGATCAGCATAGATGCCTGCTTCTTGTCTGGGCGATATGAGGGGAGGCTTTTGATAGCTTGCGGCTACAATGCCGAGAACCAATTGTTGCCTATTGCATTTGCAATTGTGCGGAAGGAGGATACTGAGAATTGGGATTTTTTCTTGCAGTGGTTGAGGAATGAAGTGCTCGGATGTAGTAAATTTGTATGTGTTATATCGGACCAGCACAAGGGGATCAAAGCTGCACTGACAGCTGAATACGGATGGCCTCCCGAGCTTTTTGTGCACATATATTGTATGCAGCATGTTGCTGACAACCTGGTCCAGAACTGTGGAGGAGACAAGTGGTACGGATGGAGGTTCAGGGAAGGAGCGAGGAGGAAGAAGCCAAGAAGGTTGAAAGAGATGTTCGAAGAGTTTGCTCAGGTATGTCTAACTTATAACATTTTGTTTAATCTTTTTATGAGACTATTATGAAAATGATGTAACACCCCTTTGTTGTTGTGCAGCTAAATCCGATGTGTAATGCATATTTAAATAGGATAGGCAAAGTACGTCCTAATGATGTGATTGAACCGTTCAATTATGAGAAGATTTTCCAAACCTGTGATGGAGGATACCGGTTTGGTATCATGACAACAAACGGCTCTGAGTCGCTCAACAATGTCTTCCGAACGAGCCTAGATTGCCCGTGGCTGCCATAGTGAAGGATACGTTCTACGCGTGCAACAGATGGTTTGTTCAGAGGCGACAGCGAGCAATGGAATTAAAAGACAAGGGGCAGGTTCTTTCTGACCGTGTTTTGCAAAAGATCAAAAAACGTTGGGAGAAAGTCGCAAAAATACATTTGGTGCGTTACACGCACGGCGAAGGTCAGTACCAAGTTTCATCCCCAAATGAGTACGTTCCTTGCACCCGTAGCGACTTGGGCAACATGGAAGCCACTCACAGGGAGTTCATGTATATTGTGACCCGCGGTCCCGACAGACAAATAGAATGCACTTGCAGAGGTATCCAATTAACTTCCATTCCGTGCACTCATGTCTTTGCTGTTTGTCGTGATCGAAACTGGTTGAGGACCATTTTGTTGCAGACTGGTATACTGTGAACTATCTTGAAAATACTTGAAACCATGTGTTCAATCCAATAGACAATATGGCAGACTGGCCTGCTAATACTGGAGACAGAATCCTTCCGAGTAGGGGTTGGATTAGGATTGGGAGGCGAAAACACATCTGTCATGTAATGACGATGGATGAAATGGAAGGTAGACGAAGGGGGCATCAGGCTCGCCGTTCCACATCCGATAGGCAACGAAGAGGTATGTAACATTCATCCAAAATTATATTTATTTTCAATTTATACCAACTTACTAAGTAACACATGCAAATGCAGAGGCAAGGAACGCAGCAAATGCGGCAGAAAATGAGCGAGTAATGGTAGAGGGAAGTGGGTCCGGAGGGTCACGGCGTAGCACAGCTACAAGCCGTTTAGATGCAACTGCTATGTATGCCGAAGCAATGGGAGAGGCAGTTGCCATAAGAGGAGAGGCGGTTGGGGTGCAAGGGGAGCCATCTGGGATCCAACCGAGGAGGTCCACTACTAGACGTACAACAAGGGCATCTACAAGCCAAGCAGCGCCATCTACAACCAAGCAGCGCCATCTAGTGAGCAACCAGAGCCATCTGGTAGGCCATCTCGTAGGTCATCTTTCGCAAGTGGTTTATTTCGGGGATTAAATTTTAGACGTGGTAGTAATAGGTGATTTATATGCATGTTGTAAAAATTGTGTGGACTCTATTTGCAATTTGTGTGTACTTTATTGTTTTGTACGAAACTACTAAATAAGAAGTAATTAAATTAATTAATACTCAAAGAAATTACAACCTAATTCATCCAACTACAATAAAATACTAATTCTTAGAACCAAACTCAAATGCATCCAAATTTTAAACCCTACTAATACAACATGAATTCTTAATAAGTCTACTTCTTACAACGAGCCTTAAAAGTGCATGGAACAAAATCATCATCGGAATTTGCTGGATCTGGATCAGTCACAGCAGACGAAGTGGTAGCCTTACCAGTACACGGAACAAACTTATCGTCCGATGCTGGAGGCTCTGGATCAACCTTCTTCTTTTTCAAACCAAAGCCGTAGGGATTTTTCACAAAGTCATCGTCTGAAATTTCATATCAACCATGCCGTCTACTCCATTCCTCCATCTTACATGTCTCACAATTAAGAAAATCACGACATACTTGGCACTTGTACTTTTTTTCTCATTTTTTTCTCGATCACTAATTGGTCCTCCTCTCGCTAGGCCACGATTGGCCGACCTACCTCGATTGCTATTGTTCATCCTTTTGGCCCCTTCAAATATCAGCTTTTTCGTCTAAAAAATCGCCTTATATTTCTCTCTGTCCCTTCCTCCCTTTCTCTTTTGTGAGTTGAGTGAATTGTGTGGAGGAGAGAGAAGAAAGAGCCATTTTATAAATTTTTTTCAGTAAAAAAAAAAAAAAAATTACTAAGCCGGCCACAAAATGGCCGGCTTGGGCATTTTTCGAAATTAGCTCAAAATCTAGGCATAAATAATAATTTGTATTAAACTTTGGATATTAATAAAAATGCCGGCAGTGCATACATGGACTTTGAAATAAAAAAATTGTCATTAATTAAAAATGTAGGTGGATTGTTTCTTCCAGTTTTAATATTAGTTCTCATACGGTATGCAGAAGGCCACCGTATACTGCGGATTTTTATGTGGAGATATATGCAGATTTTGAAATAAAAATTCATATTAATTTGTAGGCAAAGAAAGTATCTAATAAATGGTTGACTTATATCAGTGGCACATCAGAGGCAAAGCTATAATTTGCATCAGAGCCATTAAGCATATTATATGAAATTACAATTTATACAAAATTATACAGAGGCATTAACCCTAATAGGCCGCATTTGAGTTGGGTTATTACTTATGCGGATTCTTACCCGGCCGAATAGATCATATGCGGAAAAATTATGCAGCCGAATATACAGAACCGAATATTTGACCGAATACAATTTTCTATGTGGATTACAACCGAATAAGAATATTTGCCAAATATTCGGCCGAATAGACCGAATTTAATACACTGGTTTTTTTTCCATTCAAAACACAATTGAAACATTACGATATGTTGTTGACAAGCTGCCAGCGTCTCTGTTTAAGATTGTCTACCATGAGTCCATGATTATTCTATTTTGTACCATCTATCATTCAAAAATGAGGATTCCAGGTAAGCCCACATTACTCCGAGAAAATCAAATTGTTAATCTTAAAAAGCGAAATTTCTACACATAAATTGCAACCCTTTTCTGAGTGTCATATTTTGTGTGACGGACGTGTTCAGTGCCTATTCGGGGATAGTGCAGGGTCCAGTATTATTTGATCTTTGAGATTTGTGCACAACGACTTTGAATGGTTGAGATTTTCCAAAAAGTCACACAAAATATGAGATATCTCGCAAGATGCGAATTCCCTTTCTATGCTGTTAAAAAGAAATTGTAAATAATTATATTATTATTGGTACTATATTTTAATTAAAAGTAAAAACTTTGGTTAACTTTTTACAATCTGGAAATTTTATTTTATCAATATAAATTAATTTGGTCAATTATTTTGTCAGTAGAATAAATATAATTTAAATATGGAGAGGTACAGTAAAAAGCGGATCTGTGTCTTTACTCTTCTTTAGATGCTTCCTCGCAAAGTCACATGCATACCTCGGATTTCTCAAAAGAGAAAATATTATTTTATAAGCAATTTGATGCAATGAATGATAATACTAGCTAGAGACAAAAGATAAGAGCTCCATAACATTGAAACCAACACAAAAAGGTCAAAATACTCCAATCTCCATGCACCGACCCCCCATCAAACCATTAATTATTTTCAGGACTTGATTCCCAGTTTTCTAGCTAGCATTTGTATCGTTTCATATCAACAAAAGAAAAGAGAACAGACTTAGCAATTTTAGATCCATGGGTCTAGGCGGAGTGATTTCCAGCCTTCTCTCTTTGGGGGCCAAACTGCTGCCTGCTGTCATCGCATCTGCACAAGCTCCGTCTTCTTCCTCCAATCCTCCAGGAGATCAAAACCACCAAATTGAGGATGAGTTGAAGAAATTGGTGAGAATGTTGGAGCGGATCAAGGCCACACTGTATGATGCAGAGCAGAAGGAGATCACAGACTTGTCAGTCAAGCTTTGGTTGAAAGAGCTCAAGGGTGTTGCGTATGATGCAGAGGATGTACTGGGTGAGTACCACTATGAAGTCTTACGAGCACAAGTTGAGGCAAGAGATGCTTCTCCACCAGATTCTCGTAAAAGGAAGCTAATTCAGGTAACTAATTTTATTTTATTTCTTTGAGCAAAGAGTAAATCTGTATAAGTGATAGGTTTTGTGTTCATGAGTTAGGGCACTAACATAAATGTGTCTCATTAGTGTTTAGATTAAATGGAATTGCTAATGAAGTTCAAGAAAAAAAAAAGTAATTTCAGATTCCCTTGTTGATGTGAAATGCCGAGTCCTGTATCTGTCAACCAGATCAAGCTCCTTTGTTAGCAGCATAAATTCCATTGACTGCCAGCAAACTCATTTATCATAACACAGAATACGAAATGTACTTTTACCAGGTAGAGCCATATATATATATACAAGTACAAGGTACTAGCTGGACATATGATGTGCCATAGGAAATATGAGAAGTCCATATAAAACACATCACAAAACACCAAAATGTAGCAAAGACCTGTACTATATAACTAGTATTAACGGGATGAAAAAGAGAGAGAGACTGTGCTTCAAATAGTATTATTTGTGTACATGAACATTATAGTAGATCTTACACTCTCAAGGTAATTATAACTTTCCAGGTTCCATGCGGCATGCTGGATAAAATTCAGCAAATAAGGTGCAGATTTGATGAGATTGCGAATGATCGAATAGCACTTCAATTGTCAGAGGGAGATGGACCCAAACGCTGCAACAACGAATTGCAAATAGCTCCAACTAGCCACTTCGTAGTTGAGTCGAATATCTTTGGTCGAGAGAGGGAAAAGGAGAAACTAATTGATTTGTTGTCCTTAGAACGTGATATTGTTTCAGTGGTGACAATTGTGGGCATGGGGGGCATTGGCAAAACAACCCTTGCACAACTTGCCTATAATGATCAAAGAATCCGACAAAGGTTTGATAAATTTGGGTGGATATGTGTATCAGAGGATTTCAATGTTCAAAGGCTCACCAAAGAATCAGTGGAGTCTATTACAGGAAATGAGTGCGGTCTTACAAATTTGAGTGCTTTGCAAGACAAAATTCGGAAGGAGATAAGTGGGAAAAGGGTACTTTTGGTCCTCGATGATGTATGGAATGAGAAGAAGAGTCTGTGGGACTCATTTCAGGCTATTTTTATGTCAGCTGCATTTGCAAAAATCCTAGTTACTACTAGAAATGATTCAGTCGCACGAATCATGCAAACAGAGCCAACATTCAACCTTGGCAATTTGTCAGCTGAACAGTGCTGGCGATTGTTTGAACATTATGCATTTGGGGGTGTAGCACAAAATAATGACCCGAAGTTGGTAGAAATTGGGAAGCTTGTCATGAAGAAGTGTGGAATGTTGCCCTTGGCTGTGAAGTCAATTGCTAGCCTTTTGAGGCATGAGGTGGAAGAAGAGAGTTGGAGAGATATTTTAGAAAGTGAGCTATGGGAGTCTGTAGATGTTCACAATGAGATATTTCCACCTCTTCAAATAAGCTATGCACGTCTTCCCACATACCTAAAGTCTTGTTTTCTATATTGTTCCATGTTTCCTGAAGATTACAAATACGATGTTGAATATTTGGTGAGATTATGGATATCCCAGGGTTTTATTGAGCCTAAGGGAAACAAGACTGCAGAACAAATTGGTTTTGAATATGCTGAGCAATTGTGCCAGAGGTCCTTGTTTGAAAGACAAGACAGACCTCAGTGGTTTAAGTTGCATGATATAGTTCATGATTTAGCACGACTTAATTCGGAAAATGGTTGCTATTCAATTGAGGATGGTAAGCTCCCAATTTTTCCTAATATACTGTACCATATGTATATAGAAAATGATGTGAATCTAAGAGATCCTATTCCCTCTGACAAGTTCACTACTCTGCGCACACTCGTTATAGGCTTCTCTGTCGAAAACTTCTTCAATACTTTTGAATTTTCATTGGCACCAAAATTAAGAGCTCTAGATATATGGGTATCCGGTGATAATTTAGAATCTCTTTCCTCCATTGGTAATTTGAAACATCTTCGTTATCTTTCACTTAGTAATATGTTCTTTGAAATGCTACCTGAATGCATATGCTCCCTTTACAGCTTGCAACATCTAACTATTAAGTATAATGATAATCTCAAAGAGTTGCCAACAAAAATAGGAAATCTAATTAGCCTAGAAGAGCTGATAATTGCTCATTGTTCAAACCTCGAGGTGTTGCCTGAGTCCCTTTGTCAACTCAAGGCCTTGAGGAAACTCTCTATTTCAAGTTGCAATAAAATTAAGGAGTTACCAAACAACTTAGAAAATCTAGTTAGCTTAGAAGAGCTTGAAATTTGGGATTCTCGCAGCCTCCAGGTGTTACCTGAGTCCCTTTGTCAACTCAAGGCCTTGAGGAAACTTTGTATTTCTTATTGCTATAAAATTAAGGAGTTACCAAACAACGTAGAAAATCTTGTTAGCTTAGAAGAGCTTCGAATTGAAGAATGTTGTAGCCTCCAGGTGTTGCCTGAGTCCGTTTGTCAACTCAAGGCCTTGAGGAAACTCTCTATTACACATTGCAATGAAATTAAGGAGTTACCAAACAACGTAGAAAATCTAGTTAGCTTAGAAGAGCTTCGAATTGAAGGTTGTTGTAGCCTCCAGGTGTTGCCTGAGTCCTTTGGTCAACTCAAGGCCTTGAGCAAATTGGTAGGAATTCAAGCACGGGAGGTGGAGCTCAGATGCCAGACAATAGGATGGTTAAAGGGTTTTCCTGATTTAGGAGGTACTCTTTATCTGTGCGGATTGAAAAATATTTCCAATGTAGTGGATGTCCAATGTGCTAACCTTGTGAGTATGTGTAACTTGAAGTCCTTGGTACTAAACTGGGATGAGGATTATTATGAGGAAGGTCAGAACATATTTTTTGATGGCAGTGTACTTACGTTGGTCATAGAAGAAGGTCAGAACATATTTCTTGAAGATCAAAAATGTTTTTCGGTGATGGATAGTCTCCAGCCTCACCCTAATCTTAGCAAGCTAGGAATATTTGGTTACAGTGGGATAACATTTCCGGAATGGATTGGAAGCCTATGCAAACTAAAGTATTTGAATATTTTCTATTGTAATGGTTTGCAATTCTTAAAAGCAGAGTCGCTGCCATTAGAACTTCAAGTGTTGGAAATTGAGGGATGCGATCAGTTAGTATCTATAGTTGGAATACAAAAGCTGAAATCCTTGGTCAAACTTTCCATTATTGATTGTGCGAACCTATGCTCGTTTATGGAGCCTTCTCTGAAATTGACAATGTGTTCATATGGGAGCTCATGGTTGGGGTTGACAAACCTTGCTTCACTCAGAAGTTTGAAGATTTCAGACTGTGTCAAATTGCAAGTATTGGCGGATGAGTTGCTTCCTGTAGAACCTTGGAACATTGAAGTTTGTGAATGCCCTGGGTTAAGGGAGTGGTGCTTGCAACATGGAATAAAGTACAAAGGTACTTCCTAATTCCTATTATTCTATAATATTGTTGCTATATTATTGAAGAGTGCCATTATCTTGTTTCTAAGCTTTATTTCTTTAAATACAAAATTCAAATTACATTATATTTCTTTCCTCTTTTTTCTTTCCACGCATACCATTCAACTCAAGAATTACATGAAATTGAGTAGGAAAACGTCCAATGTAAAACCTCAACTAGATGCAAAGAGGGGCTTGCGTTTGTCTCTTGAATTTTTTACTTGGATATGAAATTAAGTTCGACTACAGATTTTACCCATTCAATATATTTAAGTAAAGAGAATTTTTAACCTGTTTTGAACCTGCGACCTCGACCTCTGGCATAGTTCTTACATAGTGGTATTAATTGAACAGGGACCCCGACCTCGACCGCCTCGACCCTGACCTCGGCCTCGACCTCAACCCCGACCGCGGCCTCGGCCTCTACCTCGACCTCGACCACGACCTCGGCCTAGACCCGGACCACGACCACGACCACGACCTCGGCCTAGACCCGGACCTCGACCACGACCTCAGCCTTGGCCCCAGCCCCGACCGCGATCTCGCCCTCGACCTCGACCCCGACCTTGACCCCAACCTCGGCCTCGTCCTCGACCTCGACTTCGACCCCGACCTCGGCATCGGCCTCGCTCTCGACCTCGACTTCGACCCCGACCTCGGCCTCGGCCTCGCCCTCGACCTCACCCTCGACCCCGACCCCGACCTCGACCTCGGCCTCGACCTCGACCTCGACCTCGACCTGTTTTGAACCTGCGACCTCGACCTCTTACATAGTTCTTACATAGTGCTATTAATTGAACAGGGACCCCAACCTCGACCTCGGCCTCGACCTCGACCTGTACCTCGTTTGGTTCCACCCTAACAGCACCAATAATTTTCACCCCTCCTACATCTCTTAGCTCTTTCGCAAGGCTCGCGCCAGCTCCTCTAGGTAAACTTGTATCTCATTTTTCTTAACTTGAAACTTTGTCTCTGAAAGAACTTTGTCTATGTAAACATTGCTTTTGAGAAGGACCAAATATGTCTCTATTGTGCATAACCTCACCTCTATCAATTTAAGGTTTTATATTTCAGTGTATCTTGTTTTTTTTACGTTTTACCTTTTAATTGAACTTGAAAAATCATAGGGTGGATGTTGTTACCAGAATTAGCCTCTTGCTTGTTTGTCTTTTTGGATCCTTTAACCCATGCTATTTGTTTTATCTAGATGTACCAGCTTCAAAGATTGATTAGATTCATGTTGCTCTGTTAGGCACAGTTTTAGTTTGGCCTTAGACTATAGTGTGAACTTATTGACAATTCTATTTTCTTGATATAAGAGAAGTTTGTCATTAGTATATTCTGGTAAATGTAGGCGAGTGATGTACTACTCGTTCGTAGAGCTTGTGCAGACAGGCGACTTGCTGTCTGAAATTGGAATACCCTACCCTTTTGGACTGTATGGCTAATAAATTCCATTTTATTTTTTTTTATTTCCAAAAGCAGCTTTTATTGTTTTAACAATACTTAAAGGTTGGTTCAGTACATGATATGTTGTTCATGCTAGATACTAGGGAATATTCATTGCTTCAAAACATAGAAACTGAAACTGAAATGGAGGCTCAAAGTTTGAATTATAAGTTTATAGCATTGCTGATTGGTATTAGAGGTATATTTAAATAAAGGAATAATTTTTTTAATTTTTGAAGTTGGAATTAAAGGGATTTTGCTTTCAGAAATCAGAGTTAGTGGTCATGAGAAATTAATTGTGTAAGAATTTATTTAATTTCAAATCAAATGATATATTACATTTTCTTTTCTGTCCACATATCTATGTGCATTTTGTGCATCTTATCTGATTTTTGGCAAATCTCAATCAATTTCAGGATGACTTTCTGCCTGGCATTTATCAAAAGCCTGTACAACTGGGTCATTGTCCTGTTGACAAGGAAGAATGCAGCTATGTTGAGCTAGGCTTTAGCCGAATTTACTAATATTAGCATTTAAAAAAATCAAAATTCAAAGGTAACCGGCCTTCTGGAAAATCTCGAAACATAGCATACACACAGACTTGATCCGCATGTCTGTCTGAGCAGAAATGCAGATTATATCTGCATGCCACAAGAGAGATGCACAGACTAGATTGAGCTTGAGCTCAGTGATAGATTGAATTTTTTATGGTATTCATCCCAATCATTGTTTTTACACACAAATTTGTAGTTGGCTTGTACATATACAATAATGTATTTAACAATATTGATTGCATAACATGCAATATTTTGATAGAATTAATCAAATAAGTAATCTCTACAATAAATCATATTGGATGGTACCAGTTTTGAAAATTTATTACATTCATGTTGCTTTGTCAGGCACATATTAAGTTAGGCTTAGACTAGTGTGAACTTACAAAACTGGGAGGCAAGGGTAATAAAATACAAGTAATAATTGAAAATTCCATCTTCTTGATCTAAAAATGATTGGTTGTATGCTGGTAAATGTAGGCAATTGATGTACTACTGCATGTAGAGCTTCTACAGAAACATGACTTGCCATATCGGAAGACCTACACAGCCTTACAGGTTGTGTTAACAGTCCATACAGGTTGGTTCAATACATCATGTGTTGTAAATACTGCCATTAGAACTTGAAGAGTTGGAAATTTATGAATGCGATCAGCTAGTATCTATGCCTGGAATACAAAAGCTGAAATTCTTGGTCAAACTTTCCATCGATTATTGTGTTAACTGCCATTAGAACTGGTACAACTGGTACCAATTTCAGGTTGGCAATTATCGTGTTAACTGTTACAACTTCGGAAGAACTGGTACAACTGTTAACTTTCCATCTATTATTGTGTTAACTGCCATTAAATTAATTTCAGGTTGGCAATTATCGACACTGTCAGATCCTTGACCTGACGATGCTATTTGAAATCGCAATTGAGCCGGAAAGTCAGCTTCTTGAACGAATTTCAGAGATTGAGCTTGAACTCAGTGATAATGGTGAAAAGAGATGAGAAAGAGAAACAGGTAAAATTGTTATTTCATTTCATAATCTGAATGGTTACAACTATAGCCTATTTATAGGCGATGCAATATACTGAAAATTACAATTTTGTATGCAGCAGATTCGTCAAACAAACGACGAGCTGCCACCTAAGCACCACGGTGGAGCTTTACTGCTTATTTGGCTAACGATCAAACTAACTTCACTGTAGCCTGATCCCGGGGACCCAATCTCCAGTATTAATTATTAATCCTAACGGCCCTCTTCCTTTAAACTAAACGTGGAGCCCAACTGTCAGTGTCTGTTTCTTTTAAAGACTGCTGCCCGGTTCGCTGACCTTCATGACCGTCACCTCTCCCTCTTCTTCCAATTCTTTGACTGGGTCAAAATCAACCCAAATCACCCCCAAATTAGCTCCGATACCTGACAGACAGTCAGACACCCTGTACATAAACTGGTACAACTGGGTCCTGACAACAAGGAATAAGCGCTGCTATGTTGAGGCTTTAGTTCAAAGAGTCAATTGATTTTTCGTGGATACATATTTTTTTCCCCTGCTACTCTTGTGTTCTTTTGACGGATTCACAACCATTTTTTTATTTTTATATATGCATGTTCTTTAATATAGTGCACCATAGATCCAAGAATAGTTTGAATTTGAATTAACTGAATTGTATTCCGTTACTACTCTTGTGTTGCTTTTGACGAATTCACAACCAATATTTTATTTTTTATATATGGATGTTGTTTAAGATAGTGGAGTAGAACTAGGGTGTTCTCAAGCTAGCTCACCAAGCTCCTTTGTGAGCTTAATTTAAAAATCTATTGAATTGATTTCAAACGATGTATCCAAACCGTTAAAACTGATCTACTTCACGAGTGATCTGTTTACATGTGAAACTTATAATTTTTCGAACTAATTTAGTATAAACTATAAAGTCAAGTGGTCAAAAAAAGATGGTTTATAAGTTATTTTAATGTGTTCATTTTCATTATTTTTTTACGCTTGACTTTATATTAAATTAGTTTGAAAATTTATAAATTTGACATGTAAACTCATCATTCATGAAGTAAATCGGTTTCAACAGTTTTGATACGTCGCTTGAAGCCAATTCGATATATTTTTGAGTTAAACTTACAAAGGAGCTCGGTGAGCTTAAAACACCTTGTTCTACTCAAAATAGTGCACCATAGTCCATAAATCGAAGAATAGGTTAAAAGATATGAATTAACTGAATTGTATTGAAAAAGACTTTAGGCCTTCAAATTTGGTTATTTTGGGCCGGGCTTGCCACTGGGCTCCAAATCTAGTTACTTTGGGCCTTCAAGCGTACCAATATAGATGCTTTGAAATAATTGGTATTTCAAGATAATTAATTATGTACCTCATATTATCCAGGCTAGCAAGTAGGGGTGTTAATCGGTTTTAAACCGAACCAACAGAGTTCAGTTTAAACGATTTGATTTTTCAGTTAAATGGATTGGTTAGGTTCATTTTTTTTAAACCGGTTAAATCAAATTGACCAAAATTTAAACTTATTCCCCATTAAAACCAACATTTAAAAAAAATATATAAAATTACAACATAATGTATATTTCTTGGTTCAGTTTAAAATGAGTTAAACCGAAGCAAACAAAATTTTTAAATCCATCTTTAAAAATATTCAAAAAATTAACAAAAAGATATTTATTTTTATGATTAATATCCTATTTCGGTTCAACCGAACAAACCAAAAATTACTTCGGTTTGTTTTATTCAATTTTTTTAGTTGTTTGGTTCGGTTCAGTTTCATTTTTTAAAACCAAATAAAACTTTGGCTTGCCTATTTTATTTCGGTTTGAACTGAACCGAACCCATGAACTCACTACTAGCAAGTATAGTAACAAGATTTGTGAATAATTCGTAAAAAATATTCGGATTTGAGCCGTTAGCTAATCAATCCGCGTTTTATTCAGTATTATACATGAATTATTTTCGAATTATTCTCAAATTTTACGAATTATACATGAATTATTCCCTGGGCCAAAAAACTTCCTAGTATATATTTTTTTGGCTCTCTTGTGGGACATAGATCTCCGGTCCGGACTCAATGTATAAATCCAAATTATTCTCAAATTATACCCGAATTATTCCCAATCGCGAATTTTTGACTTCGCTGAATCTTTTCTAAATCATTAAGTTGTCAATGTGCTAACAAGCACATAAACTAAGACCTGACATTTTTATTAATATCCAAAGTTAAATAGAAATTAATAAATATATCCAGCTCCTCTGGTTTCAAAAAAAATATCCTTACCGGCCATTAAATAGCTATTTTTGTACTTTTTTGCCTACCGGCTATTTAATGGCCGGTACCCTCAATTTTTTTTTTTTTAGAGACACTATCAAGACCTAGATGCTAAAATCTAACACTAAAAGTTCGCATTTTTGTTTAAATTATTTGTTAGATTACTTATTTTGATGTGTACTTAGCATATTTATACTAAAATACGCTAAGTTACTGGAAATTATGTTAAATTACGCCGAATTACACTAAATTACATTAAATTATGCTTAATTACAATAACTTCGCTAATTATACTGAAATACGCTAAGTTATGCTAAACTACGCAATATTACTCTAAATTAGACCGATTTTGTGCCATCTTTCATGAATCATAAAAAATAGTAAAAAAATTCAAAAATAGTAAAAATTGGTATTCTACAAGTTCATTATGTACTCCAAAAATATAAGAAATTAATTGAATATATACTAGAGCTTTGATCGTGTAAGCATTCTTTAATTCCATTGGTACTCAAAATCTCAAATGTATTAGCTTCAAACTATGTTGCACGGATACGCCAGTTTAGGCGCCGTATCCGTATCGGACACGTATCGGATACCGATACGCACCCGATACGGCACCGATACGTATCTGATACGCCAGCTGGCGTATCCGCCTACGTGGCGTATCCTTACTCGGCCGATACGGTCGCCGATACTCCGTTGAAACAGCTGGATACGGCTGGATTGAAACCCCTGGGCTGTGAACCGCGCCTGTGGACCAAGCGACTGTGAACCGCGCCCGTGGACCGCGGTGGACTAGCGCCAAAAATCAAATTTTAGTGCTCTGCAGGATTCGAACCCATTCCCTTTGGGTTAACAACATACCCCCTTTACCACTGCACCAACTCATATTTGTTGTTAGAATAGAATAGCTATGACATTTAATGTATAATTGGATTATTGTATAGTCCCCATCTAATAATTTTGATATTTAATAAGTGTTGAATTAATAACATAAATAAAATAATAATAAATAATATATTTAATTGGCGTATCGCCGTATCCGTATCGTATCCGATATGATACCCGTACCCGTATCTATGCAACATAGGCTTTAAATGATACATCAGATTTTCTTCTTCTTTTCTTTTTTTGTCACATATGTGCAATTCATACTTATCTGATTTTTGGCAAATCTCGATCAATTTCAGGTTGGCAACTACTGACACCTTATACAGAATTTTTTTTTGAGAAAAAATAAGGGTCATGCCCTCATTTGATTAAACGGATTAGGTTTACACGAGATGTATCTCCCGATTTTAACAAAATACAAGAGCTCAATATGGTTGAGCTTAAGAAAGCAAAATAAAGTAAAATAAAATAAAAAGGTGAAGGTGTAAAATATGCTATTTCCTAGATGCAGCCAGCATAGTAGTACCGGTACGGTACCAGTAGAGTGATACCGGTGCAGTGGTATAAGTAAAGGCCTATGTTGATGAATGCCTTCCTGTCTTCATAGTGTTAGTCCACTGGTCCCGAATATGCTGCACAAGTTGGCCAACTTCGGTTGAGTTGTCAGTGAAGGTCCTTGAGCATCGTTCACGCCAGATCACAAATTGAGCAATTAGAAGTAATGATCTTTCTCCTTTGTTTAGCTCCTTACTGGTACATGTTTGTCTAGCGTTTTGCATGGGTAAATTGATACACATGGTTGCGGACAGAGATTGGTATATCTCCTTTGTTACTCTACATTGCTCAAACAAGTGCGGTACCGATTCCAACTGTTCCTTGCACATGATACATCGGTTGACGATGTGCATCCCACGCTTGTTGAGGTTGTCAATGGTTAGTATTCTGTTCAATAGCATTAACCATGTAAAGACTTGCATCCTGGGAGGTGCTTTAATTTTCCAGACCTTGCTTTCTGGATACTCAAAGGTTGGGCTGTGCTTGATGAATTGATAATAGGAGCTGACAGTGAATTTGGCCGAAGTTGACCATTTCCATTTAGCTTGATCTGGGATAGTGGTGAGAGGTGTTGGTTGCTGACTCAATGTAGAGTGTAATTGAGTGAGTTGTTCTGTCGCCTCGATGGATAAGATGCTTCGAAATAATTGTCTAGTGTGCCTTGTAGTAAATGCTTGCTGTACTGTCAGATTTTCGTTTATAGCAAATGAGAAAAGTATTGAGAATTCATTTTTTAACACTCTTATGCCCCAATCGTGCCACCAGAACAGAATTGGTCTCCTTTCCCTACTATTCTTGTGACTGATGCATCCATGAATTTATATGTGTGCTGTAGGGTTGTTGAGAAGAAGTGGGATTTTGGAGTTGGCCATAAGATGGTGTTGGTTTGGTGAAAGATCGTCTTCCATAGCCGTGTTTCCGGATTAATCCACTGCCAATACCATTTCGCCAACAAGGCATTATTGAATTCGGTTAAGTCCATAACTCCCTATGCCCCCCACTTTTCTTGGTTTACAAACCGTTTCCCATTTAACCAGATTAAATCCTTTTTTTCTGATGTGTAACACCATGCCAAAGGAAATGTCTTCTAATTCGGTCGAATTTTGTCAATGACCCAAACTGGTAGCTTGAAGCTTGACATGAAGTATGTAGGCAATGCGGAGAGAATGGCATTTAGTAGTGTGAGCCTTCTTGCTATCGATAGGTTTATCGCTGCCCATCCTGCAAGTTTGGTGCTGATTTTTGTATGAGTGGTATGTAGGCTGTTTTGTGTAGTTTTTTGTTTGAGAGTGGCAATCCCAAGTAGGTTAACGGGAATTGGCCTAGCTTGCATCCCATTGCCCGCGCTAATTCTTGTCCCGTTTGTGCGGATGTCCTGACTGTTACTAGCTCAGATTTGTCAAGATTTACCGCTAACCCTGAGATTGTTTCGAAGGCTGTAAGTACAATTTTCAGAATCTGAACTTGACGGAGTTCTGGTTTTAGAAAGAAAAGGGTGTCGTCCGCGTATAGCAAACACGGAGACATGTCGGTAAAAGGCATCCGAATTGCTCCTGTTGCTTTCAACTTTGATACCCATTTATTTAAAAAATCCATTGCGATTATAAATAAAAAGGGCGATAGCGGGTCACCTTGTCTTACACCTCGTTTGAGTGTTAATTTCTTGCCCAATAGTCCATTAATTTGAATCTGTGAGGTCCCATTGAGAACAGATTTTTCGATCCAAATTAACCATTTTTCCGGAAATCCAAGGTTATTAAGCACCTTGAGCAAGAACTCCCAGCTTATGGTGTCAAATGCTTTTTGCACATCTGCCTTGAAGATTGCCAGTGGGATGTTGTGTTTCTGGGAGTGGTGTAGTGCATGTTGGGCGTAGATGAATCCTTCCGCTATTTGCCTGTTTTTGATAAAACCTGTTTGCGCTTCATGCACTAGGTGGGGTATGTGGTGTTGTACTCTATTTGCAAGAATTTTGGAGAAAATTCTTTGTATCCCGTGAATTAGGCTAATAGGGCGGTAGTCTCGTGGATGTAGAGAGGCTGATTTTGTGGGGATAAGTATGATATGAGAAGTGTTTAGGGGGTGAAGGGAGGTTCCTGATGATGTTATATGTGAAAACACCGTGTGTATATCTCGGATCAGGATGCTTTGGTAACATATGTAGAATTCGCCCGTAAACCCGTCTGGGCCCGGACTCTTGTTTTTTGGCCATTATTGAACTACCTGCTGTATCTCTTGAATAGTGATCGGATCTTGGTGTTGGTTGTGATGCTTTTCCCATGAGTTCTTTATAAAATTGGAAGAAAGCGTCCGCTTTGGCGCGCTGATCGGAGTATTGTTGGCCGTTCCATTTAATTTGTGATATGGAGTTATTCCTCTTTGAGCTCGATGCTATTGTGTGAAAATACTGCATGTTTTTATCGCCTTGTAGTTCCCACCTTAACTTAGCTCGCTGCCTCCAAATATCCTCCTCTAAAATGGATAAATCCGTATATCTCCTCTTGATTTGGCAAGTTATGAACTTCTCTAAATGAGTGGCATTTCTTATTTCTTTGGCTTTGTCGATCCAGCCAAGGAAATCTCTACATACTTTAATTTGTGACTTGATAGATCCTACCATCTCTGCTGCCCAATTCTTAATTGTTTTCTGTAGCTCATTGAGTTTAACCTGTAGCTGCAATGGTGTGTTTGCCTCACCCATTTGATCCCATTGTTGTGCTACTAATTCATCCAACTGCTGAAATTTGAGCCAGCAGTTTTCAAATCGGAAAAAGTTGGTTTTTTGGAATTGTGTTTGTACTGTGTACAGAACAGGACAGTGGTCGGAAGAGGTGTTGGGTAATGACCATTGTTGGGAGTTGGGGAATTTGTTGTTCCAATCAGATGATATTAAAAATCTGTCTAGCTGAGCCATAGATGGGTCATTTTGGCCGTTGGACCAAGTAAATTTGCTGCCTTGTAAGGTAATGCTTAAGAGATCCAAATCAGATACTAATCTCGCAAATGAGATTGTTCCTCTCCAATCGGAATTGGGGTTGTTTCTTTCCTCCTGTCTCATGGTGACATTGAAGTCCCCGCTGATTATCCACGGTGTATTGTTGGCGGGTTTGAGACTTGTGAGCTCTTGATAGAAACTTCTTCTGTTTGATCTGACAGAGGGGCCGTACACCCCCGTGTATAGGAAGGTGGAGGAGTCTTCACAATTTTTGAGTAGTATAGATATTGAGAAATTTCTTACAGTGGTGGTGATGAGCGAGAATTTTTTACTGGACCATGCAATAAGGATGCCGCCCCGAGTGCCTACTGCATCTCGAGTTGCAAACTGATCTAACTTCCTTCCGCATAATTCCTTCGCCATCCGGTTAGTCATAGCTGCAATCTTTGTTTCTTGCATACACACTATGTCTGGTTTTTCTAGGATAATGGTTTGCCTAACTGCCACTCTCTTTGTTCTGTCATTTGCGCCTCTCACATTCCAGGATATGAATTTGTAAGTGGGTTTATAATTCATTTTATGGTAGTTCTCATCAACAGGTCTGAAATACTTGACTGAATTTTAGAGAATTCTTCAAGTGGGGACCTTTCTGTCTGTAAAAAGGCCCCAATTTCATGAGAAGAATAAGACATTGGGTAAGACACAGTGAGCACATGAGCAACTTGATAAAAGGAAAAGCTTGTTTGCATTGCCATTAAAACAACTACCTTACACCTTGCCTCTTGCAAGTTTATCCCATACATTTGCCGCAACACAGGATTAAGAAATAAATTCCCCTTTCGACTATACTGGCACTGACTCCAGCTAGCAAAGGAATCCATGTTACAACACTGGTTAGCTACTATGCTACTGTTTCGAGCTACCCTTCCTATCACAAAAAAAGAACTTATAAATACTAAGGTGGAGTCACTAATCATTGAACCAAAATGTGACTCTAGAAATTATCTTCCCATCTTCAGGTGCTGCCTTGGCACTGAGCCGCTGAGTCAAGTTGAACCAGCGCTGCCAATTTCTCCTCCATCTTCTCGTCAATTTCAATTCCAGCTGTTCCCACAACGAGCTCAGCTTGAATTGCAGATAGCGGGTCCTAGCGATTGCAAGTAGATGAGGTCCGCCTGTCTGAACTGTTTTCCTCGGTTGATTTGCTTTGCTTGGTGTTGTGGTTGCTTGGTTTTCTTTGAGTCGGCGGGCCTTATCAACAGCAGCGACGTAGGGCCCCTTGTTCTTTTCTGAGAGTCTGGGGCTGCGCCTCACTTGCTCTAACCCAGTAGGCGATTTGCTCCCAAAACCCTTCATCCCGCTGTTTTCAAACCCGGGTGGTCCGAAGTCTGCTGCTTCCTCTAGTTCGGTGGTCTCCAGTCCCATTTGATGGTCGTGTGGAGGATTATTTTGGGAGCAGACCAATTCGACTCCATTCAGGAGGTCTGGATCTTGTTGAAGGTCGGTTGTAGCTCCGGACCCATTTAGGGAATCCGGTCCCTGTAGAAACCCGACTGTAGCCACGGACCCGGTTAGGAGGGTCGGTTCTTGTTGCAGCCCATTTGTATCTCCGAGCTTGGTTAGGGGGTGTGAAAGCCCAACTGCAGTCTCAAGTTGAAGCCCATTGCCTATGTGTGTCTTTAAAATGATAAAGAGTGAAGGCACAGTCCCGAGTTGAGGCTCCCTAGCAGCAGTTAACCACTTCGCCTCAAAAATTAGCTCCACAAAGGGCCCAGCAGGTGTTTCTTTCGGCCCAGAATGGAAAAAGTGCTGCTTGAGTTGAGACAACTGTGTCTCGGGTGTGCCATTAATGCTTATATCAAATCGCTTTATTCCCTGTCTCAAACTGATTTTCGTCCCCTGCAGAGCATTAAACCAGAGAGCATAGGTGCCTAGGTAGTTTAGATTGGGTTGGTGTACAACTCTGAATAATTCTTTTCCCCATACCACCAGTACAACACTTAGTTCTTTAGGCCCCAAGGAGATTTGAATTTGTGTTGCCTTTGGTGTTGCATGTTCAGTTGCCATTTCAGAAGTTGCCACATAAGATCCTGCCACTTCAGATCCATTGGTTGGGGTCCCAGATGTCAGATTCATCTGTCTTACCCATCTCCTCTGATTTTCTACAGCCTTTTTTACTTGAGTTTTTGGTTTCCAAATGAGCTTGGATTTGGTTCAAATCTTAACAGCCGTTTGACTTTTGAGATTCTTTGGTTTCTTGGTCTTGATTTTGGTGTATTTTTTGCTCTGATGCCTACTGCCCATTGCGACAGTCCCTCACCCGAGCCATTACTGTTCTCGGATTCGTCTGAGATGTCGGTGGGAGGAGATGGTCGGCTGCGATGATCTTGCTGGTATGGGATGTATCTCACCCTCGATGACCTAGTTTGGTTTGGCGGCACCGGGGGTGGGAAGTAACCGTCGTGCCCGACTCTCCAGCCCAGTAGCTGAACTCTTACTCGCTTGGAAAAGTAGCCAATCCTTACCCGCAGGAATTGCGGGATATGGCTGGGGTGTTTGGTATCGATCTGCATTGTAATGTGCTCGAATTGGCCTGAGTGTAAACCATAAGGCATGGTATACCTCATTTTACCAATCCTTGCAACTACCCTGCGGAGTTCATCATCATTCCATAGCTGATATGGCAGCCCGATAAGCTTTATCCAGGCTTCGTATGCATTAGGTGTGAAGGACATGCCCCCCGTGCGAGTCCATTTTGCGAGAGTAACCGTTGCCCCAGTCGGTAGGTCGTACGGTCCATGTTGAACCACTGCCGTCAGTGTCTGTTCGTTGATGCAGACCAACAGGTATTCTGTCTCATCAACCTTGAAAACCTTGTATTGCTCGATGTGGCCACCATGTGTCTGTACCAGTTTTTCTTTGAATGCCCAGGGAGGCCGGCGCTTGGCAGCCCCCTAGTAATGGTGACATATGCAGCAGAGAATAGGAATTCATTGTTTGGGTTTAGGATGTGACCAGAGGTGAGATATACATCTTCTTCCTCTGGCCTCTGGTGCCAAAACTCTTCTATGAGCTCCATTGTTTGTTTTCCAGTGACAATGTTTGCGTATGTTTGAAATTGAGGTGCTCTTTGGTTCTCTGTTTTGGGGTGGTGCTGTTTGGTGTGAACTACCTGGTGCTTTTATAGGCTGCTTACAGCTAAACGAGTAGTGGCCGAATTTATGGCACTTGAAGCACTTTGGTGGTTCTCTGCATTGAACTCTCTGGTGTCCTGTGGCTAGACAACGGAAGCACCTACGTTCTTGAATGGCCCTGTTAAATTCTGGGTGTACCTTTGTAGAGAAGCCTCTAGTGTGTTGTTGAGATGTCTTTTCCCTTAATTTCCTGTGCCTTTTCGATACTACTTGCTGCCATCCGCCGTTGAGTGGATCTTCTTCTGGTGAGGCTTTGAATTTCGCTGCTGGTGGTTGAGATCGCCATGAATTTGCTCTTGTTGCCTCGGTCATTGTGCTCCTCTTTTGCAATCGGGATCTCCTTTTCTTATTGTCCTTATACAGAATTAAACTTGTACAACTGGCAACCGGGTCCTGATGACAAGGTCGAGTGCAGATTTGTTGAGGCTTTAGTTCAAAGAATTAATGGATTTTGTTATGGATGCATATATTACACCCCCCCCCCCCCCCCACATCCCAACTCTTGTGTTCCTTTCGGCAGATTCACAACCAATTTTAAGTTTATCTTTAATATATGGATGTTCTTTAGACCATAGATCCAAGAATAATTTGAAATTCATGAATAAACTGAATTGTATTGAAACAGACTTTATTCTTTGATTTTGTACATGAGAAATCCACTTGAGTACTATATATATGAATGAACAAGTTATGCTGGAGACAAGCTTACCAATATCATGGGCTCCAAATCTGGTTATTTTGGGCCTCCAAGTGTACCAAAATAATACATACATGCATTCAAGCGTTATTACTTTCGGCCTGGCCTTGTTTATTTTGGGCCTTCAAGTGTACCAAAATAATATAATGGACTTGAGATAGTAGTCACTACTCGAGTCAAAGGCAATATATATCTAGGGTCCGACTAATTTGCTGCTGGCAGCATTTTGGCCAGCTGCTGCGGGGGTATTTCGGTCATTCTGGTGTTCAAACAGCCGATCCGAACCGTTCAACGTGTTCTAAATATTAAAATCTACTTGGAGACCAAATTTTACATTTTTTGGAATTTTTTTACTATTTATTAAGCCACTTTGAAAATTCCAGATCACATGGTCCAGAATTTTGTTGCACTGTTTTTACTGTTCACCCGGATCATCAATTTTCAAAGTAGCTTAATAAATAGTAAAAAAATTCCAAAAATTGTAAAATTTGGTCTCCAAGTAGATTTTAATATAGATTGAACATCTATTAAAAAAATTTGTTGTTTGAACACCAGAATGGCTAAAATGCCCCCGGCAGCAGCTGGCCAAAATGCTGCAGGCAGCAAATTAGCCGGACCCATCTATATGGGTCCGGCTAATTATATATATATATATATATATCTTCACAAAATCTATATGCCTTGAAATATTTGATACTTTCAATTTCATTAATTATGTACATCACCTATGATAGCAACTGGCACGAACATAAACTGTACTTTTTTTTCATCATGATTATTCAAATTTGTGCCATCAATCACGCAAAAAATGAGGATTCATGGTGGTACCTTGAGAGCCCAAAGAAAGTGCCGCACATTACTCCGAGAAATCAAATTGTTAGATCTTAAAAATTGAAAATTATACACATCATAATTGTCAATAACATTATTAGTACAAAATTGACATTGAGTTTGCTAAGAGATAAATCACAAAAATCTCTCTTGAATAAATCATTTCACGGGACCCTCCCTGGCCTCATGGCTCCATTCACAAATCATATATTGCAGCAGAGATTGTGAATACAAGTAGAAACTAATAAATAGCATGAGTCCCTTGCTTTATGAAAGACTAAGCACGTACCATTAACAATAGTATCTACCCCAACCTTAATGTTTGATCACTATATCATTTAATAACAGCCCTATATATTTAATGCATGCCACCCGTATTACTATGCATCCATCGCAAAACATGTACACCACCATCAACAATCAACACAACAAAATCAGCAGTGACCAACCCATCTGTTTTGTCGTAGCTAGGCAGAGACCAAACCATCACAAATAAACTTGTCGAAGAGTTGTTTGCGGATGAAACAGACTAACCAGTCGATTTGTCTGATTAATCGTCTCTTTTCCGTTTAAACAATCAGATTAGTCGTCTGTTTTCTGTTTATATGATCGATTAATCGGTCATTTTTATTATTATTTTCTGCATTTATCTGTTATATATACTTTACTTTACCTTGTCTTATCTAAACCTTTTTTAAATGGCAATTTCATGATTCTTTATTAATTAACAAGGAAACTAAGTTATAATAAGTTTATTTGCTGTTGGAGGTAAATTTAAATAAAGAAATAAGTATGTAACTTTTTTCAGTTGGAATTAAAGGGACTGAGCTTTCAGAAATCAGAATTAGTGGGCATGAGGAATTAATTCTATGTTTATGTTTCTGAACCAGATTTCTCCTTTTTCTTGTACCAGTATATCGAAATCATTCATGTTAATTACTTTGTTTTTTTTCTTAATTTCTTTGTACCAGTATATTGATTTTCTTTGTTTCCAATGGTAATCAAAATCTCAAAAGAAGCAGCTTTAATTGATATATCAGATTTTATTTGTAATTTGTCCATCTATGTGAAGTTTTTGGCAAATCTCAATCAATTTCAGGTTGCCAACTATCGACAACCTGTACAGCAACTGGTACAACTGGGTCTTGATGACAATGAAGAATACAGCTCTGTTGAGGCTTTACTTCAAAGAAATAATTGATTTGTAATAGATACATACAGTTTTTTTTCGCCGCTACTCATGTGTTGCTTTTGGCAGATTCGCCACCAATTTCAAGTTTATCTTTAATATATGGATGTTCTTTAAAATAGTACATCAAGCTGTGCTAGAGATACAGGGTTTGAATTTGAATTTGAATTAACTGAGTTGTATTGAAACAGACTTTATTATTTTTGTACATGAGAAGTCCACCTGACTTTATTTGAAGCTGTGCTGGAGAGACGCTTACCAATATGGTGATATCATGGGCTCCAAATCTGCTTATTTTGGGCCTTCAAGCATACCAAAATAATACATAGATGCATTCAGCGTCGGTCTCTTGCACAGAGGGCCTTGTTACTTTAGGCGTTCAAAGTAGTACCATTTGCGCTAGCAATGCCAAAAGTAACCAGATTGTGGTTTGAATATGTACTGTATATTATTTTTGGTTCAGATTAGTCACTGCATATGTATATATTCGACCGTGTTTTACTTACTGCATATTTTTTTTATTCATGTTTTCATTAATAATTTTTTAAAAAACTAGCAAATAGTATTACTGAACTATTTAGAATTTTAAGAATCAGTATTTTTTCTTTCTTAAAAATATACAAATTTATTTGTTATAAGATTTTAGCGTGTAAATTTTCTTCAGTGACTTTGATCAGCAAGGTACCAATGATATCGATATCCAATATTGTAAAATGCGGTTTATGTGGCTGCATATGCGTATGCAGCTGGATTCCGCATAGAAATACTTATGCGTCCATATATGTGGTTCCTAATATGCGGCCGCGTATTGTTACTGCATATTCGGCCGCATATTATTACCGCATATTCGGCCACATATTACCACATATTATCGATATGCGAACGCATATTCAGTCTCATAATATTATTATATATTCAGCTACATATTATCGCATATCACCCCATTTTTGTTTACATATATATGGATTCTCATTTTAAAATTTGTATATATAAGTCCACATGAAAATCCGCATAGACGGTGACCTTCCACATACCGCATGAAAATCGTATTTAAAAACATTTTCCATATGAGAGTCCATATCCTCTAAGGTAAAAAATATTTCAATTTAGATCTGGAGCTTTCCATATCCTCTAAAGTAAAAAATATTTCAATTTACATCTGGAGCTTTCCATATCCTCTAAGGTAAAAAATATTTCAATTTAGATCTGGAGCTTTTAATATTCTTACGGATATTTATATTCTGTTATCGTAGACTTCATCATTAAATTTCGAGAGTCAACTCCTCGCAAAAATTATTGTATTCCCCTCAATTAATTACTTCGAGACGTGCATAACACATAAACAAGTTGCGTACACACATTCAATATAGTGCTATATATCAAGCCTGCTTCTCCTTTGGTGTTGACAATTTTGACAACTTAACAACTTCATTGCTATCTTGACATTGACAATTTCTTTTTTTTGACATTGTCAATAATATTTTGGCAACTTGGCATTCTTTTTACAACTGGACAATTTTGTTTTGGTAACTTTCAATAATATTTTGACAACTTGACATTTTTTTTGACAGCTTGACATTTTTTTGACAACTTGACAATTTTCTGTATAATATTTGTCAATTATTGTGTAAGTCAACTAAATTATTTTTCAATTAAATAAATTATTTCTCAATAACATTATTTTTTTTAGCAATTAATTGATTTAATAAAACATATTTAATAGGTCGAAAAATCAAGAAATAAATGCAAATGAAAGTTCGATTATAAACAGGCAAAACTATAGATAAAAAAAAATTATTTTTATTATGACTATGTTCCGAAAAGCTTGCAAAGAGAGTTACAAGAGCTTCGAGTATATGTTGTCTTCAAATTTGCCTCAGGCTCTGCCATGAGCTTCTATTGTATTAATGTAATTTTCAAGTTGGACTGGAATATATTGCATACTCAGTAATTTAATTCCCAAATACTAAAAGTGAAAAATATTATATAAAGAGCTGAAGGGCCCCTGTTTTATATAAAGAGCTGAAGTGCACCCTCGTCTTACCAATGGAACCAATAAACAAAAGACAAGACACATTGACACGTTAATAATATGACAACGACACTACAACTATCTATTTATTTAGTAGAGTTGACTTTCAGTGTTCACAGGCTGCCCAATATTTCATATGTATAGTTTCATACCAACAAAAGAAAATACACTTTTGCAATATTAGATCAATGGGTCTAGGCGGAGTGATTTCCAACCTTCTCTCTTTGGGCGCCAAACTGCTGCCTGCTGTCGTCGCATCTGCGCAAGCTCCGTCTTCTTCCTCCAATTCTCCAGTAGATCAAAACTACCAAATTGGGGCAGAGTTGAAGAAATTGATGAGGATGTTGGAGCGGATCAAGGCCACACTGTACGATGCCGAGCAGAAGGAGATCACAGACTCAGCAGTCAAGCTCTGGTTGAAGGAGCTCAAGGGTGTTGCGTACGATGCAGAGGATGTACTGGGTGAGTACCACTATGATGTCTTACGAGCACAAGTTGAGGCAAGAGATGCTTCTCCACCAGATTCTCGTAAAAGGAAGCTAATTCAGGTAACTAATTTTATTTTATTTCTTTGAGCAAAGAGTATATCTGTATAAGTGATAGGTTTTGTGTTCATGAGTTAGGGTCACTAACATAAACGTCTTATTAGTGTTTAGATTAAATAGAATTGCTAATGAAGTTCAAGAAAAAAAAAAGTAATTTCACATTCCCTTGTTGATATGAAATGCCGAGGCTGTATCTGTCAACCTGGTCAAGCTCATTTGTTAGCAGCATAAATTCCATTGACTACAAAGAAGTTGTAAGCTCTTAGAACTATAACACAGAATGTGAAATGTACCTTTACCCATAGTCTACCATCAGATCCAGGTAGAGCCATATATACTAGTATAACTTTGTGTACATGAACATTATAGTAGGTCTTACACTCTCAAGGTAATTATAACTTTCCAGGTTCCTTGCGGCATGCTGGATCAAATTCAGCAAATAAGGAGCAGATTTGATGAGATTGCGAATGACCGGATAGCACTTCAATTGTTAGAGGGAGATGGACCCAAACGTTGCAACAACGAATTGCAAATAGCTCCAACTAGCCACTTCGTAGTTGAGTCGAATATCTTTGGTCGAGAGAGGGAAAAGGAGAAACTAATTGATTTGTTGTCCTTAGAGCGTGATAATTTTTCGGTGGTGACAATTGTGGGCATGGGGGGCGTTGGCAAAACAACCCTTGCACAGCTTGCTTATAATGATCAAAGAATCAAACAAAGGTTTGATAAATATGGGTGGATATGTGTATCAGAGGATTTTAATGTTGAAAGGCTCACCAAAGAATCACTGGAGTCTATTACAGGAAATGGGTGTGATCTTACAAATTTGAGTGCTTTGCAAGAGAAAATTCAGAAGGAGATAAGTGGGAAAAGGGTACTTTTGGTCCTTGATGATATCTGGAATGAGAAGAAGAGTCTGTGGGACTCATTTCAGGCTCCTTTTAGGTCAGCTGCATTTGCCAAAATCCTAGTTACTACAAGGAATGATCCAGTCGCACGAATCATGCAAACAGAGCCAACATTCAACCTTGGCCATTTGTCAGCTGAATAGTGTTGGCGATTGTTCAAACATTATGCATTTGGGGGAGTAGAACAAAATAATGACCCGAAGTTGGTTGAAATTGGGAAGCTTGTCATGAACAAGTGTGGAATGTTGCCCTTGGCTGTGAAGTCAATTGCTAGCCTTTTGAGGCATGAGGCGGAAGAAGAGAGTTGGACATATATTTTGGAAAGTGAACTATGGGAGTCTGTAGATGTTCATAATGAGATATTTCCACCTCTTCAAATAAGTTATGCACGTCTTCCCACATACCTAAAGTCTTGTTTTCTATATTGTTCCATGTTTCCTAAAGATTACAAATACGTTGTTGTAGATTTGGTGAAATTATGGATGTACCAGGGTTTTATTGAGCCTAAGGGAAACAAGACTGCAGAACAAATTGGTTTTGAATATGCTGAGCAATTGTGCCAGAGGTCCTTGTTTGAAATTATGGATGTACCAGGGTTAAAAATGTTTAAGTTGCATGATATAGTTCATGATTTAGCACGACTTAATTCGGAAAATGGTTGCTATTCAATTGAGGTTGGTAAGCTCCCAATTTTTCCTAATATACTGTACCATATGTATATAGGTAATTATGTGAAACTAAGGGATCCTATTCCCTCTAACAAGTTCACTACTCTGCGCACACTCTTTATAGGCTCCCATGTCAAAAACATCTTCAATACTTTTGAATTTTCAATGGCACCAAAATTAAGAGCTCTAAAAATGTCGGGATTCCGTGATAATTTAGAATCTCTTTCCTCAATTGGTAATTTGAAACATCTTCGTTATCTTTTACTTAGGGATATGTACTTTGAAATGCTACCTGAATGCATATGCTCCCTTTACAGCTTGCAAAATCTAACTCTTGAGTGTATTTTTCATCTCAAAGAGTTGCCAACAAAAATAGGAAATCTAATTAGCTTAGAAGAGCTACGAATTAATAATTGTCAAAGACTGAAGGTGTTGCCTGTGTCCCTTTGTCAATTAATAGCCTTGAGGAAAGTCTATCTTATTCATTGCTCCCTACTTGAAGAGCTTCCTACTGACATGGGGAGCCTTACAAATCTTCAAACTCTGGTAATAAGGGATACTAGTGTGAGTTATTTACCACCTAGATTATGCCAATTTGTAGGAATTCAAGCACTGAACGTGAAGCTCAGATGCCAGACAATAGGATGGTTAAAGGGTTTTCCTGATTTAGGAGGTACTCTTTGTCTGTACGGATTGGAAAATATTTCCAATTTAGTGGATTTCCAATGTGCTAACCTTGTGAGTATGTGTAATTTGGAGAACTTGATACTATGCTGGGATGAGCATGATTATCAGGATATAAATGGCAGTGTACTTAAGTTGCTCATAAAAAAAGGTCAGCACATATTTCTTGAAGATCAAAAATGTTTTTCGGTGATGGATAGTCTCCAGCCGCACCCTAATCTTAGCAAGCTACAAATAATGCATTACAGTGGGATAACATTTCCTGAATGGATGGGAAGCCTATGCAAACTAAAGTATTTGAATATTATCGATTGTAATGGTTTGCAATTCTTAAAAGCAGAGTCGCTGCCATTAGAACTTAAAGAGATGGAAATTTCTCGGTGCCATCAGTTAGTATATCTATGCCTGGGATAAAAAAGCTGAAATCCTTGGTCAAACTTACCATCAATTATTGTGCGAATCTGTGCTCGTTTATGGAACCTTCTCTTGAATTGACAATGAGAGCAGGGGTGGGTTCATATGGGAGCTCATTGTTGGGGTTAACAAACCTTGCTTCACTCGGAAGGTTGAAGATTTCAGACTGTTTCAAATTGCAAGTATCTGGTGATGAGTTGCTTCCTGTAGAACCTTGCAACGTTGAGGTTTATAATTGCCCTGGGTTAAGGGGGTGGTGCTTGCAACATGGAATAAACTATAAGAGGTACTTCCTAATTCCTATTATTCTATAATATTGTTGCTATATTATTGAAGAGAGTGCCATTATCTAGTTTCTAAGCTTTATTTCTTTAAATACAAAATTAAAATTACATTATATTTCTTTCCTCTTTTTTCTTTCCACGCATACCATTCAAGTCAGGAATTATATTTTTTTTCAAACGTGATTCAAATCTGGAGTGGAAATGAATAGTGCCCCAGGACTGAGTAGTATGGTAGCAATGTAGCGATTATAAATTTATTACATGAGTAATAGTTGTTAGAATAGAATAAATAATTGGTCCCTCTAGCAAAGCTGACTTGCACATAGGTCCTCGCTGAGAATCTAACATGATCTTTTTTTTTTTTAAGGTTAGTGGTTTTTATGCCAACTAATAAATCAATTGATTAAAACTGTATTTATAATGGGTCAAGTGACTATAATTCCTAAATCTACTCCTTTATTCTCGCAAAATCCTCTAAATTACTCTAATCATTATCACCCTCTCAATTCCTAGATTTACTCTTCTAATCCTACTTATATATATATATATATACTCATATTCACCCAATACCTTAATACCCATTTCGCTCCACGACTAGACCGCTATTTTGACTGCTGCCGATTTCTGATCTACTTACCGTCGCGTTCCGATTGAGATGAGATGAGGACTTTACTCTCCGAACTCCGACGTTACCGCGCTCTCGGCTAGGTTCGGTTCCCTCCCCTCTCACTCATTCTCCTCTCCGCTCAAGGAGGTAGAGACGCGTGAGGGGAGGATATCATTGTGTCGTAGGTGAAAACTTGAAGAGGAGAAGTGTGGAATGAGAGGCGGCGGCTAAGTAGATCTAGGGTTTGAGATTTTTTTTTTTCCTCCTTTGAATCCAACTTAATTTTAATGTTCAGTAGTTGAGGTAACTAATCAATGCTCCATAAAATTAGGTTATAAATTAGGAAATCGTCCTTCTTGCTCACTGCTAGGCTGAAGGATTCAACATAATGACCTTTTTGCTCGGCTCTAAATAATAGCCTTGGAATTCTAATTCAACAAGAAACATAAAAAGAGAAAAAAAGTAGGAAATCGTCCAATGCAAAACCTCAACTAGATGCAAAGAGGGGCTTGCGTTTGTCTCTTGAATTTTTTACTTGGATATGAAATTGAGTTCGACTACAGATTTTACCCATTCAATATATTTAAGGAAAGACAATTTTTAACCTGTTTTGAGCCTGCGACCTCGACCTCTTACATAGTTCTTATATAGTGGTATTAATTGAAGAGGGACCCCGACTTCGACAGCCTCGACCCTGACCCCGGCCTCGACCTCGGCCGCGACCTCACCCTCGACCTCTGCCGCGACCTCGGCCTCGACCTCGGCCTCGACCTAGGCCGCGACCTCGACCTCGACCTCGACCTTGGCCTCGGCCTCAGCCTGTTTTGAGCCTGCGACCTCAACCTCTTACATAGTTCTTACATAGTGCTATTAATTGAACAGGGACCCGGACCTCGACCTCGGCCTAGGCCTCGACCTCGACCTGTACCTCGTTTGGTTCCACCCTAACAGCACCAATGATTTTCACCCCTCCGACATCCCTTAGCTCTTTTGCAAGGCTCGCGCCAGCTCCTCTAGGTAAACTTGTATCTCATTTTTCTTAACTTGAAACTTTGTCTCTGAAAGAACTTTGTCTATGTAAACATTGCTTTTGAGAAGGACCAAATATGTCCCTATTGTGCATAACCTCACCTCTATCAATTTAAGGTTTTATATTTCAGTGTATCTTGTTCTTTTCACGTTTTACCTTTTAATTGAACTTGAAAAATCATTGGGTGGATGTTGTTACCAGAATTAGCCTCTTGTTTGTTTGTCTTTTTGCATCCTTTAATTCATGCTATTTGTTTTATCTAGATGTACCAGCTTCAAAGATTGATTAGATTCATGTTGCTCTGTTAGACACAGTTTTAGTTTGACCTTAGACTATAGTGTGAACTGATTGAGAATTCCATTTTCTTGATATAATAGAAGTTTGTCATTAATATATTCTGGTAATGTAGGCGAGTGATGTGCTACTCGTTCATGGAGCTTGTGCAGATAGGCAACTTGCTGTCTGAAATTGGAATACCCTACCCTGTTGGACTGTATGGCTAATAAATTCCATTTTATTTTTTTTATTTCCAAAAGCAGCTTTTATTGTTGTAACAATACTTTAAGGTTGGTTCCGTACATGATATGTTGTTCATACTAGATAGTAGGGAATATTCATTGCTTCAAAACATAGAAACTGAAATTGACAAAATGGAGCCTCAAAGTTTGAATTATAAGTTTATAACATTGCTGATTGGTATTAGAGGTATATTTAAATAAATGAATAATTTTTATAATTTTTAAAGTTGGAATTAAAGGGATTTTGCTTTCAGAAATCAGAATTAGTGGTCATGAGAAATTAATTATGTAAGAATTTATTTAATTTCAAATAAAATATCCGCAGGTAGTTAAAATATCAAATGGTATATTACATTTTCTTTTCTGTCCACATATCTATGTGCATTTTGTACATCTTATCTGATTTTTGGCAAATCTCAATCAATTTTCAGGATGACTTTCTGCCTGGCATTTATCAAAAGCCTGTACAACTGTGTCATTGTCCTGTTGACAATGACAAATGCAGCTATGTTGAGCTAGGCTTTAGCCGAATTTACTAATATTAGCATTTAAAAAAAATCAAAATTCAAAGGTAACCTGCCTTTTAGAAAATCTCGAAACATAGCATACTTGATCTGCGTGTGTCTGTCTGGGCAGAAACGCAGACTAGATCTGCATGCCACAAGAGAGATGCACAGACTAGATTGAGCTTGAGCTCAGTGATAGATTGAATATTTGATGGTATTCATCCCAATCATTGTTTTTACACACAAATTTGTAGTTGGCTTATACATACAATAATGTATTTAACAATATTGATTGCATAACATGCAATATTTTGATAGAATTAATCAAATAAGTAATCTTTACAATAAATCATATTGGATGGTACCAGTTTCGAAAATTTATTACATTCATGTTGCTATGTCAGGCACATATTAAGTTAGGCTTAGACTAGTGTGAACTTACAAAACTGGAGGCTCACCTTTTACCTACAGGAGAACTGATTCACCATATATTTCCATTTTCTAGGAAGCAACGGTAATAAAATATAAATAATAATTGAAAATTCCATTTTCTTGATCTAAAAAAATTTGTCATATTGTGTCTTTAATGATTGGTTGTATGCTGGTAAATGTAGGCAATTGATGTACTACTGCATGTAGAGCTTCTACAGAAACATGACTTGCCATATCGGAAGACCTTCTACATAGCCTTACAGGTTGTGTTAACAGTCCTTAAAGGTTGGTTCAATACATCATGTGTTGTAAATACTGCCATTAGAACTTGAAGAGTTGGAAATTTATGAATGCGATCACCTAGTATCTATGCCTGGAATACAAAAGCAGAAATCCTTGGTCAAACTTTCCATCGATTATTGTGTTAACTGCCATTAGAACTGGGACAACTGGTACCAATTTCAGGTTGGCAATTATCGTGTTAACTGTTACAACTTCGGAAGAACTGGTACAACTGTTAACTTTCAATCTATTATTGTGTTAACTGCCATTAAATCAATTTCAGGTTGACAATTATCGACACTGTCAGATCCTTGACCTGACGATGCTATTTGAAATCGAAATTGAGCCGGAAAGTCAGCTTCTTGAACGAATTTCAGAGATTGAGCTTGAGCTCAGTGATAATGGTGAAAAGAGATGAGAAAGAGAAACAGGTAAAATTGTTATTTCATTTCATAATCCGAATGGTTACAACTATAGCCTATTAATAGGCGATGCAATATACTAAAATTACAATTTTTTATGCAGCAGATTCGTCAAACAAACGACGAGCTGCCACCTAAGCACCACAGTGGAGCTTTACTGCTTATTTGGCTAACGATCTAACTAACCTCACTGTAGCCTGATCCCGGGGACCCAATCTCCAGTATTAATTGTTAATCCTAACGACTCTCTTCCTTTAAACTAAGCGTGGAGTCCAACTGTCAGCGTCTGTTTTTTTTAAAGACTGCTGCCCGGTTCGCTGACCTTCATGACCGTCACCTCTCCCTCTTCTTCCAATTCTTTGACTGGGTCAAAACCAACCCAAATCACCCCAAATTAGCTCAATACCAGACAGACACCCTGTACAGAAACTGGTACAACTGGGTCCTGACAACAAGGAATAAGCGCTGCTATGTTGAGGCTTTAGTTCAAAGAGTTAATTGATTTTTTCGTGGATACATATTTTTTTCCCCTGCTACTCTTGTGTTGCTTTTGACGGATTCAGAACCATTTTTTTATTTTTATATATGCATGTTCTTTAAAATAGTGCTCCATAGATCCAAGAATAGTTTGAATTTGAATTAACTGAATTGTATTCCGTTACTTTTGACGAATTCACAACCAATATTTTATTTTTTATATATGGATGTTGTTCAAAATAGTGGAGTTGAACTAGGGTGTTCTTAAGCTCACCAAGCTCTTTTGTGAGCTTAATTTAAAAATCTATTGAATTGGCTTCAAACGATATATCCAAACCGTTGAAACTAATCTACTTCACGAGTGATCCGTTTACATGTGAAACTTATAATTTTTCGAACTAATTTAGTATAAACTATAAAGTCAAGAGGTAAAAAAAATGGTTTATAAGTTATTTTAATGTGTTCATTTTTCATTATGTTTTTACGCTTGACTTTACATTAAATTAGTTTGAAAATTTATAAATTTGACATGTAAACTAATCATTCGTGAAGTAGATCGGTTTCAACAGTTTGGATACGTCGCTTTAAGCCAATTCGATAGGTTTTTGAGTTAAGCTCACAAAGGTTCTACTCAAAATAGTGCACCATAGTCCATAGATCGAATAATAGTTTAAAAGATATGAATTAACTGAATTGTATTGAAAAAGACTTTAGGCCTTCAAATATGGTTATTTTGGGCCGGGCTTGCTACTGGGCTCCAAATCTAGTTACTTTGGGCCTTCAAGCGTACCAATATAAATGCTTTGAAATAATTGGTATTTCAAGATAATTAATTATGTACCTCATATTACATAGGCTAGCAAGTAGGGGTGTTAATCGGTTTTAAACTGAACCGACAGAGATCAATTTAATCAGTTTGATTTTCTAGTTAAATGGATCGATTAGGTTCATTTTTAAAACCGGTTAAACCAAACCGATCGAAATTTTTAAACTTATTCCCTATCAAAAACCAAACATTTTTAAAAAATCCTAAAATTATGTATATTGCTTGGTTCCGTTTAAAACCGGTTAGCAACCAGGGTGCCCGCATAATGGGCGGTAATACTCGCATAATTGGCGGTGACGCGAAGTCGAGGTTGGACTGGGCCTTACCGAATGAGACCCAGCTCAACTCTGCAGGCCAAATTGTTTCGGGTTGATTGGGCGAGGCCCAGCTTTGGTCTTTGTCAGGCCGTTCGGCATCTGGACTACGGGCCTTATTATGTTTGATCTCGGGTTGGCCCTAAGAGAGGGTCCGAGTTTGGAGTTACCTTTTAGGCCTGTCATGCGACGACTTGATTAGGACTCATCGGACAGGCTCACTGACAGGCCGCGAGCCTGGTCGCCTTCAGTCTCAGGCTGGCCCCAGGAAGGGGTCCAAGTCCCGAGCTGCTCTTGGGCCGCGACCGTATTAAGGGCCTTGTTTTATTTGACCTCTGGTTGGCCCTTTGCCGGGTCCGAATCCCAAGTCATTTATGGACCGAGTTCGAGTTTACTGAGGGCCATTGGCACATGGATCTATCATAAATATATAGCTCGAGTCGATTCGTAAAATACATTTACCATAGCCTCACTAAAAGAAGGGTCCCGATCCTATATATATAGTAACTCAATTTTTGAGTTTAGACGTGTCCGGTGCCTATAAGGGGATAGCACAGGGGCCAGTATTATTTGAAGGGTCTGGGTCCTTTAAAATGTGTTAGAGCATCTTGGACAGGCTGGATCAAAACTAAAAAATTGAGTTACTTTATGGAATCCGAATTCGAGAAGGAATATAAAAAATGATTCATAATTTTAATAGAAATAGAATATTAAAGACATTGGAAATTTATGATTTTGATAGATGCACATATTCATAGGACGAACTCTAATTTTAGACAGCGAAGAAATCACCTGACAATTGGGGCCCACCGTCAGTATCCAGCTTGCACATATAAAAATGAATTCCGGAGGATCCATCTTCTCAAGTACTTCAAATTTTGAGATTAGATCCGGACCGTCGGATAAGAATCCGGGTCCTTTAAAATTCGTGCAGAAACAGATCTGACCGTCTTTGTCCTTTAATATCGTGCAGAAACAAATCTGATCGTCCGGATCCTTTAATATTCGTGTAGAAACAGAGCTGACCGTCCGGGTCCTTTAATATTCATGTAGAAACAAATATGACTGTCTGGTTCCTTTAATATTCGTGCAGAAACCGATCTGACCTTCCGGGACTTTTTATATTCGTGCAAAAACAGATCTGACCATCCGGTTCCTTAAATAAGAATTCAATTTCTTTAATATTCGTGCAGAAACATATCTAACCATCTGATAAGAATCCGGTTCCTTTAATATTCGTGTAGAAACAGATTTGGCTTCCGGGTCCTTTAATATTCATGCCGAAATAGATCTGACCGTCTGGTTCCTTAAATATTCATGCATAAATAGATCTGACTGTCTGGTTCCTTAAATATTCGTGCAAAAACAGATCTGACTGTCTGATAATAATTCGGGTCCTATAATATTCGTGCAGGAACAGATTTGACCATCCGGTTCCTTAAATATTCGTGCAAAAACAGATCTGACTGTCCGGTTCCTTTAATATTCGTGCAGAAACATATCTGATCGTCTGATAAAAATTCGGTTCCTTTAATATTCGTGCAGAAATAGATCTGACGTCCGAGTCCTTAATATTCGTGCAAAAACAGATCTGACCATCCGGTTCCTTAAATATCCGGGCAGAAACAAATCTGTCTAATAAGAATTCGGGTCCTACAATATTCGTGTAGAAATAGATTTGACCATCCGGTTCCTTTAATATTCGTGCAGAAATAGATCTGACGTCCGGGTCCTTAATATTCGTGCAGAAACAAATCTGACCATCCGGTTCCTTAAATATTTGTGCAGAAAACATATCTGATCGTATGATAAGAATTTGGGTCCTATAATATTCGTGTAGAAAAAGATCTAATCGTCCGGGTCCTTTAATATTCGTGCAGAAACATATATGACCGTCGGATAAGAATTCGGATCCTATAATATTCATGCAGAAACAGATCTGACATTCCGGGTCCTTTAATACTCGTGCAGAAACAGATCTGACCGTCCGGGTCCTTTAATATTCGTGCAGTAACTCAAATTTTGAGTTTGCATCCCGACCGTCTCATCAGAAATTGGAAAGCAGGGGTTCCTTAACATTGGTGCTGAAACAGATCAGACGGTTTAAATCTGAACACAAATTTTGGGTTATTTTGAGTAAAATATTAACAGAGCAGTTTTCCCCTCAAGCAGCTCACGAACCATATGCAGCGTTCTTTGATTCTCTAGTCCGTGCGCTGCGTGAAGGCAAAACTCCTCTATTAAATTATTTACCCTTATTTTAGGGAATCGAACACTCTCAGCTGCCTTCCCTTCTAAACCCTTCCACCTCCGCCTCCGCCTCCGCCACCAACAACCCAAAACCGGATTGGACACCTCCAGTCGGAATGTGGAAGCTCCTAAACGGGGCCGACAACGAGGTTCTAGTAGACATTGTGAGGTTCTCTCAAAAGCAAAATTTGAAAGGCCTCGAAGGAGGTTGGAAAGAGTATTTGGCGCAACATGACGAGAAATTGGGAAATACCATAGGTGACCCTGCTAGAAAACCCAAGGATTTCTTACTTGCTTTTCTCCATACCTTCTCTTCAAGTTTGAGAAAGGTAGTTACTTTTATAAACTAGTGTTTTTCAGGTAATTTTTGAAGTTGGGTTTATGGTTTAATGCTTATATTAAGCTAAGTTTTAGGTTATTTTCATAAACTAGGTGTTTTTCAGGTGATTTTTGGTTTGCTGGTAATTTCTGGTATTTCTGGGTATCTATGTAATTTTCTGTTTTGTTTCCTGAACTATGTACTATTGACTTTTAATTTAATGAATTACCTACGGGTTTGAAATAAAAAAAAAAATGGGTTTTCTTAAATAAGTAGCCCCCAAGAAGTTGTTTGTCATGATTCCAAATTTGTAGGAAAATTTATAGTCTTTTGTAAGATGATTTCCTTCAATTTGTGAAAAGAAATCTTTATTGGGTGTCAGATGAATCTTTTTTCTCTGTGTTTTTTTTTTGTAGTAGTATTTTGAGAAGAAGATAAAAAGATATAATGACTGTAAAAAGTTTCTGCACTTTAACAATTTGCCCAATTTGGAGCCTCCGCAGATGGTAACAATTAATATTTTGAGAATTATTTGTATTTCCTTTATCAGCTTCTACCTTAGGTTCAGCCCAAAAACCCAGTATTGCATAGCCTGGTACTGGTACTGGTACGTATCAAACCAAACAATTAGGTGACGTATGGGTTTATAGAAAAACTGGTACTGGTACATATAGGACCAAAATTTGTGGTGACATATGGGTTTACAGCAAAACTATGAGGACAATTTCTCTTTGTAACTAGAAGTGTCAGGTCTAAGTCGGTTTTTATTTTTTCTATTTAGATTTAGCTAAAGTGCTATTTTTACACTTATATTTTTCAATGAAAATTTACTTTGTAAATGTAGAGGTTTGTCCGTTTAACAGCAGAGCACCAAGAGTACACAAGGAATTATGTTTTTGCATCCTGTAAGGAGGTTCCTCTCTCTCTCTCTCTATTGATTGTTCGCTGGCTTATTTGATTTCAATTTTCATTTTTTGTATTCTATACTTAAAAAAAAATGTTAATTTTGTTGCTAATAAATGTACTTCCTTGTATGTTATGGGTAGGGGTGGGAATTCATAACACTAGGAAAAGTACCTGAAAAAATGGACTCAAAATCCATGATTGCTATTCGTTGTGAAACAGTACTTTGTACAGATGACACCGAAGCACTGGTACGGGTTTGTGCTATTGATCAAAAGTTGGAGGTCTGTAGTTTTATTTAACTATAAAATTATTTTCATATATTGTTCATACATGGTTCAAAACTCTTAATCTGACTGTTATTTTTGTAGGTCATAATGGATAGACTATTAAACCCTAGTAAATCAGTTAAAAACTACAGAACTGCCATTACTGGTATTTCTGCTGAAGACTTGGATGGAGTTACATGCTCACTGACTAATGTACAGGTATACAATATTTGTTTTTTTTAGTAAAATTTTTGTTGGAACCGACAGTACCAGATCTTCCTTTCAAAACAGAAGATAAAACTATCCATTGACCATAAAGTACCCATTTTACCCTTTTTAAAAAAAAAATTAAAAATATGTAGGCTGTTTAAGAAAAATTTCAATCTTGTAATTGGTCGGTTTCCGAGGGCAAATGTCTAATTTCTCTACTTTTGTGAGTTTTTGAAATTTACATGGGTAAATATCGTATTATGAAGTTTAGAGGGGGAAATATGTAATTTCGAAGTTTTTCAGGGGTATACATGAAATTTTCCCAAACTATTTAATAAAGTCTAGAACAAAAGGAAGATACAGTGATCAAGTTGAGCTTCTTATTCAATTAGAAGATGTTCTTTTGTTTTTCTTCGTCACAAGGTAAATATACCTTGTATTTTTTTTTTTTTAATTTGTTGTTACTCCTGCACAGAAATCCTTGAAAAAGATTTTGAAGAAGGGCCCCATTTTAATCGGGCATGGACTATTCAATGATTTGCAAGGTATATAATAATTTCAACAATTTATGAAGTAATCCAATTGGTTAATATTAAAATTCAAGGTGAATTTAGCTTATTTTTTCTTGATTAAAATCTCTTTGTTTCCTATTAAATCTCTTTTTATTGATTGATGCAGCTTTGAATTGATTATTCGTTGGTAGTTGACACAGCTAGCATATTTAGTTATGCTAATTTAGCAACTGGACTTGCGCCTTTGTTGAACAACTTAGGCTCGGTATATATCAGTTCCCATCCTTCTCTCTTTTGCAAAATTGCAAAATAACCCTTCTATTATCTTAATTCTCAATACCAGACTTCTATTATCTTAATTCTCATTATTATATTCTCTGGTTCTGGATGGATCAAAAACAGTGATTTTGTATCTATCTAAAAAAATAATAAAACATTCCCAAAAAATATAAAATTTGGTCTCCAAGCACATTTTAATATGGAGATCTCTTCATACCAGACTTCTTTTGCTCTTCTTTTTTATATATATATTCTCTGGTAGGTGGTGTTGGGAAAAGTGGTAGCACGCAGCTGTTTTAAAGAAGCAAAAGCCATAATGAGACTTGTTCATGCTAAACTAGAACGTGGTTTTGATCATCCCATTAATCTTTCATCTGATTCTACAAATGACCACTCAAAAGTCTCGGTACCGTTGTTTTATATACCGTTCTCTTATAACTGTGATACAACTTGTTAATGCTCTTGCCAACTGGTAAAAAAAGTATTCATGCATGAGTGAGGCTATGGTACTATGCATAGCGCGGATTTTTACATACTGTGGATCAATATCTCCATTTTGAAGTCCAAACAATCGATATGAACCGTTCAACATAATCAACATATAAAAATGTACTTGTAAATCAAAGTTCACAATTTTTAGAATTTTATATTTTTAGATAGGTAGAAAATCACTTGATCTAAAGATTTTAGACCATTCAGAAGTAATGATTTTCTACATATCTAAAAAAATAGTAAAGAAATTCTAAAAAATATAAAGTTTGGTCTGCAAGTACATTTTCATATGGAGATCTTGTTGAATAGTTCAGATCAACTCTTTGGATTTTGAAAACAGAGATATTGATTTATAGTACGGAGCAATCTGCATTTGAATTTTCTTTCCTTTTTGAGAATCTTCACCAATGCTCTTAATATATACTCAGGCATTGCCTGACTTGGGCTCTAAGGACCTACTGGTACATCGTGTACCAGTTGCTGTGCCTTACCTAGAGTTAACTCGCATATTTCCAGGAACTCCTGAAATTCATGTAAGTTTTTATTCCTATTATCATAACTACTCTCTTCCAACAAACCAAGTAGTTGATCGTTTTTTACCTATGCTGTTTTAAGGTTTATGTTCTTTTAGTAATAATCGGATGCTATTTCTATGACAAGTTTTTTCTCTGTTCCATAGGACCTTTTTAGTTATTTTGTACTGGCTTTTAACATATTTCCTTGTCATGTGCTTTTATAGTATTTTGATAATATGAGGAAAAGACACACTCAGCTTGTGGCTTTAGAGGAGCATATCAGCAAATTTCCAGAATCAGAGTCCTCTGAACTGGTAAGTAAATTGCATCTTAGTACCAGAACCGATTCATACGTATGACCAGTACTGCTATGCTCCCTCTTTCCAGAATTTTTTATCTAACCCCAATTGATTCCCAAGTTTCATTTAGAATTTCTACATATTTTGATAAATAGGAGGGACAGGAACAATGTTCCCTATTTTCTTTTTCTTTTGACATCAGCAATCTTACAAAAAAGTAGGGGAATTTCATATTTCGAAATATCATAATATCATATTTCGAAATATCATTATAAAAATATGATATTATGATTTTAGAAGGCCAAATACGTAATGTTGAAAGTTTGAGTATACATAGGCACAACTGATGAATGTAGGTATTAGATCAGTAAAATTTTGTTCTTTTTTTTATCTGGTCTATGCTGGCATCAGAGAAAATAAGAGGAATAGCAATGTTATAGTCCTTCGTAATTTCTAATGTAGGTTGATTATTCCATATTTCAAATAGCAATTTTATCTG
>JAJGRW010001121.1:103111-190039 GCA_025461045.1 Carex parvula
AATGTAAATCACCACTTCGGGCAAGAATTCAAAATGAAGGCCCACAAACCTCCCCAACCTCCTCACCCATTAAGGATCAAGCCCCTGTAACACAGAAAGAACTGGGCCCACCCTCATTAAGGCCCGGTATTGGGAATATTTACTCCATCCATAAACTCTTCCCAAGCCCACCTCTAAAAACAACCCCCACCCAGAAGCAAACACATCCGATATCATCCACAGCACAAAGCCATCTTCCTCCATCTCAAGAACACAGCCTTCTTACACTCACTAGTGTGCAATAGCCCACAATGAACGATGATGATTTCATCGTTCAGTTTGCAAGCCTCGGCGCGGGAATGGGTTCAGCCCCTCAATTTGAAATCCCGGTAGTAGCAACAGCACAAAAAGACTAGTCTAGGGCTTTCCTGGCAAGAGTGGTAACGGACAGACTAGTCCAGGATAGCAATTTTGCCATGAACATGATTTGGATTTGGGGGGCACACCCAAATACAGAAGTCTCGGCGCTGACAAGGGACACTTTCCTCATCTATTTCAAAACGGGGGAAGAGATGGAGCGCATCATAAACAGAGGGATATGGTCCTATCACGGAGATGTGGTAGCACTCCAAAGAGTATCTAATGCGGCTGACCTCATAAATCCCCAAGTTACGGATATGGACGTTTGGGTTCAGCTACATCGAATCCCACCGTATACGATGTCTAAGGCGGGAATCAGATTATTGGCTACCCAAATCGGCGACCCACTTTCAAATGTCTTTGACGGCCCCACGGCTGGCACCAAATTTTACAAAGTCAAACTGAAAATTCCTATCAAGCTGAAGCTGGAGCAACAGATGCCGGTCACTCACCCCACTTTAGGTCCATTCTTTGTGTATCTAACCTATGAAAGGGTTAGTTGCATTTGTCTTTTTTGCGCTAAACTCAGTCATGAATTGGAGAACTACCCAGATCGAACTAGGATGGAAAGGTTGAAACTCGACCCAAAATACCATGACCGGCCGGAAATGGAGACCATAATAGACCCAAAAGTTGGGCTGTGGATTACCAATAACACCCTCGTTCCATGGGACAACAATACCAACCAACACCCCACAGGCGGCCACAACCAAAACCAATCCCCGGAAGGCGCCCCACCCACTGACCGACACACCGACCCTCACAGATCCAACCCCGAAAACCATACCACCACACACCCCCCGCCACCCGCTCCCCTTCTCACCCTAAACCAACACCCACACACAAGTCCAGAGACCCAGAGACAAACCAGAGAGCAAGCAAATATGAATCATAGCAACAGAACATTTAGAGGTCCCCACAAACCCAGTACCGACAGGGGGCCTATAGTTGACACTAGCGCATCAGGTAGTGGGACTAAAAGGAGTGATTTGGAAAATGATTTGAACTTGGGTCAGGTCCTGACTCTTGAACAGTCGTACTGGTCTGCTCCAACCGAGGTGGTACCAGCACCAAAGAGGAGAGCAATGGGGATGCCAGGTCAGCATCTCCGACACATCTATGAATATTTTAGCTTGGAATTGTCGTGGCTCCAGAGGGCCACAAAAAAGATAATTCTTGGATCGTATCCTTCGGGCATCAAGAGCATCTATAGCATTCATTAGTGAGACTAAATGCTCTTTACCCAAATCCAAAAGATTCTTGACTCACTTTATCCTACATAACCAGTGCATTGTACCGGCTGCCGGGCGGTCCGGGGGTCTCTGGCTTTTGTGGGATGATAGAGTAAGTGTTACCATTGTTTCCCAGTCAAGAACTATTATTCATGCAAGGGTACGAAGCCCTAACAAACTAGAATGGTCGCTTGTATGCGTTTATGGCGACCCTTCACACAAAACGAATGGTAGGATTTGGCAGGAAATTCAAACAATTTTGCGAAGAGATAACAAAACATGCGTAGTTGGCGATTTTAATGCGATCGCCAACTCGGAAGAAAAATGGGGAGGAAACCAGCGGCTGAATCCCAACAGTAAAGGTTTCCGAGAGTTTTTGTTTGATGCCAACTTAATAGATTTAGGCTTCAAAGGGCCCGCGTACACATGGACGAACAGTCAGGACACATCAACAGCAATTCACCAAAGGCTTGATCGGGTAGTTGCAACACTCGAGTGGACTCAAACCTTCCCACTTGCCTATGTTAACCACATGCCGCGAGTTCATAGTGACCATGCAGCCATACTAATCCATACGGCCGGGAAACATACAAACAGGCCCGGTTTTAAAATTGAGAACTGGTGGTTCAATTATCCGGATTTCGAGGAGGCTTGGAGACACGCGTGGACAGCCTCAGGCCATTTGGCATGGCACGAACGAATGGAGGCAGTCACCAGAAAAATTCAGCAATGGTCAAAAGTGGTGCCAACACCACAAAACAGACTACGCCAAATTGAGCTACTCTTATACTTGCACCAGCAGCAGCACCCTATATACCAAGACCAGAATATCGAGCTTCAACTTTCAAGGAATATGAGAAGGCAGAAATTGACCTTGAGCAATACTGGAAGCAGAGATCTCGCATGCAGTGGACATACCAAGGGGACCGAAATACAAAGTTTTTTCACACAATGGCCACGGCACGGCGCCGGGCCAACATGATCACACAAATTCGGGTAGCAGATGGCTCAGTAGTGGCTGATGATAGAGGTATAAGAAGGGCATTTATCAACCACTACAAAGAAATATACTGCCCTTTGCAATCTACTGTATCAGATCAACCAACAGAGTTCTTCCAACAGTTCCAACACAGTACCATGCATAAAATCCCAACTGAGGCCCACCGATCCTTACAAAGCCCACCAACTGTAGAGGAAGTCAAGGAGACACTATTCAGGATGGGGCCTGACAAGGCCGCTGGCCCAGATGGAATGAGAGCCCGCTTCCTCCAACACAACTGGCCCACTCTAGGATCGGCCATCACAGAGGCAATCCGCCAGGTTTTCTCCTCCTCTAACCCACCCCAGCAATGGTTCCAAAGAAGGATGGTTCTTATCCCCAAGATAGATGAACCTCTCACACCCAAGGATTTTAGACCTATCACCATTGGTAACATCACTTATCGTTTACTGATGAAGTTAATCTCAACCCGATTACAACCACATATAGCCAAACTCGTTTCTAATAGCCAAACTGCTTTCATCAAAAACTGAAATATCGCTGACAACACAATCCTGGTAAAGGAAATTCTACACTCCTTCCACTGCAAGGACTACAAGCAGAAAGCATTCATGCTAAAGGCGGACATAAGCAAGGCCTTCGATACGGTTAGATGGCGGTTTGTGTTAGAAGCTATGAAAATGGTGAATTTCCCCCCAAATCTAATTAATTTGATTGAATCCTGCTTGAAGCTGAGTAGAGTTACAATTCAAGTTAATGGGGGAGGCCAAGGTTTCATTCAACCAACAAGAGGGTTGCGGCAAGGATGCCCACTTTCGCCGTATCTCTTCATCTTAGCAATGGAATTTTTAACGAAACAATTCCAACTCCATCAGAGTAGAGGGGCGATAAGGGGAATATCTTTAGCAAGAACAGCACCGGCAATCTCTCATATTTTATACGCCGATGACCTTATGATTACGGGGGAGGCATCTATTGGAGAGGTTACGGAGGTACAGAAGATCCTAGATATCTTCGGCACAGCATCGGGGCTTAGAGTTAATTAGGACAAGTCTACTATTTGGTTTAGCAGACAGTGTGGACCCGAAACCAGAGCACTGGTTCTTTCAGTTATTCATGCGAGATTGGCCGAATTGGAGGAAAAATATCTCGGCATCATAGTATCGCAAGACCGAGGTAACCAAAGGGCAACACACGAAATCCTGTTGGATCGTATGCACTCCAAGTTGGCAGGTTGGAAGGTAGGGCTGCTCTCCTTTGCAGGAAGAGTGACACTCCTGAAATTGGTCCTACTATCTCTACCGGTATACTATATGTCGGTTGCTTCCTTACCACCTCACACCATCCAAGCATTGAAATCCCTGATGCGAAGATTTTTGTGGGGCAAGTTGGGGGATGACCGGTACATAGCCTTCATCTCGTGGTACAAGATCAGCTTCGACTTGGAACAAGGCGGGCTTGGAATCAGGGATATCAAATTGTTCAACCAAGCACTCCTGGTTAAGCTAGTATGGCAGGTCGCATCGAATGATGACAGGTTGTGGGTACAAATTGTCCGAGCAAAATACTTCCCGAGAGGAGGTTTTTGGGCAGCAAAGAATAGGCGGGGAACTAGCCCGTTGTGGCGTACCATATTGGATCTAAAACCGATCTTCAAGGAGAGCTGTCAGTGGGCCCTAGGAGATGGAACTCGGGTGACTGCGGCAAACCAGCCATGGTATCCGGGTTGGGAGTTGATGCAAATCCAATCCAATATGCAGCGAGATACTACGGTCGCTCAACTGTACGACCATAGTAGCAATGTATGGCGACAAGATCTGATCACAAATCTCCTTGGTCCAACTGCGCTACATCTTATCCAAACTACAGCGCTCCCGCCAAAATCAGCTGCAGTGGTACAAGACAGGTTAATTTGGGAAGGTTGCAAATCCGGCCGGTACTCCACTAAGAAAGGATATGCACTTCTCAAACAATCTACCCGAACTGCCCCAGTGTACAGCGATGCCAAACATAGGGCGTGGAAACTGATATGGGGATTGCTACAGCGCTTGATTTACATAAGAGAATTTCAGCAATCAACCCGGAGTGCCAACGTTGCGCAACAGGTAATGAATCACTGGTACACACCCTGTTCCTTTGCAACGTATCACGTGCGACTTGGTTTGCCTCGGAATTCAACCTCAGAACCGACTACCTCCCACTTGACTTCACAGAGACACTCCTCCAGGTTACAGAAAACTTAGATAATCACCAGATTTTACGATTTTGCAACACTCTTTGGTGCGTTTGGAAGGCTAGAAATGAGGAATTGTTTCAAGCCACCAAAACAACACCACAAGTAGTCCTTAAGCGCGTCAGCATCCTACATATACCACATACCAATGATGGTACCTGCCAAGCAACAATCAGCCCAACGGTGAGACAGGTTCATATTGTACCTGATAATTCAAAATTGATCCTAATCGATGCATCCTGGGACACTACCAAGGGAGGCGGGTGGGGGGCCCTGGTTTTTGATGAAAAGGGAGATCTTCAATATGCAATTGCAGAGCCAATGGCATCAATCGATCCCTTCCAGTCATAAACTATGGCCTTGCTTCGATCGCTACAGTGGTATCTGGCAACTGAGCTCCTGGACAGTGCACAGAAAGTAGCGGTGTACACTGACTGCAAAACCTTGGTAAAGCTGGTAAATGGAGCTCCGGGTACCGAGCTACCAACTTGGCAAGCAGCGGAGGATGTGGCGAAATGTACTGAGCTACTACTGGGCAACAAAGGTCGGATAACGATACACCATGCGGGTAGAGACGCCTTAGTTACTCCACACAAACTGGAGAATTGGGCACGGGCAACCACTACTAGAATTTGGACTTTTAGCTAGGGTAGCACTTACTTGTTGCAAGGGTAGGAACGGCCCTTGCAAAAGAAATGACATTTCTGACACAAGAAAGCCTTTTGCAAGGGTGTCCCTTGGAAAAAGTAACCCTTGAAAAAGATTTGATGTTTACCCTTGAAAATGTCTCATATCTACCCTTGTAAATACTAATTGAAGACCCGTGACCCGCTAGCAGAGCCAGATATTATATTTTAATGAATGTCCTTGCAAAAGCCTCATTCCATGCCCTTGTAATAAGTCTAAAGATTTGAGACAAAACAGTTGCAAGGGCTTAACCTTGTAACAAGTTTTGAAGATTCTGTTTTTATTATTTTATTCTGAAGGTCCTTGTAAGAAGTCTGGTTATTCTGACAACTACTAATTACAAGGGCTTACTCTTGTAACTTGTTTTGTATTACAGTGTAGAGCTTTTTCTGTATATTTTTAATGTCTCCCTTCAAATTGAATTTATTTTGTAAACCACAGCAACAAGAATTACAGCAGTAGTTTGAAAAGAATATGAGATACACAAATATTTAAGATACACAAATAATTTGGAAACTTAAAATTAGAATATTTGTCTTAAATAGTGAAACCTTACAAAGTAATTGAGATACAAAATAATTCTCCAAATTGCCATACATCACATTGTTCCAAAATGAAAGTCTATCAATTAATAACCATCTTCATCAGATTCATCGTCGAGGTTAAACCAACCAAGTAATTCCTCAACTTCATGCATGTCATACTCTTTTGCTCCTTATAATTTTTTACTACTTTTTAAAAATGCTACAAAGTTAGTTGATCTAAAAATTCTGGACCATTCATAAATCAGAAGTAGTGATTTTCCACCTATCTAAAAATTTTTTTTTTTTTTTTAAATGTTACATTTATATGCAATAGATACAACCTGGTAATCTGGTATGCTACTTTTCTTACTAAAACAAGATTTCCGAGCAGCTCCCGTAAATATTATGCCAAGTTTACAAAAACTGTACCAGGTCTTACAATAGACTTTGGTACCAATTCCTGCACATCATATAAAAACTGTACCAATCATGACAGTACTGGTATCAGATAACAACAACAGTACCTTATTTTCAAAGAGGTCCATGTAGAGATCAACCCCTTGCACATGTGGCCAGGGCTTCATGAATTATTATCACCCTTTAGGTGTACCGCTTATATACATTATAGAACTAACACTATATAAAATAAAAGAAATTGAAATAAATGATATCAGCTGCTAAAAGAATATCTCATGTACCAAACTAAGACAACAAGTTAGAGATGCAGAATTCATTTGAATATATGGCACAATACTTTATATTCAGAAAATATTCAAGCTACTAAAATTTCAACCTCATCTTCACTAAATCGGTCCCTATCACAGATTTTCTCAAAAAGCTCTCCACCAGCAGCATACTCCATCACAATTGCAAGATGAATTGGTGTCAGAACAACCTTCACATAATAAAGATCATTACAAATTAATGATTCATTTTCAAATTTTCCTTGGTGAAATTTGACAATCTCATAATCATTTATATATTTCGAAACAAGCACATACTTCTTTGAATCTGATGATGTTTGGGTGACGAAGCAACCTATGATTAATGATTTCTCAATATACATTCTCATAAAAAAAATTAACACAAACAAATAGATAAATTAATTCAGCCAGTAAACAAATCATAGATGAGATTGTCTAAAACACCAGCAAAACTTTTTTTTTTAAATCTTTAATCAACACTCGAAATAATAACACTATCTATTGAAGAACTAGCAACCACTGAAAAACCCTCTTGTTAGGCTCGAAGGCCTTTTCATGCACCCTAAAGGTGAAAACACAACCTAAATCAGCACCTCTTGTTAGGCTTGAAGGAATTTACCTTGAAATTTAGAAAATGTTTGTTGCCTTGGCTTCGATTGGTATGACACGAAGACGTCTTGGCTCTCAAAGGGGCAGCCTGAAATGAATTGGAGCAAATGGTAGATTGAATTGAGCGAACAACACCACAGTTCATCGCAAATTGAACTTCTTTCGTTGAAGTCGGACCAAATCGCAGATTGCGGTGTGAAATCAGAAGTCTTGAGGAGAAAATAGGAGGTAAGCCGATGGAACCTCCATTGAATTAAATAGCACTTTCACTTGGCTTCTAATTTTTTTGGCAAGGAAATGATAATGAGTCAATTTACTTGGCTTCGAGAGCCACGAAGGGCTTAACCACATTCACACAAATCAAAACCGAGCCCAATATGAAACAAGCCCCAAATCATTTATTTACTTCTAAATTTTTCATCAAATCATAGAAAAGGGCACACACAGCAAAATAACGAACAGCACCGAAATAAAATGGCCGGTACCAGTATAAATCAGGTTAGCCGCAAGAACAAAAGGCAATTGCCGAAGCAACAAATAGCACCAAAATAAAATGGCCGGTACCACTAGTTGATCAATTGAAAGTTATAGCAAACCGCAAGCCCTTGTTGACCCTCTTAAAATTTATGGCATCGATGTTAAATTGATAAACAAAGTTGTTCCGCGGGAGAAATAAATCTAACAATAAGTAGAGAGGAGACTTACCTGGCAGTAGAGAGGAGACAGATGGCGTAAGAGAGATGGCCCGAGAGAGGAGACGGAGCGGATGAGAGACAGAGAGAGGAGACGAGCGCTGTCGGAGCGGAGAGGGTGGGCACAAGCGCAAGGGAAAGGCGGGATGAAGGGAAAGGTGGAGAGGAAGCAGCGAAGAGGGAGAGAGGAGAGACGGAGGGAGGCGGGGGTCTAGGTTGGTCGGGACTCGGGACTTCGGAGTTGGGACTCGGGTGGAGATGGAAAGAGAACTCTGAGCAAATTTTTGTGGTTGATCTGAGGGAAATAAATCTGCTGCGATTCCAAAGCTTGTTGTGACCCTGCTTTTCTAAATCTAACCATTAACTTTTTGAAATGCACGAATCTCAAAAACAGTTATTTGTTATGCACGAATCTCAAAATATATAAACAGTTGGATTTGGAAAAGAAGAGTCCCTGTGAATCTTTGGAATCGCAGCAGATTTATTTCCCGATCGGAGGGGGAATTTGATAGGGGTCCAGATCTCTAAAGTAAATCATATTTTTACTTTTCAGCTGGACCGTTCGATCAGAATCTGGTCCCTTCAGTATTCGTGTGAGAACAAATTGAACGGTCCAGATTCATAATCAAAATTGGGTTAATTTAGGAGATCCAAATTCGAGAGGGAAATGAAATTTTAGGCAAATAGAAGAGGGAAAATCCAAAATTCATTCACTGTTGGTGGCGCAAAAAAAAAGAGGGAAATGAAACTGAAATCCATTGATAATATGTACACTTCATCACAGATCATACGGCTCATATTCACAACTCTAATATGATTCTAAATACTTGTACAAAATTAAATATAAAAAAATTAAATAAAAATTAAAAACTAGTTTTTTACATTTTCTATTTACGAATCATAACAACCGTTAACAATTTTATAGAATTTCATTATTTGTAGCCTCTTCAAATTGAGCCAAAAATTGTGGGCCGTTGATTTCCGCATGAGCATTCGACGGTCGATCTGTAATAAAATAACCCCTAATTTCTTTTAAAATGATCAAGTTAGTACGAGGAACCTTAAAAACGAAAAAAAATTGGAGTTCCAACAATTATAAGGTTCGATCCAATGTCTAGTATTTATAGCCCTACGATATCATTATATTATGTCACTTGGATGGATATGTAAATGAACATCAAATTGAATCAAACTTACCAACAATGAAATTAATGGAACACTCTTTCATTTGAACGGTTCCGATCGACCAACGGACGACGTTTGTCTTTGTTCCTTCATTAACCCACTCAACAAGAGTTGATGTTCTATGATCATGTATGTTTGACATAAATAAATTGATGCAACATGCATGTACAACTATACAATTTAATTTGTCAAAATTATTTAATAATGCAATAAAAATGTTCTAGCATTATATTTTGATATAAATTTTATCAATATCATTCTAAATTGTTGTCATTTTAATAATTGCCATTTTATCAATATGATAGTAAAAATATTGAACTAGTTAAATTTATAATAAATAAAACCAACATTAAATATTACTCATTAACATCTAAACACATATGTACCATCAATTATAATACTAATTTGGCCACAGAAACTGTTAAAAATTTAAAAATATATTTTAGAATTTTTTTCATGTTATTTGTTATGCATGCATTACTTAATTTTATTTTGTTTCATTTTCACTTCCCTCTCAATTTTCCCTCACGGAGCTTTGAAATTTGGGGCGGCTTTGTTAGCAGAGCAGTTTTGATTTTATGCAACGCACGACCTAAATAATTGAAAGAGTATCCAATATATTTAACACACTGATTGAAGCTATAATTGCTCTGTTAATATATGTACTCAGCAAATTTTTTGTTCCCATTGCATCCAGAGAGGACTTAGGGAGCCGCCATCTCTCTTGTACTCATTTTGCCCTAAGATATTTTCATTTCCCTCCCACTCAGCAATATTTTCATTCCCTCCCTCCATCTCCCTCTCTCTCCGAGGGTTTTCAAAATCGATTCTCCGCCGCTCAGTGCAAATCCGGCTCTCCTCTCTGCCCGCCGCTCAGCAACCTCAGCCCCTCTCTCCTTTCGCCGTTACCTTCGACGAAACCTAATTGTTACAAACTAGCGCTAATTTGCAGGTTAAAGAATGGAGATGGGGAAAAGAAATATCCTGTTGCAAGCTTTATCTTGAATTGCTAAGGTAAATAAATTTATCTTTTTGTTTTATAGTTCTTATATAGTTGTGTACCTGAGTTCTATCTATTTAGTAACGACCAAATCGTGCAGCTGCATCTGGGCATTGGAACTGTACTGGTTTCTGATCAGACAAGTAAATGACGACCGAGATTACAAACAATAGCAGAACAAGATGAAATTAATGAATATACTTAATAGAGAATTAATTAGTAGCTGGTTTTCCAAATTAATTTATATATTAATGTCAATAAATTTTTTATATATTCCATTTTCTTGACAGTGCTCCTGGTAACCTTTTAAATATTAATGTACAGATGTAGTGTGCTGATTCATGTAAAAAAGGAGGAGGTTTAATTTTCTGACCCCTTTGTGGACCTTATTTTTTAATCTAATATGAGTTAGCTGCTGTGAGAAAAGAAATTCAAGATGAGACTGGTCGATCCAAAGCAATCTCTCATGTTCCAATTCATTTAAGTGTATACTCTCCACATGGTAAAGTACAACACATTTAATATTATAGAGACTTTTTATAAGATTAATTAGTGGACATGCATGTGCCTTAATGAAGAATGAAAAAAGAAGACATAGAATTGAGATCTGACAGGTAATGTTTATTGAGTAGTTAATAATCCAAATTGGTACAATGACAGTATGAATCAGACCTTATATTGAATCTTGGGTTTTCTGGTTCCAAGCTTGTTGTTGACAAATATTATCCTATGTTTTTCCAGAGGGTCATCAAAGTATTATGCAAGATATGGAACACATGGTTCATGCATATATTGAGAAGGTAATGTTTTCACTCCTCTCATGCTTGCCTAAGTACTGCTGGTGTGTTTTCTAATAATTATTTTTGCACTTGTTTTGTCGTAACAGTGCTAATTGTTGTTTCTTTAACCTTCATCAGTTTTCAGCGAAGACAAAGAAGTGGGTTGACAGCTGTACAAATAAGAGAGAAAATTCAAAATTGAAGGTAATTGAAGTGAGTTAATTTGGATCTATTTTGAACTTGCATCAGTTTTGATATATTGAGGTTAATTTGGTTATAAGTGGGGCATAAATGTAGAATTACTATGGTTAATGGTTAATTATTGAGTATAGATTGGTTAAGGTTGAGGCTAGTAGCATCTTTGGTTATAGATCTGGTTATAGATTTAATTATTGAGTGTAGATTTGGTTATAAGTGTGTCTATCTAGGCATTTTAGATGACAAGACAAATGTAAGTGTTCTTATACTTGTATGGATTTACATGATAATCTAGTGTAGATACAATTGCTCTCTTCAATAAGTTCTATAAAGATATTAAAGCAAAACCATTAAGTTTAATTTTTCTCGAGTACCATAAATGACGATTTTTGGGTTTATTCCAACGGCTGTTGGAACAAGCCCTTTTTCTCCCCTTGGTAAAAACAGAAATTCTAGTAGTGTCTGTAGTTTTTCAAAGAATGTGTAATGTTTTGGGTTTATTTGCAAATGCTGATCACCAATAGCACGGTTAGTTATTATGAAGAAAAAAAAACTAGATTGCTTGAAAATCCTAAGGACAGTGACCTATCTAAAGTTTCAAAACATGATCCTGGAATGAATTTTCCACTCAAATATGTACATTTTAATGTTTGGTTTAATTTTGCTTCTTTATTTGGTGTACTTTAAACAACAAGTAATGGGTTTATCTTTTATATGCAGATGAAAACCAGGATCGCGACACTTGCATAAAATTTGCTAGAATGGTAAGCTTCTTTTTTGTCTTTAGTATATGGCACCTCCATGCAGACTTATCTTGTATTGGTATTAGCTTGTTACGGTGCATATTAGGTTAAGGAGTAAGAATGCCTTCACTCCTAGATTCCATACCTAAAATGTTAGTTTCGTACCAGCATTTACATGCTGGTACAAGACTTATCTGTACAAGCATCAGTTCGCCAACTAATTGACCTCAATTTTCCTTGATGAAATTGAAGAATGATCAATTTATCTTTAATGAAACTCAATCCGCATCACTTTAGAGACCGATCAAACTGAAGAAAGAGAAATTTACCCATTAACAGTCCGGCTTTTTTAATACTTTTTTAATACTGTGCAATTAATAGGTGCAATTTTCAATCCTTAATTAATTTTTTTACTTGAGCAATCCTTCAATTTGATCTCAAATTTTTGCTTTCAAGGGACTTCAAGGTTCAGCCGAGAATTCTTAAGGTCCATTCATTCACATTATGCAATCCAAGTTATTTGTTTTTCTTCTGATTTTTAGTTTTGCTTAGAGGGTGTTATTAATATACTGGGAATTCATATTGATTATTGCATGTTTACAGCTTAAATTAAGTACATTTGTGAAATATATGTTTGTAAATAGTGCAGTTTATATTATGTGATGTTAATATCAATTGTTGTGCTATGTTTATGTTTTTTGTGTGCGAATGAATGTTGTTGTTCTTATTATGTTTCAATGGTAAATGAAAAAGATTTCTTGCTTGCCACTGGATTGGTACCAAATTGGTACCGAGAGGATTATAGAAATTTGGCACGATAATATTTTGCTGAAACATCAATTATTTTCATCGGAATATCATTACAAATATGGGGTAATATATTGCATGCAAAAGATTCAAATGATATCCTTGCAAATAACCTGGTGGGGCCCACCTTCATTATCCTTGCAAATAAACAGGGGTCCCCACCTTCTCTACCCTTGCAAATAAACAGGGGGCCCCACCTTCTCTGCCCATGTAATTGTTTAGTTCACTTGCCTTGCAATAAACCGTGTGGGACCCACGTTCTTCAACCTTGCAAATACTAAGATGGGGCCCACGTTCTTTATCCTTGCAAATACTCCCTGCAGGTGCCAAATCTCAGACTTTTAGCAAGGGTAGTTATTACAAGAGTAGTCTCTTGTAACAAGATTGGGAAAAGTTATTGCAAGGGTAGCCCTTGTAACAAGTCAAAATTCGAGTATTTGCATGGAGGCTTGTTCCAACGGTAGTTTTTGCAAGGGTGGTCCTTGCAAAAAGTCTTTTTCGGGCTTGTTGCAAGGGTAAGCTCTTGCAACAACCGAAATTTTGCCCTTGTAAGAAGTCGAAATTCTAGTAGTGAACTGGCACACGAGTAATGGGTTCCACCGAAATTAGAAGAGCATGCTTGATTGATTTGGAAGATGCGGCAGATAGCAACTTCTTCATTAGGGAATAGATTGGCGGCTGCTCCTGCATGCATGCCAAGCACTGACATACAAGGGCTTGTTTTCACAAAGAAGACCTCCAAATCTCTTCTAATCTACTAGCCTAGTATTTAATCTTTAGTTGTATTAGATAATTTATTTATGCCTTTTGGCACTGTTTTCCTAGGGAGTTTTAAGAGACTGTTGTAAGACATTATGTTGCTTAATCAAATATGCCCAAGGGCTTTTCCTCAAAAAAAAGATAACCATATATATTTCTGTATATAAGGATTGGTCCCCAAGGCACAAAAAAAAACTAACTCAACTCATAATTCTGAAAAGTGGTTATTTTTCTAAGAGAGAATTTTGAGTGCCTTCTCCCTTCTTCCTCCATTAAAAGAATTGAGAGAAGAGATTCATAAGGAAATTGGAGAGGATTTCTCAAGGGCGTATCTTGTTGCCTTGGAAGATCTAATCCACAACCCAACCACAAAGGCGAGAAGGACTTCTTGCCATTAAAGACTTGTCTCGCGCTCACGGAGACGGCTTGCTAAAAACTTTGGATATTCTATGGCAAACGGCATGGAATCAGGTATAATTCCGCACTTAGATTATGTTTTCGGGTATCTTTGGCATAGGGCGGTCCTTAGGTTAAGGTGGGGAACTGTTTCTCCTTTTGGGGATCAGAAATCTCTTGTTATGGTTTGTACAAAATCCGTGCGACCGTATCTTTGTGAGTTGAGGAAAAGTGGGACAGATCTAATAGAGTGAGTCTAATGATTATGAAAAGGTCCATTCCAGAGGCATTTAGAAGCTCGATTTCTGATAAGATTACTAATGCGAAGGAATTTTTAGCCGAAGTTGAGACAAGGTTTGTCAAGAATGAAAAGTTTGAAATTGGTACACTCTTGACCAAACTTGTCTCAATGAAATATAAAGATAAGGGAAGTATTAGGGAGTACATCATGGAGATGTCTAATGTTGTTTCAAAACTAAGAGCACTTAAGTTGGAGATTTCTGATGATCTCTTGGTGCACTTGGCATTGATATCCCTTCCTGCACACTTTGGACAGTTTAGGGTGAGCTATAATTGTCAAAAGGACAAATGGCCACTCAATGAACTCATCTCCCACTGTGTTGAAGAAGTGGAAAGATTGAAACAACAGAAGACAGAAAGTGCCCATTTTGCTACAACTTCCAAATTTAAGTCATCGGCTAAGCGTAAGAAATCAAATCAGAATAAGGATAATAAGGATGCTGCAGTGAACACCAACAAGAAACAGGATAAGGGCAAATCAGTTGCCGCATCGGAAAATGCCTGTTACTTCTGTGGTGCAGTTGGACACAAGAAGATGCATTGCCAGAATTATCATGCTTGGCGTGTTAATAAAAAAGGTGCATCTCTTGTTATGGTTTGTACGAAAGTTAATTTATCTTCTGTATCTAGATATACTTGGTGGATAGATTCAGGTGCAACTACTCACATAAGTATATCTTTGCAGGGCTGCCTAAATTGCCGGAAGCCAAGTGATGATGAAAGATTCATCTTTGTGGGCGATGGCAATAAAGTTGAGGTGGAAGCTATTGAGACTTATAGATTATTGTTAAAATCAGGATTTTATTTGAATTTGCATGAGACTTTTGTTGTACCATTTTTTAGACATAACTTAATTTCAATTTCTGCATTAGATAAGTATGGATTTACTTGTGCTTTTGGAAATGGAAATTTCAGTTTGTTTCATAATTCAAAACAAGTTGGTTCTGGTTTTCTCTCTGTTTATGATAATCTATATTCTTTGGATGTTAATAGTTCTTATATTGAAGCTTTGCATGTGGATACAAATAGTAAGAAAAGAAAATTAACAAATGAAAAGTCAGCTTCATTATGGCACAAGTGATTAGGTCACATTTCTCAACGCAGAATTGAACGACTTGTGTCTAATGAAATTCTTGAACTCTTAAATTTTTCAGATCTTAATGATTGTATAAATTGCATAAAAGGAAAACAAACCAATTTAAGAAAATATGAAGCCAAAAGGTGTTCGGAAGTCTTGGAATTAATTCATACCGATATCTGTGGTCCGTTTTCAACGGCCACAAGAAATGGTCAACGGTATTTTATTAGTTTCATAGATGACTATTCAAGATATGGCTACATATATTTGATTAAGGAAAAGGCTCAAGCTCTTAACATGTTCAAAAATTTCAAAGCGGAAGTTGAGTTACAACCTAACAAACGCATTAAGGCCATTTGATCTGACCGTGGTGGTGAATATTACGGTAGATATGATGGATCAGGTGAACAATGTAAAGGGCCTTTTGCACATTTCATAGATGAATGCGGCATTGTGCCTCAGTATACATTGCCCGGTTCGCGGCAATGAATGGTGTTTCTGAGAGGCGAAATCGAATGCTTAAGGACATGGTAAGAAGTATGATGAGTCGCACTTCTTTACCAAATAATCTATGGGGTGAAGCCTTAAAGACAGCAGCACATATCCTAAATAGAGTGCCCACTAAAGCAACTAACAAAACCCCATACGAAATTTGGAATGGGCGAAAGCCTAATTTAAAACATTTGCGTGTGTGGGGTTGTCCAGCTGAAGCAAAGCCTTATAGGCCGCATGAAAAGAAACTGGATGAAAGAACTATTAGTTGTTATTTTATTGGGTATCCCGAGCGAGCAAGGGGTTATAAGTTTTATAATCCTATAGAACATTCAATTTTTGAGACGGGAAATGCAAAATTTTTTGAAGATGTTTTGTTTGCGGGGGGAGATACAATAATGGATGAATTCGAAGAGGAGTATGCAAATATTCCCACAGGTGTTGAGAGTTTTGTGGACATTGAACCCATTTTAACTCAAAATACAATTGTCGAAAATCAAACCATTATTGAAAACCAAACTCAACAAGATGAAACAGTGCATAGTGAAAATCCAGAAATTCTGGAGAATGCTGTTGTTGGCCAGATTGTTGTTGACAACAATGCTGTAAACCCTCAAGAAAATTCAGAAGTGCCAATAAGAAGATCCACTAGAGAGAAAAGGTCTGCAATATCTTCGGATTATGTAGTTTACCTTCAAGAGCATGAGTTTCATGTTGGCATGTTAGAAAATGACCCCATAAATTTTCAACAAGCCATGCAAGACTCTAATTCTAGCAAGTGGATCGATGCCATGAATGAGGAAATAAAATCTATGGCTGACAATTACGTTTGGGAAATTGTCTCATTGCCTAAAGGAGCGAGACCCATTGGTTCAAAATGGATATTTAAGACCAAGAGGGATTCGAAAGGTAATGTGGAGAAATATAAGGCTCGTCTTGTCGCTAAGGATTTTACGCAAAAGGAAGGCATCGATTATAAAAAGACTTTCTCTCCAGTTTCATTGAAAGACTCTTTAAGGATTATATTGGCATTAGTTGCGCATTTCGATTTAGAGCTTCATCAGATGGATGTTAAGACTGCGTTTCTCAATGGTGACATTGAGGAAACAATCTATATGGTGCAACCAGAAAACTATGTGTCAGGAGACGCAAAGTCTATGGTGTGCAAACTTAAAAAATCCATTTATGGGCTAAAGCAAGCGTCTCGTCAGTGGTACTACAAATTCCACAATGTAATTATCTCATTTGGTTTTGAGTCAAATCTTGTGGATGAGTGTATATACCTTAAGTTCTGTGGGAGTAAGGTTGTGTTTCTGGTTTTATATGTAGATGACGTATTGCTTGCCAGCAATGATATAAATATGTTGCATGAGACTAAGAAATTTCTAATGAAGAATTTGAGATGAAAGATCTTGGTGATGCGTCATTTGTCTTAGGGATTGAAATACTGAGGAATAGAACCCAAGGTATGTTAGGTTTATCCCAAAGGAATTATATCGAAAAGGTCCTGAAAAGGTATGGCATGCAAGACAGTAAACCAGGAAATACCCCTGTGGCAAAAGGAGACAAATTCAGTCTCAGCCAATGCCCAAAGAATTCTTTAGAAAAAGAAGTAATGCAAAAGTATCCATATGCCTCAGTTGTTGGGAGCATCATGTATGCGCAAGTGTGTACACGTCCGGATATTGCGTTCATCACTGCATGTTGGGCCGATACTTATCAAATTCAGGTCTAGATCATTGGAAAGCAGCCAAACGGATCTTGAGGTACCTGAAGCGAACAAAAGATCACATGCTCACATATCAGAGATCGGACAAGCTAGAGGTCATTGGGTATACCGACTCTGATTTTGGAGGATGTCAAGATAGCATGAAATCTACATCCGGCTACATTTTCATGTTAGCTGGAGGGGCTGTTTCATGGAAGAGTGCTAAACAGTCACTTATAGCATCTTCCACAATAGCCGCATAATATGTAGCATGTCATGAGGCATCGAATCATGGTGTATGGCTTCGCAATTTTGTCACTAGGCTGCGTATAGTGAAATCTATTGAGAAATCACTAAAATTGTATTGTGACAATAATTCAGCCATACTTTACGTAAATAACAACCGAAGTTCGTCAAAATCCAAGTACATTGACATCAAGTTCTTAGTTGTAAAGGAGAGAGTGCAGAATGGTCAGTTATCCATAGAACATATAGGGACAGACTCCATGTTAGCGGATCCACTCACTAAAGGATTACCACCCAATAAGTTTGAAGAGCATGTTGCTCATATGGGTGTAATTTCTGTTAGGAAAATTCAGTTTTAGTGGGAGTCTGTTGGTTGTTTATTTCGATGTTCTATTTACTTATTGTAATTTTGGATAAACTTGTGACAGAAAACAAGTTATTTATGTTGTATGCATGGTATTGCAAAAGGACTGTTATATACATTATATCTCTAATTTTGTTTTGACCTTACATTTGAGTATGTGATTTGCGAATTGTTTATTTGAATTTTGCATTTTACAACAAGTTTATGAAATTTAGTTTCAAGTTTTTAAGAAGGAGACCAAGTTAGAAATTGGCACAGTAAGATCACAATTGCGTGTAATTTCTAAGCTACACATCCAAATCATGATTCATGTCATTTGGTTATGTTAGTACTGAGATTATTGATGGTCTAGTCATGACTAATATAAATGTGACGAAAGCCCGCTTTAGTCCTTTGCTGATGTAATTGATGAACGGAATTGGTTTGGAAATACATAAAGATGATAGAAAAGTATGTGCGCACACAAGGTTAACAATACATAATTAAAAGAGTATGACATATTGCTCAAGTGGGAGATTGTTAGATCATATATCCAACGTTTAGCATATATGTAATATAATTATGAATTGTATACTGTCAATATGATTATCACAATTAAAGTGATCTAATATGGAATTAAGACATTAGACAATCTATGTATTTAATAGGATGTAGTCCATAAATGTGTAAAACAATTAATTTAGACAAATATCAAATCATTGATGGACTGATTCTGAAATTTGCAATTAAGAAAACTGTCATTTAAGAGGTTTGTGTGGGCCACACGGATATTGACGCGGCCGCACGGATTTTGATGCGATAGCACGAATATTGATGCAGATGCACAAAATACCTTTTTCAATTTGGCAGATAACCATATATATTTCTATATATAAGGATTGGTCCCAAAGGCACAAGATAACTAACTCAACTCATAATTCTGAAAAGTGGTTATTTTTCTAAGAGAGAATTTTGAGTGTCTTCTTCCTTCTTCCTCCATTAAAGAATTGAGAGGAGAGATCCATAAAGAAATTGGAGAGGATTTCTCAAGGGCGTATCTTGTTGCCTTGGAAGATCTAATCCACAACCCAACCACAAAGGCGAGAAGGACTTCTTGCCATTAAAGACTTGTCTCGCGCTCACGGGACGGCTTTCTAAAAACTTTGGATATTTAATGGCAAATGGCATGGAATCAGGTATAATTCCGCACTTAGATTATATTTTCGGGTATCTTTGGCATATGGCGGTCCTTAGGTTAAGGTGGGGAACTGTTTCTCCTTTCCCGGGGTGTAAGTGTTTGACCCCTATATGAGATGTAATTGTTTGATCTCTAGATAAGACGTAATTGTTTGGCCTTTATGATTTCCCAACATGGGGGGCATTGGCAAAACAACCCTTGCACAACTTGCCTATAATGATCAAACAATCCGACAAAGGTTTGATAAATTTGGGTGGATATGTGTATCAGAGGATTTTAATGTTGAAAGGCTCACCAAAGAATCACTGGAGTCTATTACAGGAAATGGGTGTGATCTTACAAATTTGAGTGCTTTGCAAGAGAAAATTAGGATGGAGATAAGTGGGAAAAGGGTACTTTTGGTCCTTGATGATATCTGGAATGAGAAGAAGAGTCTGTGGGACTTATTTCAGGCTCCTTTTAGGTCAGCTGCATTTGCCAAAATCCTAGTTACTACAAGGAATGATCCAGTCTCACGAATCATGCAAACAGAGCCAACATTCAACCTTGGCCATTTGTCAGCTGAACAGTGTTGGCGATTGTTCGAACATTATGCATTTGGGGGAGTAGAACAAAATAATGACCCGAAGTTGGTAGAAATTGGGAAGCTTGTCATGAACAAGTGTGGAATGTTGCCCTTGGCTGTGAAGTCAATTGCTAGCCTTTTGAGGCATGAGGTGGAAGAAGAGAGTTGGAGAGATATTTTAGAAAGTGAGCTATGGGAGTCTGTAGATGTTCACAATGAGATATTTCCACCTCTTCAAATAAGTTATGCACGTCTTCCCACATACCTAAAGTCTTGTTTCCTATATTGTTCCATGTTTCCTAAAGATTACAACTACTATGTTGAAGATTTGGTGAAATTATTGATATCCCAGGGTTTTATTGAGCCTAAGGGAAACAAGACTGCAGAACAAATTGGTTTTGAATTTGCTGAGCAATTGTGCCAGAGGTCCTTGTTTGAAAGAGAAGGCAGACATGAGTTGAATGTGTATGAGGGGAATGATTTTGTATGGAAAAAGTTTAAGTTGCATGATATAGTTCATGATGGGTCCGATGACAAGGACGAATGCGGCTATGTTGAGGCTTTACTTCAAAGAATTAATCCCACCCCCCCCCCCCCCCCCCCCCCCCCCCACCCCCACACACACACACACACACACACACACACAAATCTTGTGTTGCTTTTGACAAATTTATTACCAATTAGAAGTTAATCTTTAATATATATTGGTGTTCCTTAAATAGTGCTCCATATATAGATCCAAAAAAAGTTTGAATTTGAATTAACTGAATTGTATTGAAAGGGACTTTATTCTTTGATTTTGTACATGAGAAATCCAGCTGACTGTATGAGTGAACAAGCCCTGCTGGAGAGACGCTTGCCAATATGATGATATCATGGGCTCCAAATCTGGTTATTTTGGGCCTTCAAGCGTACCAAAATAATACAGATATACATGCATTCAGCGTCCGTACACAGACGGCCTGGCGTTGTTACTTTGGGCCTTGAAGCGTCCTAATATAATATGATGTAGGGCTTGAGATATATCTTCACTCCTTTTGTCTACCCATTTATACAGCTGAGGCCCGGTTAAAGACTTTGAGCCTGGGCTTTAAATCTGGTTATTTTGGGCCTGCAAGCGTACCAATATAATATGATATTGAAGGGCTTGAGATAGTAGTCATAGTAACTGTAGTAGTACCATTTGTGCTGGGAATGCCAAAAGTAACCAGATTTGTAGTCATTGTACAAGTGTAGTCATCTTGGTCACGTTCCATGTTGTGCCGTGTCATGTCCCATGCCGTCTCGTGACCAGACTAGTTTTGTGGTGTCGTTCCGTGTCGTGCTATTTATCCTAGATAGTTACGACACGTGAGTGCTCACAACACATGAATCATGTCACGTGACGGTCAGAGACGGAGCTAGCATGGACCAGGGGTAGGCAACTGCCTACCTCTGGATTTTGAAAATTACCTATAAATTCGTATAAAATTAGGTCATCGCCTACCCCTATTTCGGTCCATTGCCTACTCCTGCCTCGATTCTCTTCTAGTTGTGGCTTGATTCGGGTTTTTTTGTGTCAATTTTGAATTAAAAAAAAGGAGTTTTGTTGACTTGGAAATAAAGTGAAGGGAGGCTCTTTGGAGAAAAAAGAAGATAATTTGATACTTATTTCTAAATAGACTTGGTGTATTGGTCCATTAAGTATAAACATAGAAATAATTATTAGCTCACAGAGAATCAGGAGCATCTAGAAATTATTTGGGTCTTAACATTCAATCTAGACTATTATGCTTGCTATTTGATGATTTTAACACACAGTGAATCCATTTATTTTTAATCTATGACAAAAATTATCTTAATCGCAAAGTATAGTAAAAAAATTAATTTTTAACTTGACCTTTTTTTTACCTAACTGTTTAGAAATAAAAAAATATATTTTTAAGAAAGAATGCCTCGACAATTTTAAATTTTTATTAAAAAATAAAAATAATAACTAGTTTTTAATAATTTATTTTTTGCCTATCCCTAATAAAAATTCTGACTACGCCACTAGTGACAGTCACAAGTGCTATGTCATGTCTGAACTGTGGCATGCTGTGCCGTATCGGGTCATGGCATGACTTTTGTACATCCCAAATTCTCATTCTTATTTTAATGATAAATTTAGATATGCATCTGTCATACTTTGTTGATTTTGATATTTTTCCATTAAAATTTAAAAATTAATTATTTCCCCTGCAAACTCACATATTTTCTCAAAATATCAATTCATTAATTTAATCAATTTAAAATAAAGATTAATACTAATAAAAAAAATTAAAAGAACAGTTTTGTTCTAATCTTTAAAAGACTATGTAGCGATCTTCTCCTTTCCCTTTTCTAACCCCTCCCCTTCTACTGCAGCAACTATAATGCTTTTATTGTTTTGAAACCAAAGATGACAATACCACTTGTCTAAAGTAATATTGCGGTTCATGCAGAAAGAACAGGGCAGGCTATAGCACATGAAGTGCTGACATGTTTGTCTAAATGTAATGTAGGGAACACAATATATAACACTTGATGTTTGTATATAATTTAATTGGAATCTTACTTTATTGATAAACTCTTAATTACAACATAAAATTGATTCTATGCATATCGTGTAAATGGCTTTACTTTAGAGCCCTTGGAATTATTACGGAAATGAAAAAGGTTGTAAACTATTATCTACTGCTCCACTACAGAGTAGGAAATAAATTGTGGAAAAGTTGGGTTATAATTTGCAAAAGGGCCAATCTCAAATTCTAATTAATGCACCTTTGGCATCTCCGGTTTATGAAGGTATTCATTTGAGTTGTCACCAATGTGTGTGAACTGGTGATTATAAATTTGAATGTGAGCACATACTAAACAAAGATAAACAAAAGTAATATAAACTGTAGCACGAGATATTATTCGATCTTCCTTTAATACGTCTCAACTTCCACAACTTAATTAGTTCTGTAAATTGACATAAACGATATACGCCAAATGAAAGAGAAGAAACCACCAGATAGATACTCCAACCAGAATGAAAATTAGGTAGATGATTATGCCATGCAATGTACTGGCATGGTATGTTCCAGTGAGCTCAACAGCATGCTGTATCTATCCAAGGTAACTGTTGTTGACCAGAAAACTCTACCCTATATCAGTACTGGTTTGCCATGTTTATTATTGACTATTTCCATATCCAACTGGATCATTTGTGCTATAGTTTACTGCAATTCAAGTTATTTTAAATTTCAGTACGATTTAGGTAAGAGGTGTTGGCTCAGGTTATATGGGTTTCAAACCAATCAAGTTTTAAAAAGAGAAGGAAGAAAATTATACCTGAAGGGAATTCATATCACCTAAAGTAACTCAAATTTTAACTTTACATCCATACTGTCATAACTGTTTTAGTACGAATATTAAAGGGGCCGCATGCATTCCACCTCGAGCCGGATTGGTCTAGATTCTAATTAAACGGTCCAGATTAGAAATTTGAGTTACTTCACAGGATCAATCTGGACTTGGTGAAAGGGGTAGGGGTTAGCGAAAGGAATGGTAAGGGCACTACACAGCTTTTTCATGTAATGGCAAACCGTCCTTTCAATTTTTTATTAGTACTAATATTTATTTTTAATTGATTAAATGAAAAAAGGGTTTATTGATAAAATATGTGAATTTAGATTGGAAAATAATTAATTTTGAAATTTTGATAGAAAAATATCTAAATCAATAAATTATAATGAGTAAATATATATATATATATAGAGAGAGAGAGAGAGGTGGGCTACGGTGCTTCGTGAAGTAAATGGTCTTTTTACTTCACGTCATATTTTCATTTTGAAAATCGAAACAACCGATCCGAACCGTTCAACATGTTGTAAATATTGAAATGTGCTTGGAGAATTGAAAATGGAACAAAAGGAAATTCAAAGAAAAATTGAAAATGGAAAGCTTCTCTATTTTAATTCAAAGGAAAAGGAAATTCAACATATATATAAATTTCTCTATTTTAATTCCATGAAAGCTTCCTGTGGTCAAAAGGAAAATTGAAAATGACATTACAGGAAATTCAAAGAAAGCTTCCTGTTGAAAAGGAAAATTGAAAATAATTGTACAGAAAATTCAAGGAAAGCTTCCTGCTGAAAAGGAAAATTGAAAATAATAGTACAGAAAATTCAAAGGAAGCTTCCTGCTGAAAAGGAAAATTGAAAATGACATTACAGAAAATTCAAAGAAAGCTTCCATCTTCCAAAATTAGAGCGAACTTGCGAATGGATATATATTTTCAATCTAATCCCCTATATGGCGTAAGAAATTTCCAATATAATATTACTTATATTATAATGATATTTTCCTTGCCCATGTCTTTTAGAATGAGATGCAATTATACAATATAATATTGTATATATTAAAAAAAATTCATTAATTAAAATAAAATTCAGAGTTAAATTCTTCCTCAAAAAAAATTCAGAATTAAAACTCTAGAAATATATATAACAGTTAAATTTTTTTTAAAAAAAGGAAGAAATTCTTTATCACGTCTCTCCTCCATTTTATCCATTGTTCAACCCTACAAATGGAACAAATAAATAAACAAACAAAAATAAAAAATTATTATCAACGCAAGGATAACAATGATCCTACAACCACATATTTATGGAGTTGACTCCCAATTCTTCTCCGATTCCCCAATAATTCATTTTTCCTACATAATAGTGTATCCTTTCATTTCGTATCAACAGAAGAGACTATTACAAATTCAGATAGATGGGTCTAGGCGGAGCGATCACCAACCTTCTCTCTTTGGGCGCCAAATTGCTGCCTGCTGTTGTCGCATCTGCGCAAGCTCCGTCTTCTTCCTCCTTTCCTCCAGTAGATATAAACCACCAAATTGAGGATGAATTGAAGAAATTGATGAGGATGCTGGAGCGGATCAAGGCCACGTTGTACGATGCAGAGCAGAGGGAAATCACAGACTCGTCTGTCAAGCTCTGGTTGAACGAGCTCAAGGGTCTGGCGTACGATGCAGAGGATGTACTGGATGAGTACCACTATGAAGTCTTACGAGCACAAGTTGAGGCAAGAGATGCTTCTCCACCAGATTCTTGTAAAACGAAGCTAATTCAGGTAACTAATTTTATTTTATTTCTTTGAGCAAAGAGTATATGTGTATAAGTGATAGGTTTTGTGTTCATGAGTTAGGGTCACTAACATAAACGTCTTATTAGTGTTTAGATTAAATGGAATTGCTAATGAAGTTCAAGAAAAAAAAAAGTAATTTCAGATTCCCTTGTTGATGTGAAATGCCGAGCCTGTATCTGTCAACCTGGTCAAGCTCATTTGTTAGCAGCATAAATTCCATTGACTGTCAAGAAGTTGTAAGCTCTTAGAACTATAACACAGAATATGAAATGTACTTTTACCCATAGTCTACCATCAGATCCAGGTAGAGCCATATATACAAGTACAAGGTACTAACTACTACTAACTGGACATATGATCTGCCATAGGAAATATGATAAGTCCATATAAAACACACTGCAAAACACAAAAATGTAGCAAACACCCATACTATATAACTAGTATTAACGGGATGCAAAAGAGAGAGATGGACCTAAACGTTATTTGTGTACATGAACATTATAGTAGGTCTTACACTCTCAAGGTAATTATAACTTTATAGGTTCCATGCAGCATGCTGGGTCAAATTCAGCAAATAAGGAGCAGATTTGATGAGATTGCGAATGATCGGATAGCACTTCAATTGTCAGAGGGAGATGGACCTAGACGTTGCAACAACGAATTGCAAATAGCTCCAACTAGCCACTTCATAGTTGAGTCGAATATCTTTGGTCGAGAGAGGGAAAAGGAGAAACTAATTGATTTGTTGTTCATAGAACGTGATATTGTTTCGGTGGTGACAATTGTGGGCATGGGGGGCATTGGCAAAACAACCCTTGCACAACATGCCTATAATGATGAAAGAATCAAACAAAGGTTTGATAAATATGGGTGGATATGTGTATCAGGGGATTTTAATGTTGAAAGGCTCACCAAAGAATCACTGGAGTCTATTACAGGAAATGGGTGTGATCTTACAAATTTGAGTGCTTTGCAAGAGAAAATTAGGATGGAGATAAGTGGGAAAAGGGTACTTTTGGTCCTTGATGATATCTGGAATGAGAAGAAGAGTCTGTGGGACTCATTTCAGGCTCCTTTTATGTCAGCTGCATTTGCCAAAATCCTAGTTACTACTAGGAATGATTCAGTCGCACGAATCATGCAAACAGAGCCAACATTCAACCTTGGTCATTTGTCAGCTGAACAGTGTTGGCGATTGTTCAAACATTATGCATTTGGGGGAGTAGAACAAAATAATGACCCGAAGTTGGTAGAAATTGGGAAGCTTGTCATGAACAAGTGTGGAATGTTGCCCTTGGCTGTGAAGTCAATTGCTAGCCTTTTGAGGCATGAGGCGGAAGAAGAGAGTTGGACATATATTTTAGAAAGTGAGCTATGGGAGTCTGTAGATGTTCACAATGAGATATTTCCACCTCTTCAAATAAGCTATGCACGTCTTCCCACTTACCTGAAGTCTTGTTTTCTATATTGTTCCATGTTTCCTAAAGATTACGAATACAATGTAAAAGATTTGGTGAAATTATGGATATCCCAGGGTTTTATTGAGCCTAAGGGAAACAAGACTGCAGAAGAAATTGGTTTTGAATATGCTAAGCAATTGTGCCAGAGGTCCTTGTTTGAAAGAGAAGGCAGACATGAGTTGAATGTGTTTAAGTTGCATGATATAGTTCATGATTTAGCACGACTTAATTCGGAAAATGGTTGCTATTCAATTGAGGTTGGTAAGCTCCCAATTTTTCCTAATATACTGTACCATATGTATATAGCTGATAATGTGAATCTAAGAGATCCTATTCCCTCTGACAAGTTCACTACTCTGCGCACACTCTTTATAGGCTTCCATGTCAAAAACTTCTTCAATACTTTTGAATTTTCAATGGCACCAAACTTAAGAGCTCTAGATATATGGGTATTCCGTGATTTAAAATCTCTTTCCTCCATTGGTAATTTGAAACATCTTCGTTATCTTTCACTTAGGAAGATGTTGTTTGAAATGCTACCTGAATGCATATGCTCCCTTTACAGCTTGCAACATCTAACTCTTTATAGTAATGATTATCTCAAAGGGTTGCCAACAAAAATAGAAAATCTAGTTAGCCTAGAAGAGCTAATAATTATATCTTGTTCTGTCTTCGAGGTGTTGCCTTTGTCCCTTTGTCAACTCAAGGCCTTGAGGAAAGTCTATCTTATTGGTTGCTCCCTATTTGAAGAGCTTCCTACTGACATGGGGAGCCTTACAAATCTTCAAACTCTGACAATAAGTGATACTAGTGTGAGTTATTTACCACCTAGCTTGAGCAAATTTGTAGGAATTCAAGCACTAAAGGTGGAGCTCAGATGCCAGACAATAGGATGGTTAAAGGGTTTTCCTGATTTAGGAGGTACTATTTGTCTGTGCGGATTGAAAAATATTTCCAATTTAGTGGATGTCCAATGTGCTAACCTTGTGAGTATGTGTAACTTGGAGCATTTGATACTAGACTGGGATGACGATTATTATCTGGATATAGATGGCAGGATACTTACGTTGGTCATAGAAGAAGGTCAGAACATATTTCTTGAAGAAATAATGCATTACGGTCAAAAATGTTTTTCGGTGATGGATAGTCTCCAGCCTCATCCTAATCTTAGCAAGCTACAAATATTGGGTTACTGGGGGATAACATTTCCGGAATGGATTGGAAGCCTATGCAAACTAAAGTATTTGAATATTACCCATTGTAATTGTTTGCCATTCTTAAAAGCAGAGTCGCTGCCATTAGAACTTCAAGAGATGGAAATTTCTTGGTGCAGTGAGTTAGTATCTATGCCTGGAATACAAAAGCTGAAATCCTTGGTCAAACTTACCATCAATCATTGTGAGAACCTGTGCTCGTTTACGAAACCTTCTCCTGAATTGACAATGAGAGCAGGGGTGGGTTCATATAGGACCTCAGTGTTGGGGTTGACAAACCTTGTTTCACTCAAAAATTTGAAGATTTCACACTGTGTCAAATTGCAAGTATTGGCGGATGAGTTGCTTCCTGTAGAACCTTGCAACATTGAAGTTTCTGAATGCCCTGGGTTAAGGGAGTGGTGCTTGCAACATGGAATAAACTATGAGAGGTACTTCCAAATTCCTATTATTCTTTATATTGTTGCTATATTATTGAAGAGAGTGCCATTATCTAGTTTCTAAGCTTTATTTCTTTAAATACAAAATTAAAATTACATTATATTTCTTTCCTCTTTTTTTCTTTCCATGCATACCATTCAACTCAAGAATTATATTTTTTTCAAACGTGATTCAAATCTGGAGTGGAAATGAATAGTGCCCCAGGACTGAGATTTTGGTAGCAAGTAGCAAGTCAAAGGCAGTTGAATGGTAGAGTAGGCGATTATAAATTTATTACATGAGTAATAGTTGTTAGAGTAGAATAAATAATTGGTTCCTCTAGCAAAGCTGACTTGCACATAGGTCCTCGCTGAGAATTCAACTTAATATTTTTTTTTAAGGTTAGCGGTTTTTATACCAACTAACAAATCAATTGATATAAACCGTATTTATAACGAGTCAAGTGACTCTAATTCCTAAATCTACTCCTTTATTCTCACAAAATCCTCCAAATTACTCTAACCATTATCACCCTCTAAATTCCTAGATTTACTTTCTAATCCTACTTATATATACTCATATTCACCCAATACCTTAATCCCCATCTTGCTCCACGACCAGATTTGCTATTTTGACCGCCGCCGATTTCCAATGACCGGATCTACTTACCGTCATGCTCCAATTGAAATGAGAACTCTACTCTCCGAGCTCCGACGATACCGCGCTCTCGGCTCAGTTCGGCTCCCTTCCCTCTCACACATTCTCCTCTCCACTCAAGGAGGTAGAGATGAGAGAGAGGGGAGGACATCATTGTATCAGAGGTGAAAACTTGAAGAGGACAAGTGTGGATTCAGAGGCGGTGGCTAATAGACATAGGGTTTGAGATTTTTTTTTTTTTTTCTCCTTTGAATCCAACTTAATTTTAATGTTCAGTAGTTGAGGTAACTATTCAATGCTCCATAAAATTAGGTTATAAATTATGAAATCGACCTTTTTGCTCACTGCTAGGCTGAAAGATTCAACATAATGACCTTTTTGCTCGGCTCTAAATAATAGCCTTTGAATTCTAACTCAACAAGAAACATAAACATAGAAAAAAAGTAGGAAATCGTCCAACGCAAAACCTCAACTAGATGCAAAGAGGGGCTTGCGTTTGTCTCTTGAATTTTTTACTTGGATATGAAATTGAGTTCGACTACAGATTTTGCCCATTCAATATATTTAAGGATCATTAAGTGCGTTTCTTTTAGTGGAGAAGAAGCTCATGATCTGGAAGCAGTGGACATGGTGACATTATACCATTCTGAACGATTTTTTTTTCTTTTCTTTCAGATAAAAATGAGAAACAACCTGTTAAACTTTTAAGTATTCACAAGAGAATTTTAAACCTGTTTTGAACCTGCGACCTCGACCTCGATCTTAGATAGTGCTATTATTTGAACAGGGGCATGTGGGGTTATTTTTTGACGGCTCGTTCAGCAGCTCGAACTCCTGTCCATTGAGCAGCTCGTTTGGTTCCACCCTAACAGCGCGCACCAATAATTTTCACCCCTCCTCCATCTCTTAGCTCTTTCGCAAGGCTCGCGCCAGCTCCTCTAGGTAAACTTGTATCTCATTTTTCTTAACTTGAAAGTTTGTCTCTGAAAGAACTTTGTCTATGTAAACATTGCTTTTGAGAAGGACCAAATATGTCCCTATTGTGCATAACCTCACCTCTATCAATTTAAGGTTTTATATTTCAGTGTATCTTGTTCTTTTTACCTTTTAATTGAACTTGAAAAATCATTGGGTGGATGTTGTTACCAGAATTAGCCTCTTGCTTGTTTGTCTTTTTGTATCCTTTAATTCATGCTATTTGTTTTATCTAGATGTACCAGCTTCAAAGATTGATTAGATTCATGTTGCTCTGTTAGGCACAGTTTTACTTTGGCCTTAGACTATAGTGTGAACTGATTGAGAATTCCATTTTCTTGATATAATAGAAGTTTGTCATTAATATATTCTGGTAAATGTAGGCGAGTGATGTGCTACTCGTTCGTAGAGCTTGTGCAGACAGGCGACTTGCTGTCTGAAATTGGAATACCCTACCCTGTTGGACTGTATGGCTAATAAATTCCATTTTATTTTTTTTATTTCCAAAAGCAGCTTTTATTGTTTTAACAATACTTAAAGGTTGGTTCAGTACATGATATGTTGTTCATACTAGATACTAGGGAATATTCATTGCTTCAAAACATAGAAACTGAAACTGAAATGGAGGCTGAAAGTTTGAATTATAAGTTTATAACATTGCTGATTGGTATTAGAGGTATATTTAAATAAAGGAATAATTTTTTTAATTTTTGAAGTTGGAATTAAAGGGATTTTGCTTTCAGAAATCAGAATTAGTGGTCATGAGAAATTAATTATGTAAGAATTTATTTAATTTCAAATAAAATATCCGCGGGTAGTCAAAATATCAAATGATATATTACATTTTCTTTTCTGTCCACATATCTATGTGCATTTTGTACATATCTGATTTTTTGGCAAATCTCAATCAATTTCAGGATGACTTTCTGCCTGGCATTTATCAAAAGCCTGTACAACTGGGTCATTGTCCTGTTGACAAGGAAGAATGCAGCTATGTTGAGCTAGGCTTTAGCCGAATTTACTAATATTAGCATTTAAAAAAATCAAAATTCAAAGGTAACCGGCCTTCTGGAAAATCTCGAAACATAGCATACACACAGACTTGATCTGCATGTCTGTCTGGGCAGAAACGCAGACTAGATCTGCATGCCACAAGAGAGATGCACAGACTAGATTGAGCTTGAGCTCAGTGATAGATTGAATTTTTTATGGTATTCATCCCAATCATTGTTTTTACACACAAATTTGTAGTTGGCCTATACATACAATAATGTATTTAACAATATTGATTGCATAACATGCAATATTTTTGATAGAATTAATCAAATAAGTAATCTTTACAATAAATCAAATTGGATGGTACCAGTTTCGAAAATTTATTACATTCATGTTGCTATGTCAGGCACATATTAAGTTAGGCTTAGACTAGTGTGAACTTACAAAACTGGAGGCTCACCACCTACAGGAGAACTGATTCACCATATATTTCCTCTACGATGCAAGGGTAATAAAATATAAGTAATAATTGAAAATTCCATTTTCTTGATCTAAAAAAAATTGTCATATTGTGTCTTTAATGATTGGTTGTATGCTGGTAAATGTAGGCAATTGATGTATTACTGCATGTAGAGCTTCTACAGAAACATGACTTGCCATATCGGAAGACCTTCTACAGAGCCTTACAAGTTGTGTTAACAGTCCTTAAAGGTTGGTTCAATACATCATGTGTTGTAAATACTGCCATTAGAACTTGAAGAATTGGAAATTTATTAATGCGATCAGCTAACAGATCTACGTCACGAGTGATGCATTTCCGTATAAAATTTATAATTTTTTAATTCGTTTGGTATAAAGTCAAGCGGTCAAAATAATGAATTCAAATATCTATACCTGGAATACAAAAGCTGAAATCCTTGGTCAAACTTTCCATCGATTATTGTGTTAACTGCCATTAGAACTGGGACAACTGGTACCAATTTCAGGTTGGCTATCGTGTTAACCGTAACAACTTCGGAAGAACTGGTACAACGGTTAACTTTCCACCTTTTATTGTGTTAACTGCCATTAGAACTGGGACAACTGGTACCAATTTCAGGTTGGCAATTATCGTGTTAACTGTAACAACTTCGGAAGAACTGGTACAACTGTTAACTTTCCATCTTTTATTGTGTTAACTGCCATTAAATCAATTTCAGGTTGGCAATTATCGATACTGTCAGATCCTTGACCTGACAATGCTATATGAAATCGCAATTGAGCCGGAAAGTCAGCTTCTTGAACAAATTTCAGAGATTGAGCTTGAGCTCAGTGATAATGGTGAAAAGAGATGAGAAAGAGAAATAGGTAAAATTGTTATTTCATTTCATAATCCGAATGGTTACAACTATAGCCTATTTATAGGCAATGCAATATACTGAAAATTATAATTTTCTATGCAGCAGATTCATCAAACAAACGACGAGCTGCCACCTAAGCGCCACGGTGGAGCTTTACTGCTTATTTGGCTAACGATCTACCTAACCTCACTGTAGCCTGATCCCGGGGACCCAATGTCCAGTATTAATTATTAATCCTAACGGCTCTCCTCCTTTAAACTGTCAGCGTCTGTTTCTTTTAAAGACTGCGGCCCGTTCACTGACCTTCATGACCGTTACCTCTCCCTCTTCTTGCAATTCTTTGACTGGGTCAAAATCAACCCAAATCACCCCCAAATTAGCTCCGATACCTGAAAGACACCCTGTACAACAAGGAATAAGCGCTGCTACGTTGAGGCTTCAGTTCAAAGAGTTAATTGATTTTTTCGTGGATACATATTTTTTTCCCCTGCTACTCTTGTGTTCCTTTTGACGGATCACAATCATTTTTATATTTTTATATATGCATGTTCTTTAAAATAGTGCACCATAGATCCAAAAATAGTTTGAATTTGAATTAACTGAATTGTATTCCGTTACTCTTGTGCTGCTTTTGACGACTTCACAACCAATATTTTTTTTTTATATATGGATGTTGTTTAAAATAGTGGAGTAGAACTAGGGCGTTCTTAAGCTCACCAAGCTCCTTTGTGAGCTTAATTTAAAAATATATTGAATTGGCTTCAAAAGATGTATCCAAACTATATATTGAAACCAATCTACTTCACGAGTGATGCGTTTACATGTCAAATTTTAAATTTCGAACTACTTTAGTATAAACTATAAAGTTAAGCGGTTAAAAAAAGATGGTTTATAAGTTAATTTTAATGTGTTCATTTTTCATTATTTTTTACCTTTTGACTTTATATTAAATTTGTTTGAAATTTATAAATTTGACATGTAAACTCAGCACTCGTGAAGTAGATCGGTTTCAACGGTTTGGATGCGTTACTTGAAGCCAATCCGATTGGTTTTTGAGTTAAGCTCACAAAGGAGCTTGGTGAGCTTAAAAACACCTAGTTCTACTCAAAATAGTGCACCATAGTCCATAAATCGAAGAATAGTTTAAAAGATATGAATTAACTTGTATTGAAAAAAACTTTAGGCCTTCAAATTTTATTATTTTGGGCCGGGCTTGCTACTGGGCTCCAAATCCAGATACTTTAGGCCTGTCATGCGACGACTTAATTAGGCCTTGTCGGACAGGCTCACTGACAGGCCGCGAGCCTGGTCGCCTTCAGTCTCGGACTGGCCCTGAGAAGGGGTCCGAGTGCTGACCTCTGGGGTGCTTTGTGAGGTCCGAATCCTGAGTTTTTTATGGGCCAAGTTCAAATTTATTGAAGGCCATTGGCACATAGACCTATCATAAATATATAGCTCGAGTTGATCGGTAAAATACATATTACCATAACCTCACTAAAAGAAGGGTCCGGATCCTATATAGTAACTCAATTTTGAGTTTAGTCGTGTCCGGTGTCTATAAGGGGATAGCACTGGCCACTGGGGCCAGTACTATTATTTGAAGGGTCCGGGTCATCCGAATTCAAGAAGGAATATAAAAAGTTATTCATAATTTTAATAGAAAAAGAATATTAAAGACGTTGGAAATTTATAATTTTGATAGATGCACATAGTCATACGAGAACTCTAATTGTTGTACAAAGCGAGAAGTCACCTGACAATCGGGGCCCACCCGTCAGTATCCAGCTTACACATATAAAAATGAATTCCGGAGGATCCATCTTCTCAAGTACCTCAAATTTTGAGATTAGATCCGGAAGAATCAGGGTCCTTTAATATTCGTGCAGAAACAGATCTGACCGTCCGTATCCATTAATATTCGTGCTGAAACAGATCTGATCGTCCGGATCCTTTAATATTCGTGTAGAAACATATCTGACCGTCCACATCCTTTAATATTCGTGTATAAATAGATTTGACCGTTCGGGTCCTTTAATTTTCACGTAGAAACAGATCTAACTGTCTGGTTCCTTTAATATTCGTGCAGAAACAGATCTGACCTCACGGGTCCTTTAATATTCGTGCAGAAACAGATCTGACCATCTGGTTCCTTTAATATTCGTGCAGAAACAGATATGCCGTCTGATAAGAATCCGGTTCCTTTAAATTTCGTGTAGAAACAAATCTGACTTCCGAGTCCTTTAATATTTGTGCAGAAATAGATCTGACCGTCCGGTTCCTTAAATATTCATGCAAAAACAGATCTGACCGTCTGGTTCCTTAAATATTCGTGCAGAAACAGATCTGACCGTCTGATAAGAATTTGGGTCCTATAATATTCGTGCAGAAATAGATTTGACCGCCCGGTTCCTTTAATATTCGTGTAGAAATAGATCTGACTGTCCGGTTCCTTTAATATTCCTGAAGAAACATATTTGACTGTCTGATAAGAATCTGGTTCCTTTAATATTCGTGCAGAAACAGAACTAACGTCCGTATCCTTTAATATTCGTGCAAAAATAGATCTGACTGTCCGGTTCCTTAAATATTGGTGCAGAAACAAATCTGACTGTCTAATAAGAATTCGGGTCCTATAATATTTGTGCAAAAATACATTGGACCGTCCGGTTCCTTTAATATTCGTGCAGAAATAGATCTGACGTCCGGGTCCTTTAATATTCGTTCAAAAACAGATCTGACCATCGGTTCCTTAAATATTCGAGCAGAAAACATATCTAATTGTATAATAAGAATTTGGGTCCTTATAGAATATTCGTGCAGAAACAGATTTGACAGTTCGGGTCCTTTAATATTCGTGCAGAAACAGATCTGACCATCCGGTTCCTTTAATATCGTGCAGTGACTCAAATTTTGAGTTTGCATCCCGACCGTCTCATCAGAAATTGGAAAGCAGGGGTTCTTTAACATTGGTGCTGAAACAGATCAGACGGTTTAAATCTAAACACAAATTTTGGGTTATTTCGAGTAAAATATTAACAGAGCAGTTTCGCTTCAAGCAGCGGACGAACCATATGCAGCGTTCTTTGATATTTACCCGTTATTTTGAGTAAAATCTAGTCCGTGCGCTGCGTGAAGGCATAACTCCTCTGTTAAATTATTTACCCGTTATTTTAGGGAATCGAACACTCTCAGCCGCCTTCTCTTCTAAACCCTTCCGCCTCCGCCACCAACAACCCAAACCGGATCGGACACCTCCAGTCGGAATGTGGAAGCTCCTAACGGTGCCGACAAAGAGGTTCTAGTAGACATTGTGAGGTTCTCTCAAAAGCAAAATTTGAAAGGCGTCGAAGGGGGTTGGAAAGAGTATTTGGCGCAACATGACAAGAAATTGGGAAATACCATAGATGACCCTGCTAGAAAACCCAAGGATTTCTTACTTGCCTTTCTCCATACCTTCCCTTCAAATTTGAGAAAGGTAGTTACTTTTATAAACTAGTGTTTTTCAGATAATTTTTTAAGTTGGGTTTATGGTTTAATGCTTATATTAAGCTAAGTTTTAGGTTATTTTCATAAACTAGGTGTTATTCAGGTAATTTTTGGTTTGCTGGTAGTTTCTAGTATTTCTGGGTATCTATGTAATTTTCTGTTTTGTTTCCTGAACTATGTACTATTGACTTTTAATTTAATGAATTACATATGGGTTTGAAATAAAAAAAAAAAGTTGGGTTTAGGGTTTAATGCTTAGATTAAGCTTAGTTTTTAGGTTATTTTCATAACTAGGTGTTTTTCTGGTAATTTGTGGTATTTACTGGTATTTCCGGTTATCTATGTAATTTTCTGTTTTGTTTCTAAACTATGTACTATTGACTTTTAGTTTAATGAATTACCCATGGGTTTCAAATAAAAAAAAGTTGGGTTTTCTTAAATAAGTAGCCCCCAAGAAGTTGTTTGTCATGATTCCAAATTTGTAGGAAAATTTATAGTCTTTTGTAAGATGGTTTCCTTCAATTTGTGAAAAGAAATCTTTATTGGGTGTCTGATGAATCTTTCTTCTATGTGTTTTTTTTTGTAGTAGTATTTTGAGAAGATGATAAAAAGATATAATGACTGTAAAAAGTTTCTGCACTTGAACAATTCGCCAATTTGGAGCCTCCCCAGATGGTAACAATTAATATTTTGATAATTATTTGTATTTCCTCGATCAGCTTCTACCTTAGGTTCAGCCAAAAAACCCAGTATTGCATAGCCTGGTACTGGTACTGGTACTGGTACGTATCAAACCAAACAATTAGGTGACATATGGGTTTATAGAAAAACTGGTACTGGTACATATAGGACCAAAATTTGTGGTGACATATGGGTTTATAGCAAAACTATGAGGACAATTTCTCTTTGTAGCTAGAAGTGTCAGGTCTAAGTCGGTTTTTATTTTTTCTATTTAGATTTAGCTAAAAGTGCTATTTTTACACTTATATTTTTCAATGAAAATTTACTTTGTAAATGTAGAGGTTAGTCCATTTAACAGCAGAGCACCAAGAGTACACAAGGAATTATGTTTTTCCATCCTATAAGGAGGTTCCTCTCTCTCTCTCTCTATTGATTGTTCGCTGGCTTATGATTTCAATTTTCATTTTTTGTATTCTATACTTCAGAAAAAATGTTAATTTTGTTGCTAATAAATGTACTTCCTTTGTATGTTATGTGTAGGGGTGGGAATTCATAACACTAGGAAAAGTACCTGAAAAAATGGACTCAAAATCCATGATTGCTATTCGTTGTGAAACAGTACTTTGTACAGATGGCACCGAAGCACTGGTACGGGTTTGTGCTGTTGATCAAAAGTTGGAGGTCTGTAGTTTTATTTAACTATAAAATTATTTTCATATATTGTTTATACATGGTTCAAAACTCTTAATCTGACTGTTATTTTTGTAGGTCATAATGGATAGACTATTAAACCCTAGTAAATCAGTTAAAAACTACAGAACTGGCATTACTGGTATTTCTGCTGAAGACTTGGATGGAGTTACCATGCTCATTAACTAATGCACAGGTATACAATATTTGTTTTTTTTTAGTAAAATTTTAGTTGGAACCGACAGTACCAGATCTTCCTCTCCAAACCAGAAGATAAAACTATCCATTGACCATAAAGTACCCATTTTACCCTTTTTAAAAAAAAAAATTAAAAATTTGTAGGCTGTTTAAGAAAAATTTCAATCTTGTAATTAGTCGGTTTTCGAGGGCAACTGTTTAATTTCTCTACTTTTGTGAGTTTTTGAAATTTACAAGGGTAAATATGATATTATGAAGTTTAGAGGGGAAATATGTAATTTTGAAGTTTTTCAGGGGTATACATGAAATTCCCCCAAACTATTTAATAAAGTCTAGAACTAAAGGAAGATACATGATCAAGTTGAGCTTCTGAATTCAATTAGAAGTGATGTTCCATTCTTTCCCTTGCTTGAAGGAGAAGGGCCTTCACTTGGTTGCCACATTGCCGAATTAGTTGTCTTTCTTCTTTGTTGGGTTCGTATTTTAGCCTATGTCTTTTGAGGAAACCCATAGCCCTGTCATGAATGGTGTGCCGCATGAAAGAACAAAGCCGCTACGCCCTCTTGTTTTGAGAGGTTTCCCGCCATTGCATAAGAATTATATACTCAGGTTCTCCCCAGTCAAGTATGTAGGAAGTTGGTGAAGTTGATTTTCTTTGAAACCTTCCTTTTCTAATTGACTTATTATAGTGTTAACCTTGATTCTCGTTGGAAAGGCACTTCCAGCGCCCTCCTTTTTGAACCCGTCAAAAGTGAAGGGTTCATCAGCGAATGGGGTTAGGCCCATTTCCTAGCCTAGTTTGACCCTCCTAGTCCAGAGCAGTACCCTTCCCTATGTGCTCGAGGCAAGACACCGCTTCCTTAATGAAATATTGTCAACATAAAAAAAAAAGTGAATAGGAAACTATAGGCTAACCATATTTTCGGCTAGTTTACTGAAAATTGTACCAAAAGTAAACCGATAAGGGTCATCACTATTACTAGTTTCAAAAAAAGGTACCATCATAATACTTCACTATAGTAATACCATGTGCTTAGGCCATCTAGTATTATTATCGCACTAAACTACGAATCAGTCTGATTTCAAGCTAGCAATACTGCGACTGGCACACTACTGATAGCCATATACGTTCAGAATTTCCATACGTTGTCTTGGGCCTATTGGTCAAATTCCTTTCCTCTGGAATATGGTTTGTGAAGCTTGTCAGTTTCCAATGAATGGCATGCATGTAAAAAAACGCAATAGATTTACTAGTACATATATTAAAGAAATTTTTCGACTAGTGGCCGGCTTAGCAATTGACATGCGCTTTCAATGTCTATGCACTTCAGCTTCTCCTCTGGAATAGCCAACAGAGTCGCAACAGTTGAAAATCAAATTGAGCACACAATAAAAACCGTTTTTGTTCATCACAAGGTAAATATACCTTGTATTTTTTTTTTAATTTTGTTGTTACTCCTGCACAGAAATCCTTGAAATAGATTTTGAAGAAGGGCCCATTTTAATCGGGCATGGACTATTCAATGATTTGCAAGGTATATAATAATTTCAACAATTTATGAAGTAATCCAATTGGTTAATATTAAAATTCAAGGTGAATTTAGCCTATTTTTTCTTGATTAAAATCTCTTTTTATTGATTTGATGCAGCTTTGAAAATCGATTATTCGTTGGTTGTTGACACAGCTAGCATATTTAGTTATGCTAATTTAGCAACTGGACTTGCGCCTTCGTTGAACAACTTAGGCTCGGTATATATCAGTTCCCATCCTTCTTTCTTTTGCAAAATTGCAAAATAACCCTTCTATTATCTTAATTCTCAATACCAGACTTCTTTTGCCTATTTTTATTTTATTCTCTGGTTCTGGATGGATCAAAAACAGTGATTTTGTATCGATCTAAAAAAATAATAAAAAATTCCCAAAAAATATAAAATTTGTTCTTCAAGCACATTTTTATATGGAGATCTCTTACTACCAGACTTCTTTTGCTCTTCTTTTATATATATATATATTCTCTGGTAGGTGGTTTTGGGAGAGGTGGTAGCAAGCAACTGTTTAGAAGAAGCAAAGGCCGTAATGAGACTTGTTCATTGCTAAACTAGAACGTGGTTTTGATCATCCCATTAATCTTTCATCTGATTCTACAAGTGACCACTCAAAAGTCTCGGTACCGTTCTCTTATGACTGTGATACAACTTGTTCATGCTCTTACCAACTGGTAAAAAAAGTATTCATGCACAAGTGAGGCTATGGTACTATGCATAGCGCGGATTTTTACATACTGTGGATCAATGTCTCCATTTTTGAAATCCAAACAATCGATCTGAACCGTTCAACATAATCAACATATAAAAATGTACTTGTAATTCGAAGTTCACAATTTTTAGAATTTTCATAATATATTTTTAGATAGGTAGAAAATCACTTGATCAAAAATTTTTGGACCATTCAAAAGGAATGATTTTCTACTTATCTAAAAAAAATAGTAAAGAAATTCTAAAAGTTATAAAGTTAGTCTGCAAGTACATTTTCATATGAAGATCTTGTTGAACGGTTCAGATCGACTCTTTGGATTTTGAAAACAGAGATATTGATTTATAGTACGGAGCAATCTGCATTTGAATTTTTCTTTTCCTTTTTGAGAATCTTCACCAATGCTCTTAATAAATACTCAGGCATTGCCTGACTTGGGCTTTAAGGACCTACTGGTACAGCGTGTACCAGTTGCTGTGCCTTACCTAGAGTTAACTCGCATATTTCCAGGAACTCCTGAAATTCATGTAAGTTTTTATTCCTATTATCATAACTACTCTCTTCCAACAAACCAAGTAGTTGATCGTTTATTAGCTTGTTTTTAACTCTAGCCTTTTACCTTTGTCAGGACCGTATAAAAGTAAAAGGTGATTTGTATTCTACATTTGCGAAAAATTCAAAAGAAGCAGAAGGTGCATATGAAGCATTAAATGGCATGATCTCCCAGGTAGGGAATATATATTATTTCCGTTATGGTTTATGCTATATATATAGAGAGAGAGAGAGATGGCCTATTGTGCTTCGCGAAGTAAATAGGGGGTTTACTTTGGGCCATATTTTCATTTTTGAAAATCCAAACAACCGATCCGAACCGTTCAACATGTTATAAATATTGAAATGTGCTTGGAGACTAAATTTTACATTTTTTGGAATTTTTTTACTATTTATTAAGCCACTTTGAAAATCGCTAATATACTGTGAACAGTAAAAAATAGTAAAATTTTTTGGACCACTGGATCAGCGATTTTAAAGTGGCTTAATAAATAGTAAAAAATTCCAAAAAATGTAAAATTTAGTCTCCAAGCACATTTTAATATTTAGAACATGTTGAACGGTTCGGATCGGTTGTTTCGATTTTCAAAAATGAAAATATGGCCCGAAGTAAACCCCCCATTTACTTCGCGAAGCACAATAGCCCATCTCTCTCTCTATATATATACTTATTCCTCACAACTGATTTTTTTTTTTTTTTGAATAAAAATGATAATTTTGGGAGGCAGCAAAAAGTAGTTGTATTCAGATGGGAGAATGGAGAGGTTGTGAAAGTCTCAGTAGGTAAATCGGTGACAAAAAGGCTACGGGAGGATGCAAATGGAGTCGAAGAAGAGATAAAAGATAATTCAAAGAAGTTTAATATTCTCATGATCACTGCTTACCTGAAAAGGAGGTTAAAAGAATTTTCTTTTCGATTGTAATTACATCTTGTATTCACCATTATTGCAAATAATACCTCCTGTTTCTAATAGCAAAGCAAGTTTGAACTATTTGATATCCAACTGTTAGAATAAATTAGGGTTATAGGGTTTCATTTGTTTAATTTAGCAATGTTTACCTCTGGGTGTTCTATGCAAACATCCCAAAATATATATTTGGTGAAATCTGAACTTATATTGCTAAAGGGAGAATTATATCTATTTTATATTAAAAATACAGCAAATGTCAATTGACTTCTATTTAAATATATATTTTTTTAATATATTTTATCAATATCAGGCGGGGTCTAAAGGGTAGTAAAGGAAATTGGAAAGAATTTCTGACAAGTCACGATAAAAAACTCGGTAGTAGCCTATCTGACCCCGCAAAAAGAGATGAGATCTTAACTCTTACAGCTTTTCTCAGTACCTTTTCTTCCCATCTGCAGAAGGTATTTTTCATCTATAATTCTGATAATTTAATACATGCTGTTTTAAGGTTTAACTATGTTCTTTTAGTAATAATCGGATGCTATTTCTATGACGAGTTTTTTCTCTGTTCCATAGGACCTTCTCAGTTATTTTGTACTGGCTTTTAACATATTTTCTTGTCATGTGCTTTTATAGTATTTTGATAATATGAGGAAATGGCTTTAGAGGAGCATATCAGCAAATTTCCGGAATCAGAGTCCTCTGAACTGGTAAGTAAATTGCATCTTAGTACCAGAACCGATTGGTATGTATGACCAGTACTGCTGTGCTCCCTCTTTCCAGAATTTTTTTTTCTAACCCCAATTAATTCCCAAGTTTCATTTAGAATTTCTACATATTTTGATAAATAGGAGGGACAGGAACAATGTTCCCTATTTTTTTTTTCTTGACATCAGCATCTTACAAAAAAATAGGGGGAATTTCATGTATACCCTTCAAAACTTTTGAAATTACGTATTTCCCCATCTAAAATTCATAATATCATATTTCGAAATATCATACTAAAAATATGATATTATGATTTTAGAGGGTCAAATACGTAATGTTGAAAGTTTTGAGTATACATAGGCACATCTGGTGAATGTAGGTATTAGATCAGTAAAATTTTGCTCTTTTTTTTATCTGGTCTATGCTGGCATCAGAGAAAATAAGAGGAATAGCAATGTTATGGTCCTTCCTAATTTCTAATGTAGATTGCTTATTCCATAATTTCTAATAGCAGTTTTATCTGGGCTTGCTGGGTTCTTCCTAATGAAATTGTGAAATGAAAATTTATGTTCGGTCAAAATCATAGAAGGAAAAATCGGTATCGGAATCGGAATCGGCACCGAGCGATCCCGATCCGGATCGGAAAAATCGGTCGGGATCGGGCGAATCGGATCGGAAAATCGGACTTTTTAGGCAAAAGCTTGTTTTACACTAAAAAAATAAGAAAAAAATTGGTAAATAAATTTAGAAAAATTATTACAATCAAATAATCTACTAATATAATATAATACAAGCATTACAACTAAATGGATATATAGAAATGAATTGAAATGGACAGGGGCGGAACTAGAATTTGAGTATAAGGGAGGCTAAATATTATTTTTATCTTTTTTGATAATAAATAAAATTATAAATACAATATAACACAAGATAATAAGATCGTTTACTATTGATTTCATAAAAAGATACAATAGATAACACTAACACCAATAAAGTGCCATGTTTATGAAAATCAAACTAAAAACAAAATATTCATATATTTTTCTTTAATTTTGATATATGATTTCCTAAAAATCAAATTCAGTAATAATCTCATCTGAGTTATAATGAATAATAATTTAACAATTTGCAAATAAACACATATCTCAATTTTAAAAAAATGAACTGATATTAAAAGATGAGAATGTAAATTTTGCACTGCCGCACCGTATAGATGAATTTTGCTCAATGAAAATGGATTTTTTTTATTTAGACACTTCTTTTTTCAGTTTTGCTACTTAATTTGCTGCCTGTTCGTTTTGTGTGTAAGTTCGCACTGTCTGGACTCTGGAGAAGGAAAATGGAGATTTTTTTTTTTCTATTTCATTAGAGACTGACACAGTTACACTTTCTTTATTTTGTTTTCTTTGTGTGTTTGCCTTTCCAAGTTGGAAAGTGATTTTTTTTCTTTTTCACATAGTACGACTCGGAAATCAAGACACACAATTGGAAATGAAGAAGTGAAGCGTGCGTGATAATGACTTCAAAAAATTTCCTTTCAGACCCCTCTAAGTTTACTATATATTATATATTGGGGGATACAGTACATATAAAAATGAAAAATCAGTTCAAAGTTCAATAGCCGGTAAAAGAATTTTAAAATGAACATATAGAAAAAATTTTAAAAGAATTTTAAAAGAATTTTAAAATGAACATATAAAAATGGACATACAGAAATATATAGATGTAAGTTATAGTTTTAACCAAGAAAGACTGTATGGTGTGGTGGAGTTGTGTTTGGCTTCAACCCTGAAGGTCGCGAGTTCAAATCACAGAAACCGCAAAAAAAATTTTTTTGAGTTTGGTTAATTAGCGTTTCGGCCGTTTCGGTGGAATCGGTCTATTTCGGTCAAAAACGGACGAAATTTGGCTGAAATGAGACCGGAACGGCCGAAATATGACCGGAATGATGCCGGAACGGTTGAAATTTGACGAAATCTTCAATAACCGCGTAAATCGGCCTAAAATCGGATCGGTACCGTCCGATCCCGATCCGGAACGGCCGATTCCGCTCCGGAACGGCCGATTTTGCCTTCTATGGTCAAAATAAGAATCTGTTCAAATAAAATATGGCATGATTTAGATTTTTATTGAAAAAAATCTCTTTTATATAAGCAGAGGTTAGCCCATTTGACAGCAGAGTACCCAGATTATAGAAGAAATTATGACTTCCCCGTCTTATAATGAGGTTTCTTCTGTTGCTCTCTCATTTTATATCTTTTCCTTCCCAAAAAATGTGGTATTTATTAATTCATAAATTCTTATTATCTAATACCAGCAATTCTTATTTCCTTGGGATTGGAAGTTGATGAAAGTAGGTTCAGTATCTAATATAATAGAATCAAAATCCATTGTTGCTATTGATTGTGAGATGGTTCTTTGTGAAGATGGTACTGAAGCACCGGTACGAGTTTGTGCTGTAGACCAAAATTTGATGGTATAAACGTCTCTCTCTCTCTCTCTCTCTCTCTCAATACATTGATCATTTATATATCTGTGGTTAAATAATTTAGAAGGACATTTTGTTTTTTTATAGGTACTGATAGATAAACTTATATGCCCTGGTAAGCCGGTTAAAGACTACCGAACACACATAACAGGTATGTCAGCTGAAGATTTGGATGGAGTAACATGCACATTAGCTAAAATACAGGTATTAATTTGCCATTGTTTACATTTTATATAGTTATCCTAAGCATTTAACATTACTGTATATTTTGTGGATCATAATTGGAATTTGTTTTTTTGCTCAGATATCATTGAGAAAGATCTTGAAGAGGGGGACTATATTAATAGGCCATAGTTTGTTTTTTTATTTACGAGGTATAAATGAACAAACAAATTGCTTTAACTCTTATATATCTATTATATTTCAATTAGGTAGTGTTGGTTCTGACGGTTCTTTATTGGGTGGGTCCCTTCATTGCAGCTCTGAAAATCGATTACCCATTGGTAATTGACACAACATGTATTTTTAAACATGCTGATTTACCACCTGGAGTATCTCCTTCTTTGAATAATTTGTGCAAGGTACATATTTCAACACCCCCCCCCCCCCCCCCGACACACACACACACCCCCAACATGAGGGCATTTTGGGAATTTGAAAAGCATATTCATCAGTTTTTCATTCCGTTTGTTTTGGTATTGTTATAATTTGGCAGGCCGTGTTGAGTAGAGCAGTGAGAGAAGAAGGTGAAACACATGACTGCTTAAATGATGCAAAAGCAGCAATGGAAATTGTTCTTGCAAAACTCAAACACGGTTTCAGCCAACCAATTAAAGTTGCCTATGTAAGTTACAGTATTTTTACTACAAGGGAATTTCATTTATACCCCTCAAAAACCCTGAAATTACGTACTTCCCCTCTAAAATGTCATAATATATATTTACCCTTCTAAATTTAAAAAACTCCAACTGACTGTGCATATACTCGCTAAACAGGCTTATGCATAATGCGGAGCAAGTCATGCCACCGACTGTGCACATATCTCCAAAAACTATTCAGTTTGCAGATGATACTGTCATTATCTCCGAAGCACACCCTCTAACTCTCAGGATAATCATCCATGTTCTAAAGGTATATGAGGAACTCACGGGCCTCAAGATCAACAAAGCAAAGAGTGCTTTTGTCCCGATTTCAATCCCGCCACACTTGATACCCTTGATCCAGAGTATTATATCATCCCCGGTGGAGAAGCTACCAATCACTTATCTCGGCCTCCCACTGGCAATTAAAAAACTGCGCATTATTGATTTCCAACCAATGATTCAAGCGGTCCAGCGGAAGATGGAAGGATGGAAATCAAACTTCCTATCATATGGGGGTAGAGTAACATTGGTTAAAGCAGTCCTTTCAGCCATGCCAATCCACTACATGCAGGCCACCAGACTTCCTAAAGGGGTGATTAACCAAATTGACAAGATCCGAAGGCGTTTCTTATGGCGAGGTCAGTCACCATGTAAAGGTATTCACTGCTTAATTAACTGGGAAACAGTATGTACATTAAAATGTAACGGAGGTATGGGGATGATTTCCCTCGAAGGCCAGAATCAGGCGCTCTTGACAAAATGGCTATGGAGGCTACAACATAATCAGGACGGGTTATGGGCAACCACATTAAGGCAACTATACAACATTACAGACTACTCCCAGCTGATCGAATCACCACACCTGACTAGTTTTCTGAATGACCTAGCCCAGCTCACCCCCTTTTTCTCAGCCTCAATAAAGTTCGATCTGGCATCCCAAACATTGCAATGGCGATGGACGCCAACGAAAACTTTTTCCTGTTCGTCGGCATACAGAGTTATGAGTGACACAGGTGTTAGATCTAGCTATCACCGACCATTATGGAAACTAAAAGTGCCTACGAAGGTGCGCATTTTTCTGTGGCTAATGCTAATCGACAAGATCCTGACTCAGGAGGTACTTACGGTACGCGGGTGTCTGGTAACACAAGGCTGTGCGTTATGTAGTAACGGTCAAAGCGAGACATGTGACCACCTAATGAGAACATGCCCATTCACCAGGAATTTCTGGATAGGGCTATGTGCGCAACTCAACCTACCTGGGATAAGGGGCAACCACTACTCAGAGGTCTGGGGTGAAGGCCGAAAACAACTAACAAGGCAAAGAAGACAACAATGGGATGTGGCATGGGCGGCAGGCTCATGGGCAATATGGAAAGAACGGAATCGAAGAATCTTCTCCCAGAAAGTAAAACCGGTGCATATCCTGATAAATGAAGCTTCCATTGATATACACAACTGGATATTATTCAGTTAGATGCAACAGTGAGAGGAGGGGTTTAGACATAATGGGGGCTTTTTTAGTTCTATTAGCAGAGCTTTTTTGTATTTGAGTTATCCTTAAATTAAATTAGATTAGCGGTTATAAAGATCATTTGATCCAAATAACCCCCTGTAAATACTTTTTTAATCTCAATATATCTTAGTGGACACTCTCCACTAACCTTCAAAAAAAAAAATTTTAAAAACTCACAAATTTACCCAATTTATTGACTTTTCTATTAAAACTCATTTTAAATTAACAAAGTACCCATTTTACCCTTTATAAAAAGAATAAAAAAATGTAAGCATGTTTAAGAAAAATGTTTCATCCTTTTGAGGGGTATACATAAAATTCTCCCTTTTTACTATTATAGTTCTATTATGTTAGATTTATGTCCTCTGATAGATTTACTATAGTGAGATAAAACATAGGACATGATATAATACCTGATATCTGACAAAACAATTTTATACCTGATATGATGTGATAATCAGGTATCAGAATCTGACTTGGCGAAGCTTAAGGTGCATAAGGTACCAGTAAAGGTGTCTTGTGAAGAATTGAGTAGATTTCTACCCGGGAAACCAAATGTTGATGTAAGTGATTCACTTCCCTTTGTCTTAATTAATATCTCTAACATTTTGTTTGAAATGCAATTGTGTAAAATTCATTTCTTTATTTGATTTCTTTCCTTTTCTTGCTAATTAAATAAACAGAAGGATATACGAGTAAGTGGTAGTGGTGTAATGTATATGCTACGTTGGTAGAATTTAGAAATGCAAAGGAAGCAGAGAAGGCTCTTGAAGATTTAGATGGAAATTTAAACCAGGTAATATATTAATTTGCACCCAAATTTGATAATAACAAAACTAAAATCATGGACTCACCTATATTATTAGGGTTTATTAGGGGTGTCAATAGTACCCTTTTATCCATTTACCCGACCTGTATCATATTCGATTAGACGGGTAAGGGTACTGGTACAGACTATTTTGTACCAGTTACCCTATGCGGTGATTATTAAAAATGAAATTATATATATAGATATATATTTATAGGGGGATGATGCATGATACGATAAAGTTTTATTCATGACCCATATATATCTATTTAAAGGCACCCTTTTGTCCGTTTACTCGACCCAATACCCCTTTTATCGGGTACAGGTAAGGGTAAAGGTTTTTTTTTCATGAACTTAATGGATAAGGGTATGAAAATGCTTCCACCCGACCCGTTTTGTACCCATTAACAACTTAGGTTAAACATGTTCGGATTTCTGGTATGGCATTAGTCAAGTAGGAAACCTATTTATCTCCCTTTCATTTTTGTCAGTGAAGAAATTTACTCTACATATTTAAAATAGGATTTATGTGGAAGATTGCAAAAACGAGTTTCATTGAGCCTTGGAAATGGCGAGATCATGACCTTTAATATACGCAAAATGTCACATAACTCATTGAGTTAAAGGTGAAAAACACAAAATCCAAGAGAGGATGAAATCTTTAATTTGCAAAAGAAACACAGGTTACTCATGGAATGGTTAGTGTTTTGGATTTGAAAGCAGTAGTTTTGTGAAGAAATTTTGTTAGGAATCATTGTTGTTCTTATTTGTTTAATGCTGAATCTGTAAAGGACGAGATTATTTATTATATATATCCTCCATTAATTAAAAAATTCCAAACATGCCCTTGACTTTTTTTTTTTAATTCCTGGCGGTTGATATCCCTTCAGAAGTACCGTAAGAATTCTGGTGGTTCTAGGTTTACTAAACTGCCAGGAATCCTAGTGGTTTGCTCTCTCCTCTCACTCACAACTCATTCAAATCCAACAGTAGAGAAAAGAGTGAGTGGAAGCATTTTCCAAGCAAAGAATTTCTGGAATTTTTTAATTTATGGAGGATATAAAAAAAAATTGGTGCTCTGCTCACTTGATCTTTTTTGGTATTAAACAAATTGACAAGTGAGGTAAACATATGGTACAACCAATCAATATTCTTTGAATAATTATTATTTTTATTTTATTAGATGGAATCTTGAGTCAAATATTTCTTGGCCAATTATTAGAAAGTAGAACTAGTTGTTGTTGGGTCTAATTATTAAAGAAAAAGTAATGTACTTGTTGAAACTTCCTAGTTTTACTTATTAGTCAAAAAAATTCTTTATTAGTACTTAAATTGGAAAGATGAACTATCTAATTAGTACAGTCAAATTCTTTCTTAACTTATTATTATTTTTTTGTTTAAGTACATGAGTTCAACTTACAAGGAGACCCTTAATCATAAATTAATGACACATTAGAGAAAATTGTAGTTCTTCAATTTACAAGGAGAAAGCAATTTTATTAGATTTATAATATATATATATATATTTTTTTAATCCATATTAGATTACTTTAAAATGCATGTGGGATCAATATAAAAAATTCTTCCTAAATTCGGGGATATCTCATATTTTGTGACCCTTTTCTGAGTGTGTATCCTCTGAGATATCTCATATTTTGTGTGACCGACATGTCCAGTGCCTATTCGGGGATAGTGCAGGGGCCAGTATTATTTGAGCTTTGAGATTCGTGCATAACGACTTTGAACGGTTGAGATTTTCCAAAATGTCACGCAAAATATGAGATATCTCACAAGATGCGAATTCCCTTTCTATACTGTAAAATTTTTTTGTAAATAATTATGTTATAATTAGTACTATATTTTAATTAAAAGTAAAAAGTTTGGTTAATTTTTTACATTCTGGAAATTTTATTTTATCAATATAAATTAATTTGGTCAATTATTTCGTCAGTAGAATAAATATAATTTCAATATGGAGAGGTGCAGTAAAATGCGGATCTCTGTCTTTACTCTTCTTTGGGTGCTTCCTCGCAAAGTCGCATGCATCCCTCTCGGACTTCTCAAAGAGATAACATGCATACCTCTCGGACTTCTCAGAGAGATAATATTATATTATAAGCAATTTGATGCATTGAATGATAATACTAGCTACAGACAAAAGATAAGAGCTCCATAACATTGAAACCAACACAAAAAGGTCAAAATACTCCAATCTCCATGCACCGACACCCCATCAAACCATTAATTAAATTTCAGGACTTGATTCCCGGTTTTCTACCTCTCTTTGGATCGTTTAATATCAACAGAAACACAAGAGAAGAGACTTTGGCAATTTTAGATCCATGGATGTAGGTGGAGTGATTTCCAGCGTGCTCTCTTTGGGTGCCAAATTGCTGCCTGCTGTCGTCGCATCTGCGCAAGCTCCGTCTTCTTCCTCCAATCCTCCCGTAGATCAAAACCACCAAATTAGTGGGGACTATAGTACTACCTTTGTTACATTATGATCCTTGGATAAATAAAAATATGCAAAAAAGGGCTTAAATGTGAAGATTTTTAAGTTATGCGATATTATAAACTTGGAGGGCTTATGTGCAAAAATTCCATATATTAAACATGACACCTTTCTTCTCATCTTTAATATTTCCATTTACACCTCTTATATCGTGAGGGGATAGGTTTTGGCCGAACCTAAGAGAGAAAGAGAGAGAGAGTGAAATCGAGCACGAAATCGGGTCAAAATTGTCGGAAATCGGAGATTCGAGCTAATTGGACGATCGTGATCAATTCTAAAGCTTCAATCTGGTATAATCTTCCTTCCTTGTGATCTTTTGAGAAACCCTAAGTTGTTCGAATTGATATATTTCTTTGAGAATTCGAATTTAAGTTCGATTGATTCGATATAACTCGATATTCGGTTTGATTTGGATTGAATCGATTGATTTTGTTTGGGAGATTGGAAATGGAATTAGGGTTTGGTAAAAATGGTGGGATTTGGGGAATTTACTGAATTTTCAGGTGTTATGCACCATTTGGATCTGAATTGATCGAGTTATAATCGTTTGAACATCTCGATTCGTATTGTTCGATTGACTTATTTGTTTGGGTTGATTTTGGAATTAGGGTTTTATGCCAAATTGTATACCAATTGAATATATGGTTTAAGGTGTCGATTCTCGATAACCTAGATGTAATATACCTTCTGAACCGATAATACGTAGCAAGGGTTAACCATGTCGAACCTCGATCAAAACAAAATCTAGAGGTGAATCGGGCAAAAATGACAATAAAATCTGTCCAAATCCAGACTGGCCGGCCATTGGTGCGGCTGTACAAAATTCTACATTCCGAATTTGGATTTGTTTCCTTCATGAAAGTTGTAGATCTTTTCGTTCTGGTTCAGTCAAGCTTTGATTCACCCAAATCGGAGTCTGTATGACAAAGATATGGCCAAAATACGAACTGTGTGTCACAGATGTAATTTTTGTGCGGCCTTCACAAATTTCCTGCGGGCCAGCACGAGGAACCGCAAAACTCCCGGACAAATCCGTGCGGCCCGCACAGAATCCGTGTGGCCCGCACAGAATCCGTGTGGCCCGCACAGAATCCGTGCGGCCCGCACAAAAAGGCTGTTTTGCTCTTTTGCTTAATTTCTGAAAATGTGTATTTTGTATTATCTAAACCTAATTGGTTGAACCATGACTTAAACCTATACCATTAGGACCCGAATACGAACATTAGATTGTGTTTAACCTAATTTAACTCGGTTTAACCTACGGAATACCAATCGAATGTTTTAATCGAGTCTAAACGTATAAATAGGTGGTAAACCTACGAGGCATCGGATCTCGGGATCGTTCGAGACGCCTGAGCCTTAGACGAGTGCACTATATACTCAGGTGCGGGGTTTCTGGACTTGTTTGATAGTTTATATTCAGAATTAAACTGTGTTTCTATTGACATGTTGATTATTGGTTGAATTGCATTATCGGATTGTGTTGCATATGCATTGCATTGCCTAATTAATTGGAACCCGAATTGCGTATCTGATTGATCTGCATACTGGTATGGTATTCTTTGTGTATTGATCTGAATGATCTAATTTGGAATTAAAAGTCACCGTGATTTATATCACCATCGGTTGGTGGATATGGCATTACCGTCCCCCATCGTGGCGACGACACCCAGGGGGTGAGTTCGGATTTGTCAAAGTCTTTGCAAGGACTTTGACGACCCAGTATTCTAAAGCTTTAGATCGTCTGGCCCTCAGCAGTTCCCAGTACCGGTTGGGACGAGGGGTAAGTGACTCTGTATTATGAATTGGAATGTATGTGACTTGTGTATCGGAGGCATTACCCAGGGGGTGAATGCGTTTGGATGGTCGATTGGTTTTATATGGATTTTCTGGATATGAAATGGAACCAGACTAATAATTAAACGGTTAAGCCTGTACTACCAGATATTCTGAGATTCGAGTTAAACCAAATATTGTGTGATTGAATTTCGGTTTGGCAATTCCTGAGTTGGATTTCATTTGGCTTATTGATGTCGGTTTTATGCGTGCATATTTATATATTATTATAAACTGTTCTGAGCTTTATTTGTGCTTTACTTTTGAATATAATCTGTGATTGCAAGTCCAGGAGCGAAACGTGGCAAATTTATCGCACTGAGAATTTATTTCTCACCCCCTCTTTGGGTTATCTTTTCAGGTTCCGGGTCAGCAGATCCGAGAGAGGCACGAGGTCGGTAGGCCTGGTTATTCCGCTGCATAGACTGTCTGGTATGGTGACATTAGAGATTATGTATATAGTTATGTTTTGTTGATGTACATATATAGTCTCTATGTCATTTTTGGGGTGCGTATCCATCGAGATACGGGTTTGTATGATATTACCTGACCAGCTGGGATTTATTTTATTTGTTGTTGGTTGTTTGTTGATGTTTTCATTTACTATTATATCGTAATTGCCTTGTAGGCATACGGGAAACCGTATGTCTACGGCAGGAGAGCACCTGTCGCGCCTCGTTGGGCCGCGGGGTGTGACAACCTTCCTATAATTAGCGGAGACCGTAGTATAACCTTCCTCTATTGTTGCTGCGGGTACAATGCGGATACTGAAGTGGGGGGATTGAAATAATTATTCTTCCTTCTAACAGTAGACGAATCAAATATTTAAATGTGTTATTTATTTCTCAAATAGTATGTGTTTAAAGTTTGAACCTATTTTAATTGCTTTATGATAAATGACTGATCAAATCAAATTGACTTAAATTTAATATGTACTTTTATTTAAATAATCGATAACATATCTGTTATGATTTCTAAGGAGAAGCCAGAAACAAAAGAGAAACAAGAGATATAATTTTATGAGAGGGTTATTAATTGTATTTCTTGACTTCATATTACATAGAGTACAAATGATTTATTTATAACAATATAAAATTTCTCAAAAGAGAAACTTATACATAAATCTTTCCTAAAATACCCTACATACTAAATACTAAAAACTCTGATATCCTGCTAAATCAAGTTTGATGTAAATAGATGATGAGATGAGAGACATACACAACAAAATCTACTATATTAACTTGTATTAACTTGAAAAAGTATTTTTCAAGATATTGAACAAATATAGAGAACGGCTAATATACAAACGTTTGTTCCTGGACTCAGGAACAAACAATTCGGTTCTCCAATTTTCAAAGTCCAACAGTCGATCCAAACTGTTAGATATTCAATCTATATTAAAATGTGCTTGGAGACCAAATTTTAATATTTTTTGGAATTTTTTTACTATTTATTAAGCTGGTTTGAAAACCGCTGTTTTTCAATGCTGCAGAAATTTAATAAAAACAGCGTTTTTCAAACCAGCTTAATAAATAGTAAAAAAATTTAAAAAAATGTAAAATTTGGTCTCCAAGCACATTTTAATATAGATTGAATATCTAACGGTTCGGATCAACTGTTTGGACTTTAAAAATTGGAGAACCAAATCGTTTGTTCCTGAGTCCAGGAACAAACGTTTGTATATTAGCCATTCTCACAAATATATCATGAATATTGTATATATGCTAAATTTATTTTATTTGAAATCCCATTAAGTGAAGAAAATATCCCATGAATTTCTTTTCATAGTTTGTTTTAAAACTTGCACTTTTCTGTGCTTAAAAAAACATCATTTAATGCTTTGTAAGAGAATTTAACGTGGCTTCAACTTGGTTTAGAGTATGAATTCTTGAACCAACTCTTAAACCATTCATCACCTCCAACTCAAGAAAACGATAGAAACAGCAAAAGAATAATTCTTTTCTTGTCTTCTAGCGGTGCTTCAATTCGGATTCGGTTTGCCTTCAAATCCAATTGCAAATATTAATCTGTTAAAAATTAAAATCATCTTATGAACAGTAATACATTTAATAAATATCATTCTTTTTTCAAGACATGAGATCTTAAATGTTAAACACAAAGTTTAATTCTATTATTGTCAATTTGTCATGATTATAGTTAACATAAATAATTTCACCTATAATCTAGCATTATGCATAGACTGCGAAGTAGGTCTGATGGGCTCCAAAACCATCTGATATGTTTTAAGATCAGTGCGTTCTGCTTTAATATTAATTTGTGTGTACATGCGTCAATTTTCGTGTGCACAGATCATAAAGCAAAGATCAGACGGTCCTGGAGTCCATCGGACCTAGTCCGTTCTCTTTCACACAATGTGAATAGGTAAATCTAAATACACAAATATCACTTAGAAAGAAAATCAAATAATTATTTGTCAATATGTGATATAAACACAGAGAACCAAAAACTAAAATGTTTGAATGGTGGGTCTTTAGGAGCATAAACCCAAGTGTGTATGTGTTGTATTTTGTGTGTTGACGAATTCACAACCAATATTTTTTTTTTTATATATGGATGTTGATTAAAATAGTGGAGTAGAACCAGGGTGTTCTTAAGCTCACTAATTTTCTTTGTGAGCTTAATTTAAAATCTATTGAATTGGCTTCAAACGATGTATGCAAACCATTAAAACTGATATACTTCACGAGTGATGCGTTTACATGTCAAATTTATAATTTTTCGAACTAATTTAGTATAAACTATAAAGTCAAGCGGTCATAAAAAGATGGTTTATTAGTAAATTTTAAGGCGTTCACCCCAGCATAGCAGTCACTACTCGAGTCAATGGCTATATATCTTCACTTTAATCTAAATGCCATGAAATATGTGATACTTCCAAGTTCATATTAATTATGTACATCAATAGTACTGATGCAGTAACTTATTTTCCAAATAAGGCACAAGACTTTTGAAATACAGTTAAGGTTTCGGAAAAGACATTATGCAAGTAATTCAATATTTATCAATATAGTTTTAGTATTTATATAGGCAGTTCAATATATATTTTCAATTTACACCGAACGTGATCAATAGTATATTTATCCCACAAGAAAATTATCTACAATTTTGTTTTTTATTTTTTTATTTTAGCAAATTCTAATGTCAGTTGTTAAAGTTGTCAGTAAATCCAATATTGCAAATACATTCCTTTCCATACTCAAAACAATAATTTTATATAATTATTAATCAATTAAAAAATAAGATAACTGAGATAGATCCTCTAGTTGCATGGTTTGTCCTGAATTATTTGGCTGTCAATGAAGACGTGACATTCATATAGATGTAGTTTGAATTTTATATATACAAGATTCAAACTTCAAAAACGGCCAAGTCTGTTAACAAAAAGTTATACATTTAGAAATGTAAAATTTGAAACTTCAATCAAATTATTTTGTTTTTTATTTTGTTTTTTTGGGGTAAAAAGATGTCTATCCCTTATCTTTTATCTAAAATTAGCCAAGTCTGTTAACATAAAGTGAGAACGAAAAGATCTTAATCTCCTTGACCTTATCAAGGTATTAATAATAATGAAACCCATAAAATTTTCAAATACATTTAAAAGCTCTTAAAATACGATTGCATCTATCGCTATTAGTATTTCAATATACGGATTTAATATAAATACGATTGCATCAATCCCATTTTGCAGTTTTTTGTTTTTTGTTTTGTAATTTCAGCAACAAAAAAAATAGGAAAGAAGTATATATTCATCAAAACCAAGTAGGAAACCGATCGAAGCACACATAAATTTAGGAATTTTGCAATCCAAATGCTACATGCAGATCTTCTATGCATGCTGCTTAAATGCATCCATGTAGTAATATATGTGGTTTGCATAATATCTACTGTATATTATTTTTGGTGCGAATTATTAACCACATATGCATATACGGTCGTACTTTAAAATACTTATTTATACCATACATACAAAAAATGCAGTTATAAATAAAAAAATTTGTTACTTGCTCTTCTTTTGTTACCTATTCAATCAGCAATAAGATTGAATCTGTAACTCACATATAACCAGCTTCTTGGAGAATTGTCTATGGGATATTAGTGAGGGTAGCCTCTATATCAGAATCTGAACACATGAAAAGCAGTGCATACATGGACTTTGAAATAAAAAAAAAATTGTCATTAATTAAAAAGGTAGGTGGATTGTTTCTTCCATTCAAAACACAATCGACACACATTACGATATGTTGTTGACAAGCTGCCAGCGTCTCTGTTCAGGATTGTGCACCATGAGTTCCATGACTATTCTATTTTGTACCATCTATCATGCAAAAATGAGGATTCAAGGTAAGCGCACATTACTCCGAGAAAATGAAATTGTTAATCTTAAAAAGTGAAATTTCTACACAAAAATTGCGACCCTTTTCTGAGTGTGTATCCTCTGAGATATCTCATATTTTGCGTGACCGACATGTCCAGTGCCTATTCGGGGATAGTGCAGGGGCCAGTATTATTTGAGCTTTGAGATTCGTGCATAACGACTTTGAACGGTTGAGATTTTCCAAAATGTCACGCAAAATATGAGATATCTCACAAGATGCGAATTCCCTTTCTATACTGTAAAAAAAATTATAAATAATTATATTATAATTAGTAATATATTTTAATTAAAAGTAAAAACATTGGTTAATTTTTGACAATCTGGCAATTTTATTTTATCAATATAAATTAATTTGGTCAATTATTTTGTCAGTAGAATAAATATAATTTCAATATGGAGAGGTACAGTAAAAAGCGGATCTGTGTCTTGACTCTTCTTTAGGTGCTTCCTAGCAAAGTCACATGCATACCTCCGACTTTTCAAAAGAGATAATATTATATTATAGCAATTTGATGCATTGAATGATAATACCAGCTAGAGACAAAAGATAAGAGCTCCATAACATTGAAACCAACACAAAAATGTCAAAATACTCCAATCTCCATGCACCGACACCCCATCAAACCATTAATTAATTTCAGGACTTGATTCCCGGTTTTCTAGCTAGCATTTGTATCGTTTCATATCAACAAAAGAAAAGAGAACAGACTTAGCAATTTTAGATCGATGGGTCTAGGCGGAGTGATTTCCAACCTTCTCTCTTTGGGCGCCAAATTGCTACCCGCTGTCGTCGCATCTGCGCAAGCTCCGTCTTCTTCCTCCAATGCTCCCGTAGATCAAAACCACCAAATTAGTGGGAACCATTGTACAATCTTTCTATAATTAGTGGAGACCTTCATCTATTGTTGCTATGCGGGTACTGAAGTGGGGGATTGAAATAATTATTCTTCCTTCTGACAGTAGATGAATCAAATATTTAAATGTGTTATTTATTTCTCAAATATTATGTGTTTAAAGTTTGAACCTATTTTAATTGCTTTATGATAAATGACTGATCAAATCAAATTACATAGAGTACAAATGAGGGTTATTAATTGTATTTCTTGACTTCATATTACATAGAGTACAAATGATTTATTTATAACAATATAAATTTTCTCAAAAGAGAAACTTATACATAACTCTTTCCTAAAATACCCTACATACTAAATACTAAAAACTCTGATATCCTGCTAAATCAAGTTTGATGTAAATAGATAATGAGATGAGAGACATACACAACAAAATCTACATACTAAATATTAAAGGACTCGGACGATCAGATCTCTTTCTACACGAATATTATAGGACCCAAATTCTTATCATACGATCAGATATGTTTTCTGCACGAATATTTAAGGAACCGGATGGTCAGATCTGTTTCTGCACGAATTTTAAAGGACCCGAATATCAGATATATTTCTGCATGAATATTAAAGGAACTGGACAGTCAAATCTGTTTCTGCACGAATATTATAGGACCCGAATTCTTATCAGACGGTCAGATCTGTTTCTGCACGAATATTTAAAGAATCGCATAGTCAGATCTGTTTTTGCACGAATATTAAAGGACCCAGACATCAGATCTGTTTCTGCACGAATATTAAAGGAACCGGATTCTTATCAGAATGTCAGATATGTTTCTGCAGGAATATTAAAGGAACCGGACAGTCAAATTTGTTTCTGAACGAATATTAAAGGAACCGGACGGTCAAATCTGTTTCTGCACGAATATTATAGGACCCGAATTCTTATCAGACGGTCAGATCTGTTTCTGCACGAATATTTAAGGAACCGGACGGTCAGATCTATCACGAATATTTAAGGAACCGGACAGTCAGATCTATTTCTTCACGAATATTAAAGGACCCGGAAGTCAGATCTATTTCTGCACGAATATTAAAGGAACTGAATTCTTATCACACAGATTTGTTTCTGCACGAATATTAAAGGAACCAGATTCTTATTAAAGGAACCAGACAGTTAGATCTGTTTCTGCACGAATATTAAAGGACCCGGAAGGTCAGATCTGTTTCTGCACGAATATTAAAGGAACCAGACAGTCAGATATGTTTCTACGCGAATATTAAAGGACCCGGACGGTCAGATCTGTTTCTACACGAATATTAAAGGATCCAGACGGTCAAATCTGTTTCTGCACGAATATTAAAGGACACGGACGGTCAGATCTGTTTCTGCACGAATATTAAAGGACACGGTCTGGATCTAATCTCAAAATTTGAGGTACTTGAGAAGATGGATCCTCCGGAATTCAATTTTATATGTGTAAGCTGGATACTGACGGGTGGGCCCCGATTGTCAGGTGACTTCTACGCTTTGTACAAAAATTAGAGTTCATCGTATGACTATGTGGATCTATCAAAATTATAAATTTCCAATGTCTTTAATATTCTATTTCTATTAAAATTATGAATCATTTTTTATATTCCTTCTTGAATTCGGATCCAATAAAGTAACTCAATTTTTTAGTTTTGATCTAGCCTATCCAAGATGCTCTAACACAAATTTTGAAGGACCCGGACCCTTCAAATAATATTGACCCCTGCGCTATCCCCTTATAGGCACCAAACACGTCTAAACTCAAAAATTGAGTTACTATATAGGATCCAGACCCTTCTTTTAGTGAGGCTATGGTAATATGTATTTTACGGATCGACTCGAGCTATATATTTATATCTCTGTTTGTAAAGTTTAAACAGTTAAACATGATACATCTTTATATGAAAAAGTATTTGGAGATCAAATTTTACATTTTTTTAAAAAAAATTCTACTAAATTTTAGATAAGTACAAAATATTTGTTTTTGGATGGTCTAGAAATTTAAATTAAATGATTTTCTATCTAAAAAATAGTAAAAAATATTAAAAATGAAAAATTTAACCAACAAGTCATTTTCATATGAAAATCATGTTCAGCAGTTCAGATCAATTATTTGAACTTTGAAAACAAAGATATGAGTCCATAACATAAATCGCTCCATAATATGCATATTAGCAATAATTTACAATAATTTACAATAATTTGAACTTTGATATACAAAGATATGATGTGTATAATTTACAATAATTTTGTGTTAACTCATTTTGATAAACGCATGCATCAATTATATATGGCTATCAATATTTGAGCAACAAAGCTCATCTTAGGATTTTGGAGTAAACTAATTTGCCACCCTTTCAAATAATCCTTCCAACCTCCTTCGACGCCTTTCAAATTTTGCTTTTGAGAGAACCTCACAATGTCTACTAGAACCTCTTTGTTGGCACCGTTTAGGAGCTTCCACATTCCGACTGGAGGTGCCCGGTTCCTTTTTGAGTTGTTGGTGGCTGAGGTGGAGGCGGAAGTGTTTTGAGGAGAAGGCGGCTGAGAGTGTTGGATTTTATTAAAACGAATTCGAATCCCCTAAATTAATTTAACAGAGCAATGTTGCCTTCACGCAGCGCACAGACTATAGAATTAAAAGAACGCTGCATATGGTTGATGCGCTGCATGAAGCCAAAATTGTTCTGTTAATATATTTACTCAAATAACCCAATTTTTTAGTTTAGATTTAAACCGTCTAATCTGTTTCAGCACGAATATTAAAGGACCCTAATTTTGATTGGATGGGACTATAGAATCACGGGTAAACAACGGGTTTTGCCTTCACGCAGCGCACGGAGCCACGGACTATAGAATTAAAAAGATGCTGAATATGATTCATGCGCTCCTTGAAGCAAAAATTGCTTTGTTAATGTATTTACTCAAATAACCCAAATTGTGGATTTTGAAGAATATAGACGGTCAGATATGTTTCTGCACGAATATTAAAGGGCCGGTTTCTTATCAGACGGTCTAGATCTAAATGCAAAATTTGAGGTACTTCAGAAGATGGATCCTCCGGAATTCATTTTGATATGTGTAAGCTGTATAATGACATGTGGGCCCCAATGGTCAGTTGAATTCTTCGGGTTGTAAAGTTTAAATAGTTAAATATGATCTTTATGTGAAAAAGTATTTGGAGATCAAATTTTACATTTTTTTAGAATTATTTTTACTAATTTTTATATAGGTACAAAATCTTTGTTTTTGGATGGTCTAGAAATTTTAAATTAAATATTTTTCTAACTATCTAAAAAATAATAAAAATATAAAAAATAAAAAATTTAGTTAGCAAGTACATTTTCATATGAACATTATGTTGAGCAGTTCAGACCAATTATTTGAATTTTAAAATGGAGATATCATGAGCCCATAGCATGAACTGTTCCGTAATATGCATATTACTATAGCCTCCCTCCTTTTTCTTTTTTCTTTTTTTTTTTCATTTTATCAATGATTAATCTTATTTTGAAATATTCATACCTTGAGGGGTTAATTTTTTTTTTCAACCTTCCTCTCACCATTAACTGTTATCGGCAAAAAACACTTTTACTCTCGCAAAACTAGATGGTCCTGAAAAATTTGGTTTAACCCCATCACTTTATATAATTTGGTATTTGAATATCACATATCTTGTAATTTCTAACTCATATATTCTTTTTTTATTTGTTTTGAAGATATAAGTTTGGGCCAACATTGTTTTATTTTTTGCGGTTTGCCCGGAATTCCTTCATGGAGTTTGCACAACCAAATCCAATATTCTGCAGTAATTAGTTAGAAAAAAATTAATTCGAAATATCAAAACCTTGACAAAAAAATCAGAATAGGGAAAAAAAAGTATGGCAACCTTGACACAAAAAAAATAAATCGAAAATTTAAGAAAAAAAAAAGATAAAAAAAACAGGGAATGTGAGAATGTTTGTATCTTGGGAGTATCCAAATTCTTCGACAATGCAAATCTGAGAAACAATCTTACAAATTTCTGTAAAATATTTTGCAAAGGGGACGGGTATTTACATGATAAATTAAGACTATACTGCAAAAAATAGTTTTAATAAAAAATAGCAATATAACAAATAGTATTGCTTGAAAATAGATTTATCATAATATTCTGGTTAAAATTAGATTTAACCAGAATTAGCAATCAATATTTAGATCTGTAGAGTAATGCGTATGGAAAAATAAAAAAAATAATTAATAATTTACATGTACATGTTATATTAGAATGAAGCATATCAGTAAAATCGTGTAATATTTACAAAGAATGTATATGTAATATGTATAATAAATAAAAGCAATATTATATATAAAAAAATAACATCATGTGATAAATAATAGCTAAGCATTTCTTTAACTAAACCTACATATAATAAACATGGTTAATAAGAACCCGTGATACTTTCAAATCAGAGAAAAATGTAATGTTATCTCATATTTAAAAGACATCACCATATATAAATTCAGGCAGTTTAAAAATAAAACTGATACAAAAAGGATTTAGAAAAAGCTATTAATTATTTGTAAATATTTTTTAATATCAATTTTTTTTTTTTGAAGTTATACAACAGAGTGCAAAAGTTTCAAGTAATACACAAAATATTTCCATGAGAACATAATGGCATAAAGAACCCAAAAAATGTAGGGAACGGAAAAATTCAAAATAAAACAAAATTTTCAAGATCTGTCCATCTTTCTTACTGATTTGTGTATGACAACTGAATTCTTATCACACGGTCAGATCTGTTTCTGCACGAATATTAAAGGAACCGGATTCTTATTAAAGGAACCGGACAGTCAGATCTGTTTTTGCACGAATATTAAAGGACCCGGAAGGTCAGATCTGTTTCTGCACGAATATTAAAGGAACCAGACAGTCAGATCTGTTTCTACACGAATATTAAAGGACCCGGACGGTCAGATCTGTTTCTACACGAATATTAAAGGACACGGACGGTCAGATCTGTTTCTGCACGAATATTAAAGGACACGGTCTGGATCTAATCTCAAAATTTGAGGTACTTGAGAAGATGGATCCTCCGGAACAATTTTATATGTGTAAGCTGGATACTGACGGGTGGGCCCCGATTGTCAGGTGACTTCTACGCTTTGTACAAAAATTAGAGTTCATCGTATGACTATGTGGATCTATCAAAATTATAAATTTCCAATGTCTTTAATATGAGTGAGCCTATGGTGCTATGCATAGCAAGGATGACTAGTGTACTACGGCTCAATATAGTACTTTTTAAAATCCTAACGGTCGATCCAACCGTTCATTGTGATATCCATATGAATATGTACTTGCAAACTAAATTTTATATATTTTATATATTTTTTGAATTTTTTTATTATTTTTTAGATAGATAGAAAAATCAGTGTTTTTTGAAAATTCTGGACCTTCAAAATTCTATCTATCTAAAAAAATAGTAAAAATATTTGAAAAAATATAAAATTTAGTTTGCAAGTACATATTCATATGGTTATCACACTGAACGGTTTGGATCGACCGTTATAATTTCAAAAAGTACCATATTGAGCCGTAGTACAATAGCCATCCGTACTATGCATAGCACCATAGCCTCACTCCTTTAATATTCTATTTCTATTAAAATTATGAATCATTTTTTATATTCCTTCTTGAATTCGGATCCAATAAAGTAACTCAATTTTTTAGTTTTGATCTAGCCTATCCAAGATGCTCTAACACAAATTTTGAAGAACCCGGACCCTTCAAATATACTGACCCCTGCGCTACCCCCTTATAGGCACCAAACACGTCTAAACTCAAAAATTGAGTTACTATATAGGATCCAGACCCTTCTTTTAGTGAGGCTATGGTAATATGTATTTTACGGATCAACTCGAGCTATATATTTATATCTCTATTTGTAAAGTTTAAACAGTTAAACATGATACATCTTTATATGAAAAAGTATTTGGAGATCAAATTTTACATTTTTTTTTTAATTTACTAATTTTTAGATAAGTACAAAATATTTGTTTTTGGATGGTCTAGAAATTTAAATTAAATGATTTTCTATCTAAAAAATAGTAAAAAATATTAAAAATGAAAAATTTAACCAACAAGTCATTTTCATATGAAAATCATGTTCAGCAGTTCAGATCAATTATTTGAACTTTGAAAACAAAGATATGAATCCATAACATAAATCGCTCCATAATACGCATATTCAATAATTTGAACTTTGATATACAAAGATATGATGTGTATAATTTACAATAATTTTGTGTTAACTCATTTTGATAAACGCATGCATCAGTTATGGCTATCCAATATTTGAGCAACAAAGCTCATCTTAGGATTTTGGAGTAAACTAATTAATTTGTCACCCTTTCAAATAATCCTTCCAACCTCCTTCGACGCCTTTCAAATTTTGCTTTTGAGAGAACCTCATAATGTCTACTAGAACCTCTTTGTCGGCACCGTTTAGGAGCTTCCACATTCCGACTGGAGGTGTCCGATCCAGTTTTGGGTTGTTGGTGGCGGAGGCGGAGGTGGAGGGGTTTAGAAGAGAAGGCGGCTGAGAGTGTTGGATTTTATTAAAACGAATTCGAATCCCCTAAATTAATTTAACAGAGAAATGTTGCCTTCACGCAGCGCACATACTATAGAACTAAAAGAACGTGCATATGGTTGATGCGCTGCATGAAGCCAAAATTGTTCTGTTAATATATTTACTCAAATAACCGATTTTTTTAGTTTAGATTTAAACCGTCTAATCTGTTTCAGCACGAATATTAAAGGACCCTAATTTTGATTTGATGGACTATAGAATCACGGGTAAACAACGGGTTTTGCCTTCACACAGCGCACGGAGCCACGAACTATAGAATTAATTAAAAAGACACGGAATATGATTCATGCGCTCCTTGAAGCAAAAATTACTCTCTTAATGTATTTACTCAAATAACCCAAATTTGTGGATTTTGAAGAATAAGACGGTCAGATATGTTTCTGCACGAATATTAAAGGGCCGGTTTCTTATCAGACGGTCCAGATCTAAATGCAAAATTTGAGGTACTTCAGAAGATGGATCCTCCGAAATTCATTTTGATATGTGTAAGCAGTATAATGACATGTGGGCCCCGATGGTCAGTTGAATTCTTCGGGTTGTAAAGTTTAAATAGTTAAATATGATCTTTATATGAAAAAGTATTTGGAGATCAAATTTTAAATTTTTTAGAATTATTTTTACTAATTTTTATATAGGCACAAAATCTTTGTTTTTGGATGGTCTAGAAATTTTAAATTAAATATTTTTCTAATTATCTAAAAAAATAATAAAAAATAAAAAATTTGGTTAGCAAGTACATTTTTATATGAAAATTATGTTGAGTAGTTCAAACCAATTATTTGAATTTTTAAAATGGAGATATCATGAGCCCATAGCATGAACTGTTCCGTAATATGCATATTACCATAGCCTCACTCCTTTTTCTTTTTTCTTTTTTTTCATTTTATCAATGATTAATCTTATTTTGAAATATTCATACCTTGAGGGGTTAATTTTTTTTTTTTCAACCTTCCTCTCACCATTAACTGTTATCGGCAAAAAACACTTTTACTCTCGCAAAACTAGATGGTCCTGAAAAGTTTGGTTTAACCCCATCACTTTATATAATTTGGTATTTGAATATCACATATCTTGTAATTTCTGACTCATATATTCTTTTTTTATTTGTTTTGAAGATATAAGTTTGGACCAACATTGTTTTGTTTTTTGCGGTTTGCCCAACATTCCTTCATGGAGTTTGCACAACCAAATCCAATATTCTGCAGTAATTAGTTAGAAAAAAATTAATTCGAAATATCAAAACCTTGACAAAAAAAATCAGAATAGGGAAAAAAAAGTATGGCAACCTTGACACAAAAAAAATAAATATAAAATTTAAGAAAAAAAAAAAGATAAAAAAAACAGGGAATGTGAGAATGTTTGTATCTTGGGAGTATCCAAATTCTTCGACATTGCAAATCTGAGAAACAATCTTACAAATTTCTGTAAAACATTTTGCAAAGGGGACGGGTATTTAAATGATAAATGAAGACTATACTGCAAAAAATAGTTTTAATAAAAAATAGCAATATAACAAATAGTATTGCCTGAAAATAGATTTATCATAATATTCTGGTTAAAATTAGATTTAACCAGAATTAGCAATCAATATTTAGATCTGTAGAGTAATGCGTATGGAAAAATAAAAAAATAATTAATAATTTACATGTACATGTTATATTAGAATGAAGCATATCAGTAAAATCGTGTAATATTTACAAAGAATGTATATGTAATATGTATAATAAATAAAAGCAATATTATATATAAAAAAATAACATCATGTGATAAATAATAGCTAAGCATTTCTTTAACTAAACCTACATATAATAAACATGGTTAATAAGAACCCGTGATACTTTCAAATCAGAGAAAAATGTAATGTTATCTCATATTTAAAAGACATCACCATATATAAATTCAGGCAGTTTAAAAATAAAACTGATACAAAAAGGTTTTAGAAAAAACTATTAATTATTTGTAAATATTTTTTAATATCAATTTTTTTTTGAAGTTATACAACAGAGTGCAAAAGTTCCAAGTAATACACACAAAATATTTCCATGAGAACATAAATGGCATATAGAACCCAAAAAATGTAGGGAACGAAAAAATTCAAAATAAAACAAAATTTTCAAGATCTGTCCATCTTTCTTACTGATTTGTATATGACAACGAAATGTCATATAAATTTCTCAAAGAAAACTACAAAAGTTAATTTGTTGATTATTCTGAAATATTTCAGATATATGAGCAAACACTCCAAAGTTTTCTCAAAAATTATTTCAGGTGATGAGAAACAACAATAAACAAAATATATTGAAAGAATATAAAGTTATGCTGGTCAGTTGATTTAGAAACAAATCAAAAATAGGTTCCAAATATAGGTAGTAATAATATTCATATATTTAGCCTTGCCGCTGTCCTTAACCTTCATAATTTCTATTTCAATCTTTGTCAAAAGTCCAGTCCAATATTTCGGCCCAAGCCAACAATCAAAAACAAATTTAGTCAGCAAGATCCAGCCCAATTATATAGAGTAGAACTAGGGTGTTCCTAGGTTCACCAAATCCCCTTTGTGAACTCAACTCTAAAACCTATCGGATTGACTTCAAACGACGAATCTAAACCGTTGAAATCCTTCTATCTTACGAGTGATGCATCTACATGTGAAAATTTTAAAATTTAAAATTAGTTTTGTATAGAGTCAAGTGGTCAAAAGGCGTCCAAAAAATTAATGCATTAAAATTAATTTATAAACCTTCTAATTTTGACTACTTGACTTTATACTAAATTAATTCGAAAGTTTAAAATTTTCACATGTAGACGCATCACTCGTAAGATAGAAGGATTTCAACAGTTTGAATTCGTCGTTTGAATCCAATCCAATAGATTTTAAAATTGAGTTCACAAAAGAGCTTGGTAAACTTAGGAACACCCTAGTTCTAATCTATATATATAACCGTGTTTTAGTAATATTAGACCCACACACTTAGGATGCTATATATTTTCTTGGCGCCTTAACAAGATATTGTCCTTGGCCCACCACACTATACCAGGATCAATCATAGACCCACACACTTTATGATAGCACTAATTTCTCTGGCGCGTCAGAAGATATTTCTGTTGCCCATGTGACATGTTTTTGGGAATGATATGCAAAATTTTACACTATATTATTTTTTATATGAAATGTTTTTACTAAATTAATATTAAAATGAGAATTATATATCTTGAAAAATGACAGTTATATGTTAAACAAAAAATAGAAAGAACGAAATTCTTCACGACTCCCAGTCTGCCTTAAAAAAAAAAGAAAAAAAAAAGAAACTGAAGACAACACAAGAAAGTCTGTCTTATAAAAAATATATAAAAATGCATTTATTTATTGAGTTGACTCCCAGTCTTCTCCGAGTCTCCCACTCAACTAATAATAAGTTTTTCTACCTTCTCTCTTTGCATCGTTTCGTATCAACACAACAAAAGAAAAGAGAACCACTAGTACAAAAAACCCCTTCACCGACTGTTAAAAAACACTTATACCGACTGTTATTGAGGCGTCGGTGATGGCGGCGACGGTATAGATAAATCTTTACTGACGGGTGAATAACAGTCGGTGTAGGCGTCCAACACCGACTGTTTTTTGGAAAAAACAGTCGGTGTAGGCGCCCAATATCTCTGTTTTCAAAATCCAAAGAGTCGATCTGAACCGTTCAACAAGATCTCCATATGAAAATGTATTTGCAGACTAAACTTTATATTTTTTAGAATTTCTTTACTATTTTTTTTAGATATGTAGAAAATCATTACTTTTGAATGGTCTAAAATCTTTAGATGAGGTGATTTTCTACCTATCTAAAAATATATTATGAAAATTCTAAAAATTGTGAACTTTGATTTACATGTACATTTTTATATGTTGATTATGTTCAACGGTTCAGATCGATTGTTTGGACTTCAAAAATGGAGATATTGATCCACAGTATGTAAAAATCCGCGCTATGCATGAATACTTTTTTTACCAGTTGGTAAGAGCATGAACAAGTTGTATCACAGTTACAAGAGAACGGTATATAAGAGAACGGTACCGAGACTTTCGAGTGGTCACATGTAGAATCAGATGAAAGATTAATGGGATGATCAAAACCACGTTCTAGTTTAGCATGAACAAGTCTGATTACAGCTTTTGCTTCTTCTAAACAGTTGCGTGCTACCACTTCTCCCAAAACCACCTACCAGAGAATATATATATAAAAATGAAGAGCAAAAGAAGTCTGGTATTAAGAGATCTCCAAAATAAAATGTGCTTGGAGAGTGGAGACCAAATTTTATATTTTTTGGGAATTTTTAATTATTTTTTTAGATAGATACAAAATCAATGTTTTTGATCCATCCAGAACAATCTACCCAGAGAATATAACAAAAATAGGCAAAAGAAGTCTGGTATTGAGAATTAAGATAATAGAAGGGTTATTTTGCAATTTTGCAAAAGAGAGAAGGATGGGAACTGATATATACCGAGCCTAAGTTGTTCAACGAAGGCGCAAGTCCAATTACTAAATTAGCATAACTAAATATGCTAGCTGTGTCAACTACCAACGAATAATCGATTTTCAAAGCTGCATCAAATCAATAAAAAGAGATTTAATAGGAAACAAAGAGATTTTAATCAAGAAAAATAAGCAAAATTCACCTTGAATTTTATTATTAACCAATTGGATTACTTCATAAATTGTTGAAATTATTATAAACCTTGCAAATCATTGAATAGTCCATGCCCGATTAAAACGGGGTCCTTCTTCAAAATCTTTTTCAAGGATTTCTGTGCAGGAGTAACAACAAAGTAAAAAAAAAAATACAAGGTATATTTACCTTGTGATGAACAAAAACAAAAGAACATCACTGTATCTTCCTTTTGTTCTAGACTATTAAAAAGTTTGGGGAAATTTCATGTATACCCCTGAAAAACTTCGAAATTACATATTTCCCCCCTTAAACTTCATAATATCATATTTACCCTTGTAAATTTCAAAAACTCACAAAAGTAGAGAAATTAAAAATTTGCCTCGGAAACCGACTAATTACAAGATTGAAATTTTTCTTAAACAGCCTACATATTTTTAATTTTTTTTTAAAAAGGGTAAATTGGTACTTTATGGTCAAGGATAGTTTTATCTTCTGGTTTGGAGAGGAAGATTTGGTACTGTCGGTTCCAACAAAAATTTTATTGAAAAAAAACAAATATTGTATACCTGTACATTAGTTAATGAGCATGTAACTCCATCCAAGTCTTCAGCAGAAATACCAGTAATGGCAGTTCTGTAGTTTTGAACTGATTTACTAGGGTTTAATAGTCTATCCATTATGACCTACAAAAATAACAGTCAGATTAAGAGTTTTGAACCATGTATAAACAATATATGAAAATAATTTTATAGTTAAATAAAACTACAGACCTCCAACTTTTGATCAACAGCACAAACCCGCACCAGTGCTTCGGTGCCATCTGTACAATGTACTGTTTCACAACGAATAGCAATCATGGATTTTGAGTCCATTTTTTCAGGTACTTTTCCTAGTGTTATGAATTCCCACCCCTACACATAACATACAAAGGAAGTACATTTATTAGCAACAAAATTAACATTTTTTCTGAAGTATAGAATACAAAAAATGAAAATTGAAATCAAATAAGCCAGCGAACAATCAATAGAGAGAGAGAGAGAGAGAGGAACCTCCTTATAGGATGGAAAAACATAATTCCTTGTGTACTCTCGGTGCTCTGCTGTTAAAAGGACTAACCTCTACATTTACAAAGTAAATTTTCATTGAAAAATATAAGTGTAAAAATAGCACTTTTAGCTAAATCTAAATAGAAAAAATAAAAACCGACTTAGACCTGACACTTCTAGTTACAAAGAGAAATTGTCCTCATAGTTTTGCTATAAACCCATATGTCACCACAAATTTTGGTCCTATATGTACCAGTACCAGTTTTTCTATAAACCCATACGTCACCTAATTGTTTGGTTTGATACGTACCACTTTTAATACGTACCAGTACCAGTACCAGGCTATGCAATACTGGGTTTTTGGCTGAACCTAAGGTAGAAGCTGATCAAGGAAATACAAATAATTATCAAAATATTAATTGTTACCATCTGGGGAGGCTCCAAATTGGGCGAATTGTTAAAGTGCAGAAACTTTTTACAGTCATTATATCTTTTTATCATCTTCTCAAAATACTACAAAAAAAAACACATAGAAAATCCAAAGAGTCGATCTGAACCACATGTGTGTGTATATATATATAGAGTGATGCTACGGTGCTTTGGGAAATAAAGAGGGTGTTTTACTTCCCACTCATATCTCCATTTTCAAAGTTCAAATAGTCGATCCGAACTTCTCAACATAATCTTTCTATTGATATGTGCTTGGAAACCAAATTTTATATTTTTTGGAAATTTTTTACTATTTGTTTAGAATTTTTGAAAATCACAGCTTTTCATTAAATAAAAAATAATAAAAAATTCAAAAAACACTGATTTTCAAAAATTCTAAAAAAATAGTAAAAAATTTCCAAAAAATGTAAAATTTGGTCTCCAAGCACATATTAATATGAAGATCATGTTGAGAAATTTGGATCGACTATTTGAACTTTGAAAATGGAGATATGAGCGGAAAGTAAAACACCTTCTTTACTTCCCAAAGCACCGTAGCATCACTCTATATATATATATATAACCGTGTTTTCAGTCGTTGCTTTGTACAGTGCACACAACAAATGCGGTTAAAAGTACTTTTTTTTTAATGCAAAAATTAAGATTCAAGGTGAAAATTTCTTCGAGAAAATCAAATTCTTAATCTTAAAAATTGAAAAAAATTCAACACATAATATTTCGGCCCTTTTCTATACTGTAAAAATAAATTTAGAAATAATTATAATATAATTAGTTATATTTTTAGATTGAAAGTAAAAAATTTGGTTAATTTTTGACAATCTGGCAATTTTATTTTATCAATATAAATTAATTTTGTCAATTATTTTTTCAGTAATATAAATATAATTTTGTCAATAAAATAAATTATTGTTAAATAACTGTGCAAGTGAGGTTAAATTGAGATTTGAGTCTAATTGTTGTTCAATAACTGTGCAAGTCAATTGAGAACATAATCATTTGATGAGCCCAGTATCTGGAAGAAAATTTTATTTTGATCCGACCAAAATTTTTATTTTTTCACATTTTTAAAATTGGTAAAACAAGGCACAAGAATTATCTTGTCGTCACTTCAATATTTCACTATCAATTTTTTTTTTCAAATAAAGTGATCTAGCTCTATGATCGAAATTACAAAGTTATACAAAAGCATGATCAATCACTTCAAGATCAGAAAACTTATGTACAGATTGGTAAATTCCTTCCCAAGTAATTAGCAGCAAAGGAGTTTTTAGTAATATTAGACCCACCAACACTTATTTACTGGAGTAGACGGACAGCTGTCTTATAAAAAATATATAAAAATGTATTTATTTAATGGAGTTGACTGCCAATAATGGAGTTTTTCTACCTTCTCTCTTTGCATCGTTTCATATCAACACAACAAAAGAAAAGAGAACAGACATAGCAATTTTAGATCGATGGGTCCAGACGGAGCGATTTCCAACCTTCTCTCTTTGGGCGCCAAATTGCTACCCGCTGTCGTCGCATCTGCGCAAGCTCCGTCTTCTTTCTCCAATCCTCCAGTCGATCAAAACCACCAAATTGAGGCTGAGTTGAAGAAATTGATGAGGATGTTGGAGCGGATCAAGGCCACGCTGTACGATGCAGAGCAGAGGGAGATCACAGACTCAGCAGTCAAGCTCTGGTTGAAGGAGCTCAAGGGTGTTGCGTACGATGCAGAGGATGTACTGGATGAGTACCACTATGAAGTCTTACGAGCACAAGTTGAGGCAAGAGATGCTTCTCCACCAGATTCTCGTAAAAGGAAGCTAATTCAGGTAACTAATTTAATTTTATTTCTTTGAGCAAAGAGTATATCTGTATAAGTGATAGGTTTTGAGTTCATGAGTTAGGGTCACTAACATAAACGTCTTATTAGTGTTTAGATTAAATGGAATTGCTAATCAAGTTCAAGAAAAAAAAAAAGTAATTTCAGATTCCCTTGTTGATGTGAAATGCCGAGCCTGTATCTGTCAACCTGGTCAAGCTCATTTGTTAGCAGCATAAATTCCATTGACTACCAAGAAGTTGTAAGCTCTTAGAACTATAACACAGAATATGAAATGTACTTTTACCCATAGTCTATCATCAGATCCAGGTAGAGCCATATATATATATACAAGGTACTAGCTGGACATATGATGTGCCATAGGAAAAACACAAAAATGTAGCAAAGAGCCATATATACGGGATGGTTAAGAGAGACTGTGCTTCAAATAGTATTATATGTGTACATGAACATTATAGTAGGTAATACAATCTCAAGGTAATTATAACTTTCCAGGTTCCATGCGGCATGCTAGATCAAATTCAGCAAATAAGGAGCAGATTTGATGAGATTGCGAATGATCGGATAGCACTTCAACTGTCAGAGGGAGATGGGCCCAAGCATTGCAACAACGAATTGCAAATAGCTCCAACTAGCCACTTCGTAGTTGAGTCGAATATCTTTGGGCGAGAGAGGGAAAAGGAGAAGTTGATTGATTTGTTGTCCTCTGAACGTGATGTTGTTTCGGTGGTGACAATTGTTGGCAAAACAACCCGTACACAACTTGCATATAGTGATGAAAGAATCCTACAAAGGTTTGATAAATTTGGGTGGATATGTGTATCAGATAATTCCAATGTTGAAAGGCTCACCAAAGAATTAATTGAGTCTATTACAGGAAATGAGTGCGGTCTTACAAATTTGAGTGCTTTGCAAGACAAAATTCGGAGTGAGATAAGTGGGAAAAGGATACTTTTGGTCGTTGATGATATCTGGAATGAGAAGAAGAGTCTGTGGGACTCATTTCAGGCTCCTTTTATGTCAGCTGCATTTGCCAAAATCCTAGTTACTACAAGGAATGATCCAGTCGCACGAATCATGCAAACAGAGCCAACATTCAACCTTGGCCATTTGTCAGCTGAACAGTGTTGGCGATTGTTTGAACATCATGCATTTGGGGGAGTAGAACAAAATAATGACCCGAAGTTGGTAGAAATTGGGAAGCTTGTCATGAACAAGTGTGGAATGTTGCCCTTGGCTGTGAAGTCAATTGCTAGCCTTTTGAGGCATGAGGTGGAAGAAGAGAGTTGGAGAGATATTTTAGAAAGTGAGCTATGGGAGTCTGAAGCTGTTCACAATGAGATATTTCCACCTCTTCAAATAAGCTATGCACGTCTTCCCACATACCTAAAGTCGTGTTTCCTATATTGTTCCATGTTTCCTAAAGATTACACCTACTATGTTGAAGATTTGGTGAAATTATGGATATCCCAGGGTTTTATTGAGCCTAAGGGAAACAAGACTGCAGAACAAATTGGTTTTGAATATGCTAAGCAATTGTGCCAGAGGTCCTTGTTTGAAAGAGATGGCAGATTTGAGGGGACTAATTCTGATTGGAAATTGTTTAAGTTGCATGATATAGTTCATGATTTAGCACGAGTTAATTTGGAAAGTGGTTGTTATTCAATTGAGGTTGGTAAGCGCCCAAATTTTCCTAATATACTGTACCATATGTATATAGATAATAATGTGAATCTAAGAGATCCTATTCCCTCTGACAAGTTCACTACTCTGCACCCAAATTTTCCTAATATACTGTACCATATGTATATAGGTAGAATTTTGATGGTCCAGATTTTTCAGAAAACACTGATTTTTCTACCTATCTAAAAAAATAGTAAAAAAATTCGAAAAAATATAAAATTTAGTTTGCAAGTACATATTCATATGGTTATCACATTGAACGGTTGGATCGACCGTTAGGATTTTAAAAAGTCAAATTTTGAGCCGTAGCACGGACCCCATCCGTGCTATGCATAGCACCATAGCCTCACTCTTATCAAATCACAGGAAACGTGTATATACAACTCGGTGAAATCATTTCCCATTCAATTTTGTAATGGGGTCAAATCACAGGAAACGTGTATATACATTAACATTTCATTCGTATTCGATTCAAATCTATCTTGAATTGACTTGTTTAGCCTATGATCGGAAATGAGGCGTTTCTCCCTCAAATGAGAAATGCAAATGGAATTCTCGCTCGCTTTCTAACTGGAATGAAAGTTTAGAAGAGATGATTTCATTTGACGGAATTTGAAAGAGGATATTTTCTATAACAAAATCACAAGAAAAATAAAGGTATTTGGTGAGAAATGATTTCACCGAACTGAAATTACGCAACTGTCCTCTTGTGTTCCTTTTGACGGATTCACAACCATTTTTTTATTTTTATAAATGCATGTTCTTTAAAATAGTGCACCATAGATCCAAGAATAGTATTCCTTTTGAATTAACTGAATTGTATTCTGTTACTCTTGTGTTGCTTTTGACGAATTCACAACCAATATTTTATTTTTTATATATGGATGTTGTTTAAAATAGTGGAGTTGAACTAGGGTGTTCTTAAGCTCACCAAGCTCCTTTGTGAGCTTAATTTAAAAATCTGTTGAATTAACTTCAAATGATGTATCCAAACTATTGAAATCGATCTACTTCATGAGTGATCCATTTACATATCGAACTTATAATTTTTCGAACTAATTTAGTATAAACACGTCAAGCGGCCAAAAAAAGATAGTTTATAAGTTATTTTAATGTGTTCATTTTTCATTATTTTTTTATGTTTGACTTTATATTAAATTAGTTTGAAAATTTATAAATTTGAAAATTAAACTCATCATTCGTGAAGTAAATCGGTTTCAACAGTTTGAATACGTCGCTTGAAGCTAATTAGATAGATTTTTGAGTTAAGCTCACAAAGGAGCTTGGTGAGCTTAAAAACACCTAGTTCTACTCAAAATAGTGCACCATAGTCCATAGATCAAAGAATAGTTTGAAAGGTACGAATTAACTGAATTGTATTGAAAAAGACTTTAGGCCTACAAATTTGGTTATTTTGGGCCGGGCTTGCTACTGGGCTCCAAATCTAGATACTTTGGGCCTTTAGCGTACCAATATAAATACTTTGAAATAATTGGTATTTCAGGATAATTAATTATGTACCTCATATTACCTAGGCCAGTAAGTAGGGGTATTAATCGGTTTTAAACCGAACCTACAGAGATCAGTTTAATCAGTTTGATTTTCCAGTTAAATGGATCGGTTAGGTTCATTTTTAAATACGGTTAAATCAAACCGACCGAAATTTTTAAACTTATTCCCTATCAAAACCAAACATTTTTAAAAAATTCTAAAATTATGTATATTGCTTAGTTCCGTTTATTGCTTGGTTCCGTTTAAAACCGGTTAGCAATACGGGTGCCCGCATAATGGGCAGTAATACTCGCATAATTGGCGGTGACGCGAAGTCGAGATTGGACTGTGCCTTATCGAATGAGGCCCAGCTTGACTCCGCGGGCCAAATTGTTTCGGTCTGATTGGGCGAGGCCCAGCTTTGGTCCTTGTCAGGCCGTCCGACATCTGGACTACGGGCCTTATTATGTTTGATCTCGGGCTGGCCCCAAGAAGGGGTTCGAGTCCCGAGTTACGTTTTAGGCTTGTCATGCAACGACTTGATTATGCCTCGTCGGACAGGCTCACTGACAGGCCGCGAGCCTGGTCGCCTTCGGTCTCGGGCTGGCCCGGAGAAGGGGTCCGAGTCCCGACCTGTGGGGTCCTTTGCGAGGTCCGAATCCTGAGTCTTTTATGAGCCGAGTTCGAGTTTATTGAGGGCCATTGATATATGGACCTATCATAAATATATAGCTCGAGTCGATCCGTAAAATACATGTTACCATAACCTCACTAAAAGAAGGGTCCGGATCTTATATAGTAACTCAATTTTGAGTTTAGACATGTCCGGTGCCTATAAGGGGATAGCACTGGGGCCAGTATTATTTGAAGGGTCCGGGTCCTCCGAATTCAAGAAGGAATATAAAAAAATATTCATAATTTTAATAGAAATAGAATATTAAAGACATTGGAAATTTATAATTTGATAGATGCACATAGTCTACGATGAACTCTAATTTTTGTACGTACAAAGCGAAGAAGTCACCTGACAATCGGGGCCCACCCGTCAGTATCCAGCTTACACATATAAAAATGAATTTCGGAGAATCCATCTTCTCAAGTACCTCAAATTTTGAGATTAGATCTGGACCGTCTGATAAGAATTCAGGTCCTTTAATATCGTGCAGAAACAGATCTGACCGTCCGTGTCCATTAATATTCATGCAGTAACAGATCAAATCGTCCGTATCCTTTAATATTCGTGTAGAAACAGATGTGACCGTCCGAATCCTTTAATATTCGTGTAGAAACAAATCTGACTATCCGGGTCCTTTAATTTTCATGTAGAAACGATCTGACTGTCTACTTCCTTTAATATTCGTGCAGAAACAGATCTGACCTTCCAAGTCCTTTAATATTCGTGCAGAAACAGATCTGACCGTCTGGTTCCTTTAATAAGGATCTAGTTCCTTTAATATTCGTGCAGAAACAGATCTGACCGTCTGATAAGAATTCGGTTCCTTTAATATTCGTGTAGAAATGATCTGACTTCCGGGTCCTTTAATTTTCATGTAGAAACGATCTGACTGTCTACTTCCTTTAATATTCGTGCAGAAACAGATCCGACCTTCCAAGTCCTTTAATAGTCGTGCAGAAATAGATCTGACCGTCTGGTTCCTTAAATATATGTGCAGAAACAGATCTGACCGTCTGATAAAAATTCAGGTCCTATAATAGTAGTGCAGAAACAGATTTGATCGCCCGGTTCCTTTAATATTCGTGCAGAAATATATCTGACTGTCCGATTCCTTTAATATTCCTGAAGAAACATATCTGACCGTCTGATAAGAATCCGGTTCCTTTAATATTCGTGCAAAAACAGAACTAACGTCCGGGTCCTTTAATATTCGTGCAAAAACATATCTGACTGTCCGGTTCCTTAATATTCGTGCAGAAACAAATCTGACTGTCCAATAAGAATTCGGGTCCTATAATATTCGTGCAGAAATAGATTTGGTCATCCGGTTTCTTTAATATTCGTGCAGAAATAGATCTGACGTCCGGGTCCTTTAATATTCGTGCAAAAACAGATCTGACCATCCGGTTCCTTAAATATTCGTGCAGAAAACATATCTGATCGTATAATAAGAATTTGGGTCCTTATATAATATTCATGTAGAAACAGATCTGATCGTCCGGGTTCTTTAATATTCGTGCAGAAACATATATGACCGTCTGATAAGAATTCGGGTCCTATAATATTCATGCAGAAACAGATCTGACAGTCCGGGTCCTTTAATATTCGTGCAGAAACAGATCTGACCGTCCGGGTCCTTTAATATTCGTGCAGTAACTCAAATTTTGAGTTTGCATCCCGACCGTCTCATCAGAAATATTGGTGCTGAAACAGATCAGACGGTTTAATCTAAACACAAATTTTGGGTTATTTTGAATAAACTATTAACAGAGAATTTTCCGCTTCAAGCAGCGCACGAACCATATGTAGCGTTGTTTGATTCTCTAGTCCGTGCGCTGCGTGAAGGCAAAACTCCTCTGTTAAATTATTTACCCGTTATTTTAGGCAAGCGAACACTCTCAGCCGCCTTCTCTTCTAAACCCTTCCGCCTCCGCCTCCGCCACCAACAACCCAAAACCGGATCGGACACCTCCAGTCGGAATGTGAAGCTCCTAAATGGTCCTGACAAAGAGGTTCTAGTAGACATTGTGAGGTTCTCTCAAAAGCAAAATTTGAAAGGCGTCGAAGGAGGTTGGAAAGAGTATTTGGCGCAACATGACAAGAAATTGGGAAATACCATAGGTGACCCTGCTAGAAAACCCAAAGATTTCTTACTTTCCTTTCTCCATACCTTCCCTTCAAATTTGAGAAAGGTAGTTACTTTTATAAACTAGTGTTTTTCAGGTAATTTTTGAAGTTAGGTTTATGGTTTAATGCTTATATTAAGCTAAGTTTTAGGTTATTTTCATAAACTAGGTGTTATTCAGGTAATTTTTGGTTTGCTGGTAGTTTCTGGTATTTCTGGGTATCTATGTAATTTTCTGTTTTGTTTCCTGAACAATGTTCTATTGAATTTTAATTTAATGAATTACATACGGGTTTGAAATAAAAAAAGAAGTTGGATTTAGGGTTTAATGCTTAGATTAAGCTTAGTTTTTAGGTTATTTTCATAACTAGGTGTTTTTCTGGTAATTTGTGGTATTTACTGGTATTTCCGGGTATCTATGTAATTTTCTGTTTTGTTTCCTGAACTATGTACTATTGACTTTTAGCTTAATGAATTACCCATGGGTTTGAAATAAAAAAGAAGTTGGGTTTTCTTAAATAACCAAGAAGTTGTTTGTCATGATTCCAAATTTGTAGGAAAATTTATAGTCTTTTGTAAGATGGTTTCCTTCAATTTGTGAAAAGAAATCTTTATTGGGTGTCTGATGAATCTTTTTTCTATATGTTTTTTTTTTGTAGTAGTATTTTGAGAAGATGATAAAAAGATATAATGACTGTAAAAAGTTTCTGCACTTTAACAATTTGCCCAATTTGGAGCCTCCTCAGATGGTAACAATTAATATTTTGATAATTATTTGTATTTCCTTGATCAGCTTCTACCTTAGGTTCAGCCCAAAAACCCAGTATTGCATAGCCTGGTACTGGTACTGATATTAAAAGTGGTACGTATCAAACCGAACAATTAGGTGACATATGGGTTTATAGAAAAACTGGTACTGGTACATATAGGACCAAAATTTGTTGTGACATATGGGTTTATAACAAAACTATGAGGACAATTTCTCTTTGTAACTAGAAGTGTCAGGTCTAAGTCAGTTTTTATTTTTTCTATTTAGATTTAGCTAAAAGTGCTATTTTTACACTTATATTTTTCAATGAAAATTTACTTTGTAAATGTAGAGGTTAGTCCATTTAACAGCAGAGCACCGAGAGTACACAAGGAATTATGTTTTTCCATCCTATAAGGAGGTTCCTCTCTCTCTCTCTCTCTATTGATTGTTCGCTGGCTTATTGGTTTCAATTTTCATTTTTTGTATTCTATACTTCAGAAAAAATATTAATTTTTTTGCTAATAAATGTAATTCCTTTGTATGTTATGTGTAGGGGTGGGAATTCATAACACTAGGAAAAGTACCTGAAAAAATGGACTCAAAATCCATGATTGCTATTCGTTGTGAAACAGTACTTTGTACAGATGGCACCGAAGCACTGGTACGGGTTTGTGCTGTTGATCAAAAGTTGGAGGTCTGTAGTTTTATTTAACTATAAAATTATTTTCATATATTGTTTATACATGGTTCAAAACTCTTAATCTGACTGTTATTTTTGTAGGTCATAATGGATAGACTATTAAACCCTAGTAAATCAGTTAAAAACTACAGAACTGCCATTACTGGTATTTCTGCTGAAGACTTGGATGGAGTTACATGCTCATTAACTAATGTACAGGTATACAATATTTGTTTTTTTTTAGTAAAATTTTTGTTGGAACCGACAGTACCAGATCTTCCTCTCCAAACCAGAAGATAAAACTATCCATTGACCATAAAGTACCCATTTTACCCTTTTTAAAAAAAAAATTAAAAATATGTAGGCTGTTTAAGAAAAATTTCAATCTTGTAATTAGTCGGTTTCCGAGGGCAAATGATTAATTTCTCTACTTTTGTGAGTTTTTGAAATTTACAAGGGTAAATATAATATTATGAAGTTTAGAGGGGGAAATATGTAATTTCGAAGTTTTTCAGGGTTATACATGAAATTCCCCAAACTATTTAATAAAGTCTAGAACAAAAGGAAGATACAGTGATCAAGTTGAGCTTCTGAATTCAATTAGAAGTGATGTTCTTTTGTTTTTGTTCATCACAAGGTAAATATACCTTGTATTTTTTTTTTTTTTTTAATTTGTTGTTACTCCTGCACAGAAATCCTTGAAAAAGATTTTGAAGAAGGGCCCCGTTTTAATCGGGCATGGACTATTCAATGATTTGCAAGGTATATAATAATTTCAACAATTTATGAAGTAATCCAATTGGTAAATATTAAAATTCAAGGTGAATTTAGCTTATTTTTACTTGATTAAAATCTCTTTGTTTCCTATTAAAATCTCTTTTTATTGATTTGATGCAGCTTTGAAAATCGATTATTCGTTGGTAGTTGACACAGCTAGGATATTTAGTTATGCTAATTTAGCAACTGGACTTGCGCGTTTGTTGAACAACTTAGGCTCGGTATATATCAGTTCCCATCCTTCTCTCTTTTGCAAAATTGCAAAATAACCCTTCTATTATCTTAATTCTCAATACCAGACTTCTTTTGCCTATTTTTATTATATTCTCTCGGTAGATGGTTCTGGATGGATCAAAAACAATGATTTTGTATCTATCTAAAAAAATAATAAAAAATTCCCAAAAAATATAAAATTTGGTCTCCAAGCACATTTTAATATGGAGATCTCTTAATACCAGACTTCTTTTGCTCTTCTTTTTTATATATATATATTCTCTGGTAGGTGGTTTTGGGAGAAGTGGTAGCACTCAACTGTTTAGAAGAAGTAAAAGCCGTAATGAGACTTGTTCATGCTAAACTAGAACGTGGTTTTGAACATCCCATTAATCTTTCATCTGATTCTACAAGTGACCACTCAAAAGTCTCGGTACCGTTCTCTTATATACTATTCTCTTATAACTGTGATACAACTTGTTCATGCTCTTACCAACTGGTAAAATAGTATTCAAGCATGAGTGAGGCTATGGTACTATGCATAGCGCGGATTTTTACATACTGTGGATCAATATCTCCATTTTTGAAGTCCAAACAATCGATCTGAACCGTTCAACATAATCAACATATAAAAATGTACTTGTAAATCAAAGTTCACAATTTTTAGAATTTTCATAATATATTTTTAGATAGGTAGAAAATCACTTGATCTAAAGATTTTAGACCATTCAAAAGTAATGATTTTCTACATATCTAAAAAAAACAGTAAAGAAATTCTAAAAAATATAAAGTTTAGTCTGCAAGTACATTTTCATATGGAGATCTTGTTGAACGGTTCAGATCGACTCTTTGGATTTTGAAAACAGAGATATTGATTTATAGTACGGAGCAATCTGCATTTGAATTTTTCTTTTCCTTTTTGAGAATCTTCACCAATGCTCTTAATAAATACTCAGGCATTGCCTGACTTGGGCTCTAAGGACCTACTGGTACATCGTGTACCAGTTGCTGTGCCTTACCTAGAGTTACCTGCATATTTCCAGGAACTCCTGAAATTCATGTAAGTTTTTATTCCTATTATCATAACTACTCTCTTCCAACAAACCAAGTAGTTGATCGTTTTTTACCTTGTTTTTAACTCTAGCCTTTTACTTTTGTCAGGACCTTATAAAAGTAAAAGGTGATTTGTATCCTACATTTGCGAAATTTAAAAATTCAAAAGAAGCAAAAGGTGCATATGAAACATTCAATGGCATGATCTCCCAGGTAGGGAAATATATTATTTCCGTTATGGTTTATGCTATATATATATATACTTATTTATCACAACTGTTTTTTTTTTTTCTTTGAATAAAAAGGATAATTTTGGGAGGCAGCAAAAGGTAGTTGTATTCAGACGGGAGAATGGAGAGGTTGTGAAAGTCTCAGTAGGTAAATTGGTGACAAAAAGGCTACGGGAGGATGCAAATGGAGTCGAAGAAGAGATAAAAGATAATTCAAAGAAGTTTAAAATTTATCATGATCACTGCTTACCTGAAAAGGAGGTTAAAAGAATTTTCTTTTCGATTGTAACTACATCTTATATTCACCATTATTGCAAATAATACTTCCTGTTTCTAATAGCAAAGCAAGTTTGAACTATTTGATATCCAACTGTTAGAATAAATTAGGGTTATAGGGTTTCATTTGTTTACTTTAGCAATGTTTACCTCTGGGTGTTCTAGCAAACATCCCAAAATATATATTTGGTGAAATTTTCTGAACTTATATTGCTAAAGGGAGAATTATATCTATTTTATATTAAAAATACTGCAAATGTCAATTGACTTCTATTTAAATATATATTTTTTTAATATATTTTATCAATATCAGGCCCTGGCCGAGATTGTAAGGAAGACCCAAAGGCGGGGTCTAAAGGGTAGTACAGGAAGTTGGAAAGAATTCTGACAAGTCATGATAAAAAACTCAGTAGTAGCCTATCTGACCCTGCAAAAAGAGACGAGAAAACTCTTACAGCTTTTCTCAGTACCTTTTCTTCCCATCTGCAGAAGGTATTTTTCATCTATAATTCTGATAATTTAATACATGCTGTTTTAAGGTTTAACTTTGTTCTTTTAGTAATAATCGGATGCTATTTCTATGATGAGTTTTTTCTCTGTTCCATAGGACCTTTTTAGTTATTTTGTGCTGGTTTTTAACATATTTCATTATCACGTGTTTTTATAGTATTTTGATAATATGAGGAAAAGACACTCAGCTTGTGGCTTTAGAGGAGCATATCAGCAAATTTCCGGAGTCAGAGTCCTCTGAACTGGTAAGTAAATTGCATCTTAGTACCAGAACCGATTGGTACATATGACCAGTACTGCTATGCTCCCTCTTTCCAGAATTTTTTTATCTAACCCCATTGATTCCCAAGTTTCATTTAGAATTTCTACATATTTTGATAAATAGGGTACAGGAACAATGTTCCCTATTTTTTTTCTTTTGACATCAGCAATCTTACAAAAAAATAGGGGGATATACCCTTCAAAACTTTCGAAATTACGTATTTCCCCATCTAAAATTCATAATATCATATTTCGAAATATCATAATAAAAATATGATATTATGATTTTAGAGGGCCAAATACGTAATGTTGAAAGTTTTGAGTATACATAGGCACATCTGGTGAATGTAGGTGTCAGTAAAATTTTGCTCTTTTTTTTATCTGGTCTATGCTGGCATCAGAGAAAATAAGAGGAATAGCAATGTTATGGTCCTTCCTAGCTAATTTCTAATGTAGGTTGATTATTCCATAATTTCTAATAGCAATTTTATCTGGGCTTGCTGGGTTCTTCCTAATGAAATTGTGAAAAGAAAATTTATGTTTGGTCAAAATAAGAATCTGTTCAAATAAAATATGGCATGATTTAGATTTTTATTGAAAAATATCTCTTTTATATAAGCAGAGGTTAGCCCGTTTGACAGCAGAGTACCCAGATTATAGAAGAAATTATGACTTCCCGTCTTATAATGAGGTTTCTTCTGTTGCTCTCTCATTTTATATCTTTTCCTTCCCAAAAAATGTGCTATTTATTAATTCATAAATTCTTATTATCTAATACCAGCAATTCTTATTTCCTTAGGATTGGAAGGTGATGAAAGTAGGTTCAGTATCTAATATAATAGAATCAAAATCCATTGTTGCTATTGATTGTGAGATGGTTCTTTGTGAAGATGGTACTGAAGCACCGGTACGAGTTTGTGCTGTAGACCGAAATTTGATGGTATGAACCTCTCTCTCTCTCTCTCTCTCAATACATTGATCATTTATCTATCTGTGGTTAAATAATTTAGAAGGAGATTTTGTTTTTTTATAGGTACTGATAGATAAACTTATATGCCCTGGTAAGCCGGTTAAAGACTACCGAACACACATAACAGGTATGTCAGCTGAAGATTTGGATGGAGTAACATGCACATTAGCTAAAATACAGGTATTAATTTGCCATTGTTTACATTTTATATAGTTATCCTAAGCATTTAACATTACTGTATATTTTGTGGATCATAATTGGAATTTGTTTTTTTGCTCAGATATCATTGAGAAAGATCTTGAAGAAGGGGACTATATTAATAGGCCATAGTTTGTTTTTTGATTTACGAGGTAAAAATGAACAAACAAATTGCTTTAACTCTTACATATCTATTATATTTCAATTAAGTAGTGTTGGTTCTGACGGTTCTTTATTGGGTGGGTCCCTTCATGCAGCTCTGAAAATCGATTACCCATTGGTAATTGACACGACATGTATTTTTAAACATGCTGATTTACCACCTGGAGTATCTCCTTCTTTGAATAATTTGTGCAAGGTACATATTTCAACAAACACCCCCCCCCCCCCACAACATGAGGGCATTTTGGGAATTTGGAAAGCATATTCATCAGTTTTTCATTCCGTTTGTTTTGGTATTGTTATAATTTGGCAGGCTGTGTTGAGTAGAGCAGTGAGAGAAGAAGGTGAAACACATGACTTCCTAAATGATGCAAAAGCAGCAATGGAAATTGTTCTTGCAAAACTCAAACACGGTTTCAGCCAACCAATTAAAGTTGCCTATGTAAGTTACAGTATTTTTACTACAAGGGAATTTCATTTATACCCCTCAAAAACCCTGAAATTACGTATTTCCCCTCTAAAATTTCATAATATATATTTACCCTTCTAAATTTAAAAAACTCACAAATTTACCCAATTTATTGACTTTTCTATTAAAACTCATTTTAAATTTACAAAGTACCCATTTTACCCTTTATTAAAAGAATAAAAAATATGTAAGCATGTTTAAGAGAAATGTTTCATCCTTTTGAGGGGTATACATAAAATTCTCCCTTTTTACTATTATAGTTCTATTATGTTAGATTTATTTCTTCTGATCGATTTACTATAGTGAGATAAAACATAGGACATGATATAATACCTGATATCTGACAAAACAATTTTATACCTGATATGATGTAATAATCAGGCATCAGAATCTGACTTGGCGAAGCTTAAGGTGCATAAGGTACCAGTCAACTTGTGAAGAATTGAGTAGATTTCTACCCGAGAAACCAAATGTTGATGCAAGTGATTCACTTCCCTTTGTCTTAATTAATATCGCTAACATTTTGTTTGAAATGCAATTGTGTAAAATTCATTTCTTTATTTGATTTCTTTCCTTTTCTTGCTAATTAAATAAACAGAAGGATATACGAGTAAGTGGTAGTGGTAATGTATATATGCTACATTAGTAGAATTTAGAAATGCAAAGGAAGCAGAGAAGGCTTTTGAAGATTTAGATGGAGATTTAAACCAGGTAATATATTAATTTGCACCCAAATTTGATAATAACAAAACTAAAATCATGGACTCACCTATATTATTAGGATTTATTAGGGGTGTCAATAGTACCCTTTTATCCATTTACCCAACCCGTATCATATTCGATTAGACGGGTAAGGGTACAGGTACAGACTATTTTGTACCAGTTACCCTAAACGGTAATTATTAAAAATGAAATTATATATATAGATATAGAGATGGGCTATTGTGCTTTGCAAAGTAAACCCCCCGTTTACTTCGGGCCATATTTTGCATTTTGAAAATCCAAAAAACCGATCCGAACCATTCAACATGTTCTAAATATTGAAATGTGCTTGCAGACTAAATTTTACATTTTTTTGAATTTTTTTACTATTTATTAAGCCACTTTGAAAATCGCTGATCCACTGTGAACAGTAAAAAACAGTAAAATTTTCTGGACCACCGGATCAGCGATTTTCAAAGTGGCTTAAAAATAGTAAAAAAATTCCAAAAAAATATAAAATTTAGTCTCCAAACACATTTCAATATAGAGAACATGTTGAACGGTTCGGATCGGTTGTTTGGATTTTCAAAATCCAAAAAATGGCCCGAAGTAAATATATATAGAGATGGGCTATTGTGCTTTGCAAAGTAAACCCCTCCGTTTACTTCGGGCCATATTTTGCATTTTGAAAATCCAAACAACCGATCCGAACCGTTCAACATGTTCTCTATATTGAAATGTGCTTGGAGACTAAATTTTACATTTTTTGGAATTTTTTACTATTTATTAAGCCACTTTGAAAATCGCTGATCCGGTGGTCTCAAAAATTTTACTGTTTTTTACTGTTCACAGTGGATCAGCGATTTCAAAGTTACTTAATAAATAGTAAAAAAATTCCAAAAATGTAAAATTTAGTCTCCAAGCACATTTCAATATTTAGAAAAAGTTGAACAGTTCGGATCGGTTGTTTGGATTTTCAAAATGAAAATATGACATGAAGTAAACGACGTTTTACTTCACAATTCACCATAGCCTATCTCTCTCTCTCTATATATATATATATAGATGAAACAAGTTATATATATAGAAATGAAATTATAATCATGGTTCTGAAACTCGAAATCGGAATCGGAATCGGGTTCTTGACCGTGGAATCGGAATCGGATGTATCAGTCGGAATCGGCCGAGTTGACTCGGAAACTCAAATTTTTTTGGCTGAACCTTGTTTTGTAGCCAAAAGGTAGGAAAAAATTGGTAAACAAATAATTTATAGAAAAACTATGTTAACACAAAATATTATACTCAAATAATCCACTAATTATATAATGTAATACAAGCATTACAAATAGAACACATTTTTTATTGCCAGAAGATATGCCGAGCTGGCTGGATCATCTCATCGTTCTCTGTATTAAAATACGAATAGAGATATTGTTGTGTCTATTTCAAATTAAGTAACAAGATATTATAAATTAATTATAATGTCGAATAAAATAATGGAGAACAAAATTAGTAATTAAATTAGATTTGTATACTAATATTTAACTAACAAAAAATATGTACGTTTATTCTAACATTAATATGTACTATTCTAACAAAATTAGTAATTAACTTAGATTTGTATGACTTCAGCTTGTATGCAACTCTCCAGCTGTATAACTCGGTCATTTTACAAACATTTTTTTACATAAAATGATTTTAATCACAGTTTTAATGGCTGACTCAGCCAAACTCGGTCAAACTCGGGTCAAACTCGGCCTGACTCGGCCTAACTCGGTCTGACTCGACCTGAAAATCGGCTAACTCGGCCGAGTCAAACACTGTTCAACCGATTTTTGCTGAAAAACTCGCATGAGCGCGAGACTCGGGTGAAAATCGGATCGGACACGGCCGATACCGAGTTGACTCGGAATCGGCCGATTTTCCAAACCATGATTATAATTACCCTATACGGTAATTATTTTTGTACCAGTTACCCTATGGTGAGACGTGGAGTAAAACACGTTTGTACTCCACGCCATATTTTATTTTGAAAATCTAAACAACCGATCCGAACCGCTCAACATGTTCTCTATATTGAAATGTGCTTGGAGACTAAATTTTACATTTTTTGGAATTTGTTTACTATTTATTAAGCCACTTTGAAAATCGCTGATTCACTGTGAACAGTAAAAAACAGTAAAAATTTCTGGACCACCGGATTACGATTTTCAAAGTGG